>CM060306.1:30388482-30425982 GCA_030674185.1 Monoplex corrugatus | reverse complement strand
ATTATCACACTTGGCTGTTAGATTTTACTGTAAATTATCACGATTGGCGTTTAGATTCTACCGTGATTATCACGATTGGCGTTTTAGATTTTGCCTTAATTATCACGATTGGCGTTTAGATTTTGCCATAATTATCACGATTGGCGTTTAGATTCTACTGTAATTATCACACTTGGCTTTTAGATTCTACCGTAATTATCACGATTGGCGTTTAGATTCTATCATGATTATCACGATTGGCGTTTAGATTTTGCCATAATTATCACGATTGGCGTTTAGATTCTATGATAAGTATCACGACTGACGTGAGGTTCTACCAGAATTATCGCGACTGGGGTTTAGATTCTACCATATTCATCACAATTGACGTGTAAATTGCGGGCATTGTCACGCTGAACGACAAACGATCGCTTCGCAACCGTTTCACTGATTTTAACCCCTAATCTGCACCACTCAAATCTCTTTTGCTCTTTTCCATACACAAACTGGCCAGCTTGTAGTATTTCTCTTACTGCCGAGCATGTCGAAGACACCACCTTCCCCTGTGAGTGCCTGCCGCACGATGATGGTGACAGTGCTGGTGGTTGTGGCAGTCACTTTGATGTTATCACCTCTAGTCAGCTGTCAGGAACGTGGAGACAGGAGGGAGAACAGGGAAAACGGCGAAAGACGAAGAAGACCCGTCAACAGGATGGACTCGCTGTTGGCCATGCTGATTCGTGAGCTGAACCAGAACAGCCAGTTCAAGAGCACATTCAATGCGGCAGTCGACCGGTGTCCCAGTAAGTAGCCTTCAGGTGTTTGATGCCTTGTTTTATGCTAGGACAGTGTGTTTGGACAGGTTGATAAGTTTAAATACATGGGAACGATCATTTTACCAGACGGCAGATGCACATCAGAAATAGCCAGCGGAATCGACAGAGCCAAAACAACATTCAAGAAGATGACAAGCATTCTTACCAACAAATGCCTATCAGTTAACATCAAGAAGAGAGTTCTTGAATGCTATCATCATCATCATCATCAGGTGCCCTGCCGCATGGCGTTGGCAATCATGGACTTCCATCTGTCTCTATCTCTCGTTGCCCCCAGCATCTCCCCCACCCTCCTCGTCCCCAGCCACTCTGCAAGTCTGTCCAGCATTTTCTCCCTGGGTCTACCCGGCGCTCTCCTTCCCTCCAGCTTTCCCGTTGTGACCAGGTGCTCCAATTCCCCCTTCCTCATAACATGGCCTATAAATGTTGCCTGTCTTTTCCTAATCTTCCTTATGAGTGATCTACTTGTGTCTGCCTCCATCAAGACTGTCTCGTTTGTTTTCTTTGCTGTACGTGGAACTCTCAACATTTTTCTTAGAAACCACATCTCGGCTGCCTCAATCTTGTTCTGGCTTTGCTTGCTGACTGTCCATGCCTCGCATCCGTATAACAGTATTGGTTCTATATAACATTCAAGGACTCTCTTCCTGATGTTTATTGATAGGCATTTGTTGGTAAGAATGCTTGTCATCTTCTTGAATGCTGTTTTGGCTTGGCCGATTCTGCCGGCTATTTCCGATGTGCCTCTGCCGTCTGATGAAATGACCGTTCCCAGGTATTTGAACTTATTAACCTGTCAAGTTTGTGCCATTTGCTGTTATTTTGCATGAGGGGATTTCATGTTTTTTACTGATCACCATGACTTCAGTCTTCCAGCTGTTTAGTTCCAACCCCTTACCTTTGCTTTCTATTTCTAGTATATTCACAAGGTTTTGTACGTCTCTTTCATTTTCTGCAATTAGCACGGTGTCATCTGCGTATCGAATGTTGTTTATCATTTTCCCTCCAACCTTTAATCCAGGGTCTTCTTCTAGGTTTCTCATGATGTTTTCGCTATATAGTGAAAACAGATCTGGTGACAAAACACAACCCTGTCTGACTCCTCTTTCGATGTTTTAGAAAGAGGTTATATTGTTTTCTATTCTCATTGCAGCTGTTTGTTCCCAGTACATATTCCTGATTATTCGTAGATCTTTTCCATCAACATTGAGTCTCTCCAGTTGGTTGATCAATTCTTCATGTCGTACCCGATCGAAAGCCTTGGTATAGTCAACAAAGCATAAATACAAATCCTTATTCATCTCAATTGACCTCTCTATGATAGTTCTTAGGATGTATATGGCATTAATAGTTCCCTTCCCTTCCACAAATCCACACTGTTCTTCTGCTATTTCTCTTTTGATTCTATTCCTTGTCCTCATCATGATTTTTCTTAACAGGATTTTTGTTACATGACTCAAACTGATTGTGCGAGGGAGTTCGCATTCTATAGCCCCTGTCTTCTTTGGAAATGCAATGAAAATTTATTTTGACATATCTTTGGGGATTTTTCCAGTGTCGTAAATTTCATTTAGGAAGACTGTGTTTTTTTTCTATGCCAGATTCCTCCAGGCTTCAATCATCTCTGTAGTAATGCTGTCTGGTCCTGGGGCTTTTCCTGGTTTCATCTTTTTCAGTGCTGCTCTAACTTCATCTTTCATTATGGGTGGTCCTTCAAAGTTCTTTTTTATGTGTTCTTCGTTTCTGTCATCCTCAAAAAGGTCTTTAATGTACTCTCCCCATCTGTTCAGTATTTTGTCCTTTTCCATGAGAAGCGTGCCATCTTTCGATTTTAAGCAACCAGTTGATGTGCATGTATTTTTCCTGTGGACAATTTCTTCAATTCGTCTGTATATATACCCTGAGGATCCATTTTGTGTCGGTCTTCTATCTCTTTGCATTTTGTGTTCAGCCAACTTCCTTAGCTTCATTGCACCTATACCTGATTTCTTTGTTTGAATGCTATATAGAACCAGTACTGTTATACGATTGTGAGGCGTGGACAGTCAACAAGCAAAGCCAGAACAAGGTTGAGGCAGCAGATATGTGGTTTCTAAGAAGAATGTTGAGAGTTCCATGGACAGCAAAGAAAACAAACGAGACAGACTTGATGGAGGCAGACAGAAGAAGATCATTCATAAGGAAAATTAGGAAAAGACAGGCAACATTCATAGGCCATTTTATGAGGAAAGGGGAATTGGAGCACCTGGTCACAACAGGAAAGCTGGAGGGAAAAAGAGCACCAGGTAGACCCAGGGAGAAGATATTGGACAGACCTGCAGAGTGGCTGAAGACAAAGAGAGTGGAAGAGGTGCTTGAGGCAACAAGGGATAGAAACAGATGGAAGGCCATGACCGCCAACGCCGTATGGCAAGGCACTTGATGACGATGATGATGGTGTTTGGTTGTAATAACTTTATCCCACGCTCTCATCGTCACAGTTCTGGAATGTGTGTGTGTGTGTGTGTGTGTGTGTGTGTGTGTGTGTGTGTGTGTGTGTGTGTGTGTGTGTGTGTGTGTGCGTGCGTGTGTGTACGTGTGTGTGTGTGTGTGCGTGTGTGTTTGTGTGTATGTGTGCGTGTGTGTGTGTGTGTGTGTGTGTGTGTGTGTGTGTGTGTGTGTGTGTGTGATTCTACAGGCTTTGTACATTGACTGGGGGTTCTTCATGTGATGTGAGACAATCTCATATTGAGTGGCTAATCGTGTTGTAATTTAGACCTTCAAGTTATTTACATGTATTTACTTTATTTATCTCCTCTTTTCTTTGAAGACAAGACACACACATATACACATATCATTTTCATTCTTACTGTACACAACAGCCGAACACCTTGTTGTAGAGGGGTCAAATTTTCGACTTTAATGTCTTTCTCAAGTAAAATCAGAATGTCGACTGACAACAAAGCATAGCTATTTAAAACATAGAATTTGTTATTAAAGTTCATATCAATGATAAAAGTGATTAGTGTTAAATCTACATGTCTCTTGCCTGTCTCAATCCAACATGTTCACATTTATCATGAATTTTTCTAACATACATGTTTACGCCGCTGCACGCGCGCGCACACACACACATCATTTTCATGTAACCAAGACTGTTCCAATAACAGACTTATACAACAATGGTATAAAAGCATAGACTAGGTAAAATATAGGCTAGGTAGGACCTCAAGACCTGGCCAGCTCATTGGTTAATGTGCAGACTTAAGCCTTGTGCCGTGATTACTACCACACGACATCTGTGACGTTAGTGCATATGTAATTCATTCCGCGCGCGGAGATATCTTATGAAACTGAAACTACAGGCAGCTGGTGGATAGGGTGAGGGAGTGAAAGGGTTAATTTTTTTTTGCAGTTGGCAGATGTCTTTCATATACGCTTGACAAGAAGACGAAGAAGAATGATCATGACTCTACTATACTACTAATGAATTATTATACTACTACTACCACTGCTGCTGCTGCTGCTGCTACTACTACTGCTACCACTATAACTGATCGTCATCATCATCATCACTGTCATCACCATCGTCATGATAGGCCACTTACAGCAGTTCTCTGGATTGTGTGCTACACGAGAATTCATTTTCTTATTTCAATTATTATATAGTAATAATTACTTCATCATCATCATCATCATCATCATTTTCAAGCACTGCGTGGTGATTGGTGTATATACACAGGCTTGCCTTCTCCTGCTCCTCCGCTGCCAGTACTTCAGTGTGACCAGGCGTCCGCCCAGCTGCTGAGGGAGATGTGTGCCTTCATCAGGATCACCAGTCAGAGAATGCACACGGACATGTGTTTTTAGAACCAAGAGGCTGGTTTCCATTCCGCACCACATGAGTGGGTGAGTCAGTGAGTCAGCGCGTGAGTTAGTGAGTGGCCTACTAATTTGGTGAGCCAATGAGTGAGTGAATAAGGAGGGATTGAGTGAGTCTGTTCAGAATTCTGCGTGCTGGTGTAAGTCTTGGGATTTCAGGGATTATTTATTTGTTTGCATATTTATTTATTTATTTATCCATTTATTCATTCATGTATTTATTGTTTATTTATTTACTTATTTATTTGTTTATTCATTCGTTTATTTATTCATTCATTTGTTGTGTTTATTTGTTCGTTTGTGTTTATTACCCACACATTTACAATTTGACTTATCTATTTGCTTATTCATTCATTTATTTGTTTTGTTTAGATATAATTTATTTATCTATTTGTTTGTTTATTCATTCATTCGTCTGTTTATCTTAATTTATTTATTCATTCATTCGTCTGTTTATCTATCTATCTGTCTATCTATCTGTCTGTCTGTGTCTATCTACATTCCTTTTCATGCTGTCATCAGCAGCAGCATCACCACCACCACTACCACCACCACCATTTCACTTATTCCGATTCTAATGTTGTCACTTTGTTGCAGAAATTCCGTCTCACTTCACATGAAGTAAAGTTTTACTCCGGTGAGGATGTCTTCATTATCTGCGACGTCAAAAACTTTAAATACGACATCACCAAATGACATCGATGTTGTTGCTTTTGTCGATACATATTATTTTGTGTGTAAATGGCTATGATATCATAGGTATTAGTCGAAAAAAATGTCATCTATGTAGCAAGTCATTATTGTTGACTTGCAATTCAAAACAATTAAATAGCAAACTAACGATTTGTTTTAGTTCCAGTGGATGACAAATATACATGATATATCTTTATTTTCGTATAACCTCCATTGGTTGTCTGGTTGTTTGATTGATTGATTGATTAACTAATTGATTGATTGATTAACTAATTGATTGATTGATTAACTAGGTGATTGATTGATTGACTGACTCATAAATTTGATCTCAGCGCGTTTGTGCGCACAAACCACGCACACTCATACACACACACACACACAAACACATACACACAGACGAATCACATACGCATGACATTACCAAATACTCTTGATGAGAAAGACGACTGTATACTATTACTAATACCACCACCACCACCACTACTACCACCACCACCACCCACCACCGTTGCTGCTGTTGATGTAATTACTACTACTATTACAACAACAACAACTGGTACTACTACTATTCAAGTATTGTTACTATCACTGTCATCACCACACCGAGTAGTACTATCATACTACTACTAAAAGTGCATCTGTTCCTACCATTACTATTGCTCGTGCAGCAAGTACTGCACTAAATCAACAACTCTAATATTTCACTACTATTGTCACTATCGTCACCACCAACAATAACAACAACAGCATTTACAACGGCAACAGCAGCTACAACAATACTTGATCCTAAACAGACCCGTGCAGTCCATGCTCGGCAGATTCTCATCAACTGATACATTCAATGTGCAAACTATCAAAACGGCAGACTTTTTCTTCAAACGGTTAAGTCAACTGTTGGTCCATAACGATGAGGCCTTTGAGTAGTAATGTGTGTAGAGATCTTGACCTTTTCTCGGGAGAAAATGAGATGTCTCGTATTGTTCGTTGCCAGGTGTTCTTCGGCCTTTCTGTCTTGCACTTTCCCTCTCCAGCCATAAGTCATTAAACATTTTACAAGTAGAATTTAGACTTCAGTATAACAAAGGACCATTGATGCACAACATTAATCAATGGACGTGCTCCAGATGGCATAACCAACACCTTCTCTATAAATCTCACACGCAACAGGAGAAAAATTAATGTCTTCTTCAAAGAATTAACCTCTTTGCTCTCAGCGGCTCAAGAGCTACCTGCCCTCTGGAAGACGCTACCAGAAAACGTGCGAAAATGTCTTAGTTTCACGAAATGCAACAAGAATTATTTTACACAACTCCTTGCATTAATCATCTCTTCTCCTATCTGGCAATCAAATCAATTCCTAATACATTTTATATTTCTCAACGACTTAGTAGAAAATCTTCAAATCTATTTCTTTGACCAAATGTCTAATGTTTGCCTTGTGGGAATGTCTGTGTTGTCTAACGTATTATTTATGGACAGTATAATGTAGACCCCTCTTTGGGTGAGGACCGGATGCAAAACAACAACAACAAAAAACAAAAAACAAAACAAAAAATTAACCAAACAAAAAAAAGCACATAATTTGCTTATAGCATACTCTCGTCAATAAAATTTGTTCTTCTTCTTGTTCTCTAGTAAAAAGAGTCCACCATGGTGTCACATGTAAGGATGTAGATGACTGGCAGTGTCTTGCAGTTTATGCAGGTTCGTGAAGATGTAGCAGTTGATCGTTCTTCTCAGAGACAGAATAATCCTTTATTTGAATAACGTAGAAAACATAACAGGAACTGGGTAAATACTTCACACATCCGATGCACCACTCCTAGTTTGCAGAACTATTCTTCTTCAGCCCTCAAATCTACACGCAGCAACTCCACCGAATCTACAGCAACTTCTCTACCTCTGACAGCAGACTTTATACTTCCACTCTTCCGATCGCTCTCTCCCTCGACCCACAGCCACGCTTTATTTATAACATCATGGAAAGTCCCACAATATTCTCGGCTTTTCTATAGATTTTCAGCCAATCATAGTCACATTTCTTAAACTTTCTCTTTCTAGAATATTATGTAGTTCTACTTCTAGCCAATCATTGTACAGATTAAATTTGTTTACGATTTCCGGAACATTACAGAGAGATCTAAGATATTCTACGTTTTTCTTGTCATTTCTAGATTGTTCCAAAGGATTCTACACATTTCTATACTACGAAATAGACCTTAAACATATATTTTCAGTGTTAGCATAAACCAAACCAAATATTCTCGATTCATTATCGAGCGAATCACTTTCCAATCTTCATGAACGAACAGCGGAGAGTAGCTGAATCCACTGACACATTTTGACGTCACACTTCTCTTCTCAGCATTGGCACTTTCACATCGAGTTTCTCTTTGTTTGAAATGTAACACATGGTACATAGCCTTTTCTATCTCATCCTGTTGTTTAGCCTTTTCTATCTCAGCCTGTTGTTTAGCCTTTTCTATCTCATCCTGTTGTTTAGCCTTTTCTACCTCAGCCTGTTGTTTAGTCTTTTCTATCTCTATTTCTTTCTGTTTTTCTGCATTCCTTATCTGCAGTCTATCTTGTCTATCCTGAGTGTCCTTGGCCTGATTGTTTACATAGGCCTACTCTATGAGCCTATCACCTTCCAATCCCAAGACTTTTCCTCTCTGAACAAAAGTCTGGAAAAGCTTATCATCCACATGAACAATGTCAGTATCCGACATTTTCAGTGTTGATTGAATACACAAAAACAATAAACCCAAAAAGCACAAAATCCTCAAAAGGTGAAATGCTTTCAAAGTGCACACAAAATATACAAGTTACAACAATGACATTAAGTAAGCAAAAATCCTAATACCAGTTGCGCCAGAGAAAAAAATACAATTATGAAATGTTTATGAAACTTTCTCACTGGGAAAACAAAAGAGAAACTCGGGGTCACCAGTGTCACAGAGGTCTGTTTATGTGTGACTGACAGAAATAGAATGAAAGACGGTAGACTAGAACTAGAAGTATGATGTAAACTGTGTGTGTGTAATTGCGTGTTCTATGTGTTTTCCCTAATCACACACAACCATCCATATCCATTCTGTCACCTCATCTACCTCTGCAAACAATACAGCAGATTGACAAATCTTGAACTTAGCTGGTATTTCACTATTTTATAATTAATCAGGATTCAGTTCAGCCACCCTTTCTTTCCAAACATTCCCCCTCACACGGAATCCTTCACTGTACATACATATCATAAACATCAAACACAACAGTATTTAGACCTTGCATTGTGTCACTCTCCGTCCTCTCTGTCCCCATCCCGTGATTAACATATTTCCTCTGTGTGTGTGTGTGTGTGTGAGTGTGTGTGTGTGTGTGTGTGTGTGTGTGTGTGGTGGTGGTCATTGGTTTAATGTCTATTCACTTAAGTGATTTTAGACAAATGAACAAACAAAAAAAGTAAATAAATAAATAAAAAATAATAAATGCTAATAACAATGAAAATAATGATAAATAAATAAATAAATAAACAATTGAATAAATGAAAAATTAAGTACGTAAAAAAAGCGATGTGGGGAAGGGGAATAGAAACCGGAAGAGCAAATGCAAATGTTTATGTGTAGTTATTCATGGTTAAAAACATAAATGAAATTTAAGTTCAAATTCATATCACTTACAGCCCACTCGAGCAGCAAAAAAAAACATTCGGGCTAAAACCATGTGAAAAACAAGTAAGAAGCAAGGACAAGGCAAATGTCAGAGGGGAGCGTAACAAATGAAGTAGCATACTACAACAAATATTTACAATAAACTAGCTAACTGTAACCATGAACAAGAAGATGAACGAATTACAAATATTGAACTATTGGACTTTTTGACAGGCTAACAAAAAATTCGTATGTTAATAATGATGATTCAAATATGTCGGAAATTGTGCGAGTATAAAGTACCGGAATAAGTCGCTTTATACTAATGCAAGAAAGTAAATGACTGGTCGTTATTTTCTGTCCACAAAGACAGACAATATTTCTGGTGTACTTTGTTTTTAATGCATCGAGTTTCCACCTATACATAAGGGACTGCATAGTTCTATTTATGGTAAACTGTTTACTTATTTTGCTGATTATAATATTCACGCTATTTGTATTGTACTTTTTCTGATTATCTTGAAACAGTTTCCAAACATAGGCATCCACTAAGTTATAAGATTCATTCAAGGAGAGAGAAAGCTTTATGTTGTTTGAATCTGGTGAACCCTTAGCTCCTCGTTTGGCGGCCCTGTCAACCACATCGTTATGATGAAACGAACAATGAGATGGTATCCAGCAGAAAGTAAGATCAGTGCCTCTTAAGGATAAGAAATGAATTAAATGGCTAATTTCTATTACCATTTCAGATCTAGTGTCTAACTTCATTAGTTCAAGAGCCTGAAGCACTGATTTCGAATCAACGCAGAAAAGGATTTGTGATATATTCCGAGGATAGCTTACTAAGTAATTCAAAGCCATCAGTATTGCAAAGAGTTCAGCTGTAAATATTGATTTGTTGGGTCCAATGTGGAAAGATTTCTCTATTTTAAGAGCTGGTATTAAAAACGCAGAACCTGCTTTTTTCTCAATTAATGATCCATCTGTGTAGATTTTTAAATGATTGGGATAAAAGTGTTCAATATGACATTTAACTCGACTCGCTAATAAGTTGATATTATCTTTCTTTAAATCAGTGTGGTGTATGTTTGCTCTTAAGAGTTCCCAACTGGGTACTGGTGAAAACGAAGGTCTTATAGATATAGGATCCGCTTCTAGATCAATTCCAGAGCCATTCATGATGTCGTGTGTATACGTTGTAAGTGTGGCCTGTGAAGATATTGATCTAGCTCGTTTCGGAAAATCAATGTCTGATCTTAAAGTTATATCAGGTCTCAAAACATTTTCAACGGTGGTATTCCTTAGCAGAAATTTGGTAGAGACGAGTTTCCTTTGTTCATCAAGCGGCAACATATTTATCTCACCGTATGTTCGGAGATTGGAAGCATGCATCGGAAGACCAAGGGCAAGTTTAAAACTTTTGCATTCTGTACTTTGTAGTTTTTGCAGTAAGTGTCTCGATGCGCTAAAGAATATTTCCTGGGCATATGTTAGTTTAGATCTAATGAGAGATTTACATAAATGTACAAGTGTTGATGGATCATGTCCCCATGGTTGCTTGCACATTATTTTCAAAAAATTTAGACTCTTTTGGGCTTTTGTGAGTAAGTAGTCGATATGCAGATTCCATGACAATTTTGCTGTAAAGAAAACACCCAAGAATTTAATAGATTGGTTATACTGAAGAACGGAATCTCCTAGTTTAAAGATGGGCATTTTGTCCGGGTTAGACCCACTATTAAATAAAATTATCTTTGTCTTCTCCGTAGATAGATTGAGCCCATTTTCTGCCATGTATTGTGCTGTTTTGTCAAGTTCTAATTGATAAAGTTTGCGTGCATAGTTGATACTGCGAGAAGGAGCGTTCTTCTTCATGTTTACCGGCATCCACATGCATAGATCATCAGCATACTGGACTAAAGTGACAACTTTAGATATTCTACTTGGTAAGTCATTCATTAGTATCACAAAGAGGAGGGGTGCTAAAACTGATCCCTGTGGGATACCCATCTGAAGGGTTCGTTTTGTTGAATACACGTTTCCAATTCTGGTTTGAATTACTCGGTTTTCCAACAGACACTTCACGTAGTTATAAACGCGACCTGTTAGCCCTATGCTTTTTAATTTAAATAGTAATCGGGAGTGCCACACTTGGTCGTATGCTTTGGTTATATCAAAAAATGTGGCCAATATACATTTACGTCTTGCAAATTGTCCCTTTATGTCAGTGGTTAGTTTAGTTAAGAGTTCCACTGTTGACCTGCCTTTTCGAAAACCAGCCTGATTGACAGGTATAATGGTATTTTTGTCACAATAGTGTAGCAACCGCTGTACAATAATTTTCTCCATCAATTTACAGACGTGAGAAGTTAGTGCAATTGGCCTATAGTTTTTCAGATCAGTGTTACATTTACCCGCTTTTGGGATAGGAACCACTATTGTTTGTTTCCAATAGTCGAGTATTTTGCTACTATTCCAACATTTTTTAAAGATAGTATGAAGCAAGATTACAAAATTTTCGGGTAAATTTTTCAACATCTGATTAGAAATGACATCTAATCCTACTGACGCTTTTTTTATTTGAGATTGACTTGATGGCATCTTTTAATTCTTGAAGTGTAATTGATGCGTTCATGTAGTGTGTATTATCTGGGGCAGGATCCTTATAAACTTCTGTCTTTTCTTCTCGTTCCCTATGATTTTGACTGGAAACAGGAAGGCCGCCAGTATGGCATACTTCAGCAAACAAATCTGCAAAAGCTTCTGCCTTTTCCAACGAGCTTGGGAAAGGATTATTGGCTAGCTTTATCGGAAATGACGGCAAACTGATCCCATTTTTCATTACTTTTAGTTTCTCCCAAATTTTATGCATGTCTTCGTGATTAGTTATTTCAGACTTACAAAATGTTGTCCAATACAGTTCTTTGGCTTGTTCTATGATTCTGTTACAGTTTATGTTGGCACTTTTCATCGCTCTATGATTTTCAGGTGTCCGATTGTTTATGTATGTTTTAAAGCTTTTTTCTCTTTTCGTTAACTGCTTTTTCACAATCCTTATTCCACCAAGCATTTCCGCGATGTTTTCCTGTATTTGATGCCTTTAATTTTGGGATTGAAATGTTGGCAGCACTTAAAAGTGAGTCACAGAAAAATGTATACAGGTTGTCTATGTTGGCGGTATCAGATAGATCTATTTTTGTATTATGAAGGATTTCTTTAAATTTGGTCCAGTCCGCTTCTTTATAATTAAATCGTGGTAGACTTTCATGTAATATTTTGCTATCTTGTAAGATATTTTCTGTTTCAGGACTATGGTTTAGGCTGAGAATTATGGGGATATGATCTGATCCTAAAGAGTCTACAGCTGTTTTCCATGTGGCGTTTACTGCTAGTGATGGTGACACTAAAGTTAGATCTATCGCTGTGGGTCGATGGGATGGTATGTCAGGGATACGGGTAACACGTCCATCATTAAGTAGACATAAATTTGAGTCGACAAGGTTATCGATGAACCTGTTGCTGGTTACATGGGTACAGTCCCTCTCCCAAAACGGAGCATGCGCGTTGAAGTCACCCCCAATGATCCATTTATCGTGTGTGTGTGTGTGTGTGTGTGTGTGTGTGTGTGTGTGTGTGTGTGTGTGTGTGTGTGTGTGTGTGTGTGTTGGATTCTTCTGCATCAGTAATTGTTGGCTTTCCTCATGCTTCATTGACTCTTGATCGATCACACTATTAGAGTCAAGCCACACTAAAAGTGATTTCTGTGAATGGACTTAATTCACTTAACAATTGTGAAATTTCCAAATGAGCAATATCCTTTATGTATACACAAATATTTTTTGTTCTACTTATTTTTATGTCAAAACTGATTTAATTAAATAGAAAACCGCTTTGTTGACTTTCTTAATTTGTTCAGCCCTTGTAAAATAATGAACAGATTATGTGTTCTCATGATTCTGAGTTAGCAGCCCATTAGCTTTATTGTACCTTTTCCTATTATATGGGACAGTCATTCATAACCAGCCCAAAAAATATTTGTTGAGAATTTTAGTGATTTAGTAGTAATTAGGAACCTTCAGGCTGTTCTGATTTTGTTTTGTTTTGCTTTTTGTTTTGTTTCGTCGTGTTTTTGTTGGTTGGTTCGATGCCTTTTCATCTTTTTTCTTTATGACATGATAATAATCTCTCCAGAATGTGTCTAAGATATATACATATATATATATATACATATATATATATAATATATATATATACACACACACATATGCATACATACATATGTATATATAAAGAAGAAAATCAGTGGGACAGACAGACAGATGCAGCTTTCCTTGTGATGATGTGAAGTGTCATCCCTTTTCTATTTGTTAAAGAATAGGGTCGGGGATTCAAATCGGCTAAGTATGTGCTCGTGTTGCCTGTGTGCATGCGCGCACTCTTGTTTGTTTGTGTGTGCGTGAATGTGTGAGCGTCTGTCTGTCTGCGTTTTCCTCTCTCTGTTTGCTCTAGAGAGGAATTAATGTATGTGGAAAGAGAGAGGAGGAGAGGGAGAGAGAGAGAGAGAGAGAGAGAGAGAGAGAGAGAGAGAGAGAGAAGGAGAGAGGGAGTTTGATTTTATTTCGAACTGTGTGGATAGTAATAATAACGCAAGCTTATTATCCACGTGTATCAGAAGAACAGGAAATAATATATTACAACATTAAACACTTTAAAGCAAAACATGAAAGCAAAACACGCACATTCACACAAAGAAGTAGTAAAGTAATGCATTTCATGAGGACTACATGCATGTGTATGCACACAAACCTTGATAGGGTTTCATTCAATACCTTGATCTAACTCTGTTACATTCCGAATACATCTTTCTATGTTGAGGTAGGAATTCTATTAAAGTGGAAGTAGAAGAGAATTCCTAGAATATGAAATTCAACAAAACGGGTAATTATGTGTGTATGGCTTGACTGTCCCATTCTCTGTCTTCCTCAGAAAGTAGATTATGATCGTTGTAAAGATTAACCAAAAATTTCACTGTTCATTTATAGATAAATACACAGGCACTAAGCTATGAATAACAACCAACCAATCTATGTCTGAAAAAAGAGACCAATGAAGACGAGCAAGTGAAACGTTAAACAAGAAGGGGTGTGTGGGACTCCATGTGCCTGCATATAACCGAGAAAAAAAAATTGTGTCGTAGAACCCCCCCCCCCCCCCCCCAACCCTAAATACAAATAAAGATGAAAAGTCAGGCTGATAAAAACAGCAAATTTTGTTTACGAGTCAGTCTGAACTATGTCAAGATGGAAATGTCCATCATCATCATCAGGTGCCTTGCCACATGGTGTTGGTGGTCATGGCCTTCCATCTGTTTCTATCTCTTGTTGCCGCAAGCACATCTTCCACCCTCTCTGTCTTCAGCCATTCTGCAAGTCCGTCCAATATTTTTTCCCTGGGTCTACCTGGTGCTCTCTTTCTCTCCAGCTTTCCTGTTGTGACCAGGTGCTCCAATTCTGAAATAAAATAATAGATCAAAAAGTCGGATAAATCTCATTCACTAAAACCTGATTAATCAGAATAAGACATGAAAAGAAAAAGGAAGACAGGGAAATAGGACAGTCAAGCCATACACACAGAATACCCTCACACACACACACGGATACAAAGGATGCTGAACCAAACTACACTCTTGTCTGTTAAGCGTGTGACCCATGACCAAAGTTGTTATCCTCCCTCTGTCTCACAGATATTAACATTGCTTGAAACAAGTAGATAAAGCATAATAAATATTTGAAAACAGTAAACAAAACATAATAAACACCTAACACGTACCTTATGTTCTGAAAGTTGGGCTTCAAGGTGAAAAACAATCACTGAGGTAACCGCTATGTAACCTAAATAAAACTCAGGATTTTACACAACAACAGCAAAGCAACGACAACAACAACACACACATCCACACAAATGCAACACACACACAAAATGCACTCCCAAACACGCGGGCACACACACACACATGAACACACACACCACACACACACACGCACTCACTCATTCACTTACACACACACACACACACACGGATACAAAGGATGCTGAACCGAACTACACTCTTGTCTGTTAAGCATGTGATCCATGACCCAAGTTGTTAACCACTCTCTATCTCACACCCACACACATTTATTGCTTCAATAACTAGTGATAATCTTTCAGACTATTTGAGCATGTCAGTCGGCCTACACACTGGCAACATCATAAGATGGAAGTGGGAAAAGGATTTATGGGACACTAAACTGTTATTGCTGTTATTTTTGTTTAAAGCCCAGCTGACAGCGTAGAGCCATATCAGGGCTATGACCGCTTCAAAACATACAAAACTTCAACAGGGAAAAAAGAAAGCAAAACCAAGCACACACATCAATGCATTCGCGCACACAATCCAAGGACACGCCCCTGGCGCTGACCAGTCTGTCCAATCTATCATATAAGGGATTTAGAAAAGACACCTGAATAAAAAGATTTAAGCATACCTAAGGACACCAAAGCATATATAAAAACGGGCATAAATTACCTAAAACTGCTTCTGCATATCTCACTTCCCTAGAGCCAAAAATGCACTAAATACATGTACCCAATTATGAATCGTAAGAAAAAGTACGCAAGACTTTAAGCAAGGCAGAAAATGATAGGAAGAAATGACAAAAAATAAAGGAACAAGGCAGAAACAAAGAGAGTGACAGAAAAGAAGAAATTTGTAGCACAGAATTTCCAGAGGGCGGGGATACTATTTATACTGACAAAGTCTCCGGCATCCCCACGGGGACAGGGACACTAAACTGACACTATCAGAATGATTGATGCATTAAGATGGGCAACAAACAGAGCAATGTTTTTTATGTAGCAGGCTGTGTAACAAATATTTACAAAAGAAATCAGATCAGGGATCCATCGCTCACTCAGTTGAGCTATATAACAACATCTGCCATGAAATACACATTGTGATAAACATTAAGGTACATGCGGTAAGATTTCCGTTAACAACACAGAGAGTTTATCTATTTATGTTTCCACAGGGAGGGGCTGTCTATTCCCTTGTTTATTCTCTGTCCTTCGTCTGCTGTGTCTGTTTTTCCCCATTACCGTCTCCCGTTTCTTCTATCCATCTACTGTCTTTTGAATTACAAACAACACAAAAGCAAAAAAACACAAAAAAAGCAAAGAAGCAAACCACATATGATCTCAATAAACTAAAAGATCCAGAAATCAAAGCCGAGTACCGAGTTGAAACAACCAACCACTTCTCTGCTCTCTTAGAAGAATGGACAGCAAATGAAACTTTGCCAAACGATATATGAAAGGACATGGGAAAAAAAAGTATACACTGAAACTGCAGAGTCAAAACTTGGAAGGCAGAAAAACAAACCACCAAAGCCATACATAAACGAAGTTTTCCAACTGGCCATAGAGAAAAGCCAAGCATGAAGGAACAAGATAGAAGATTACAAAAGACTGAAAAAAGAAATAAAAACCAAACTCAGAAGAGATAAAGCATGGACAGAAGAAGAGTGCTCACAAATCACAGAGGCAAATTTGAGAGAAAAACAAAAGAAATGTTTCACCAAGTAAGAAAGATGAAATCCACAAATATTCAAGGAAAAAATCAAAGCATACAAAGTAAAGAAGGAGAAGCCTTAACAGAGATGGAAGATATTCTATCAAGATGGCATGAGTACAGCAAAGGACTTTTTCATGAAAAACACATCAAAACTTCCAAAATATAGTCCCGGCCTTGATTTTCAAGAATTCAAACCAAACCCTCTTGTCAGTGAAGTCAGAGTAGGAATAGATCAGCTCAAATTAGGAAAATCACCTGGATTGGACAATGTCCCAGGCGAACTGTTAAAAAGAACACTGGAGAAACCTTACATCATCTATGTACAAGAATATGGGAATAATGTCAAGGGCTTGATGACTGGAAGCTACAAGAATTTGTCATGCTATATAAAAATGGGAACACCAAGGACTGCAGTAACCACAGAACCATCGCCTAATCAGCCACACCAGTTAAATACTGCTAATCATCACACTGAACAGAATGAAACAAAAAGTTGAAGAACTTTTTGACTATCAGGCTGGTTACAGATCCAACAGGGAGGCTGGTAACAGATCCAACAGGGGCACAACAGACATGTTATTTGTCTTATAGATTTTGACAGAAAAAGGAACAACAAACAAGAAGCTTTTATTATCTTTATCAATTACCACAAGGCCTTTGACAGTCACCATCAACTGTTTAACACAATGGCAAAGACAGGCTTCCCCAAACACTTCATGTCACTAATAACAGCACTATACGAAGATCAAAAAGCGACCATCAGATGGAATGGTGCACAATGGAATGGTGCACATGGCAAATATTTTGGCATTAAAAGGGTAGTCAGGAAGGGCTGCTCCTTTCGCCTCATCTTTTTAACTTATATCAGAGCAGGTTATCAGACAGGCAGATTTAGACAAGATGGGAATAAAGATCGGCCTCATATAGCCAACCTGAGATACACAGATGATGCTGCATTAATGGCAGATAATATCACAAGCATGAAGAGAATTCTCTATGGAGTAAATGCAGCAAGTTGCAGGGCAGGATTGAAACTGAACGCAAAAACAAACAAAACAAAACAAAACAAACAAAACCAAAGTAATGCACATACCAAGAAAAGAAGGCCAGGAACATCCAAACATTCAAATAAATAAAACAAAATTAGAAAATGTCCAACCTTTCAAATATCTAGGATCTGTAAAAGCAAATGATGGCTTCTGTACCAAAGATGTGAAAACAAGAATTGGCATGACAAAACAAAAAACGGTCCAGTTACAAAGTGCATGGAAAGACAGAGGGCTTCCCAAAGATTTAAAATCAAGAATCTGGAACACTTTGATTAGGCCTGTTTTAACATACAGTTGCGAAGCCTGAACACTAAGAAAAGATGAAGAAAATAATCACTGCAGCAGAAATGTAGCTCTGTAGACGACTTCTCAGAGTCAAATGGACAGACAGAATACATGATAGCATATCAAAGGAACTGACTGTAAAGCGCCAACTGCTCACTGAGATCAACAGAAGAAAGCTGAAATATGTAGGCCATGTGATCAGAAATACCAAAACAGATTTGATACCAACAGTCCTGCAGGGGAAAGTTGAGGCAAGGAGAAGAAAGGGATGACTGCACACTTCCTACTTCAACAAGATTACTGATGTCTGTGGTCTGGGGATCCAGAGAAGCTCACAGGTGTCTCAACCGTGGAGAAGGCTTGTGATGTTGAGCTTGACACCTACTGCCAATCCCAGCGAGGTAGAGAGGTGAGGTGAGGTGATAAGGAAGAATTTTTAAATCTTTCAATTTATCAGGATGTAATCAATCTGATTTCTTGTACGGACTCCTGGATTCATCCATGTCCATTTTCTTCTGTTAAGTTGCTCAAACCAATGTTGGATATCTATTGTGAAACAAAAAGTGAATAAAAAAAAGGTTAAAAAAAAAAAAGTTGCTCAAACCAAGTGATTCCTATTATGAATAAATTTACTTGTGCCCACTCAAGTTTCTCTCCCCTTTCATTTCATGTGCCAAGGTCATGAGGTCCAACTATGTCATCTACATTTTCCTATCCCACTTCAGTGATAAAATTTCCCATGGTTATTGTACTGTTCTGTGATTTACACTGAGCCTAGTCTGTCTGTAATTCTTATACAAGTTGTCAATTTCTTCCTCAGTTCTTGTAGATGTTGGTGCATATACTTGGATGTTGTTGATATCAAATGGCTTGCCATCCAATCTAACTAATATAGTCCCGTATCCTTTGATAGACTGTGACTTGTCACTGTCCATTATGATGCCTACTCCTCTTTCATGTGTGTGTCTTCACCAGAATATATAATTTCATGCTTGCCTGATGTTATCAAAAACACAAGATGTTATCTCAAATCAGATAAATTAATACCCCTGGGGTTGGTCTGGGTACTGCTTTCTCCATCAGATGACAAATCAATACCCAAGGGGGTGGTCTGGGTACTTTCTCCCATCAGATGACAAACACCCATGGTGCTGATCTGGGTACTACTTTCTCCCATAACATGACAGATTAATACCCTATGTGCATCATGCACTTGCCACACATACAAGACAAGAATTCACTTTAACAAAGGAGAGGTCCTTACTTTATCTGTCCGCATGTAGTGGTGGTTGTCACAGGGAGATGAAGATGTCATCTAGATGGGAAGCCTGACACAGCATCATTTTGTAGATACACAGTGTGTCCACCACTCCATCTATCCAGTGCTGTCATGGTCATCCTCTTGCACTGAACCTTAAGCACTTGGTGATGTAGGGTTGTAGGATTAAAGGGCTGACTGCTGGACTGGCATCCCAATCAGGTGGCCAAACGCCATAAACCATTATTCTTGGCACTGGCTATCTGTAGAAAAACAGGAACAACAGTTGGTTGACTGAAGAAAAATAGGACTGAAAAACTTGAAAAGTACTGTATGGTATGGCACAGTGGCTATATGTTTTCTAAGGTAGAACGGCTGAAACTGTACAACACACACACACGAGCACACACACACACACACACACACACACACACACACACACACACACACACACACACACACCACACACACACACACACACACACACACACACAAGAGAAACCATCATCAGTCAACTCTCCACCAACTCCTTCCACTACCTTTACTAAAATGCTATCAAAAATCTTCAGACAAAAAACCTCATTCCCCTTAGTCAAGCTTTCCAATAGCCCTCAATCTGTCTGTAAAAAAAGACATATAAACATAAAAAATAACATCCATATGTGCCAGATCACTTTGGATCTTCTCCATCACATATCATCAGTGCATATGGAATTTATTCCAAGCATGGAGACGTTATCTTAAGAAACTGAAACTGAAGCTGTACAAAAGAGATGCATGATTCCTTGACATGGTGGGATGGCTTGTGTGTACTGGCAACCCCCCCCCCCCCTCCTGAGCTATTACAGTGAGAACCCTGAGTTCCTGGCAAGTCTATCATAGTCAAACAGGTAGAGGCCAGATTAAAATGTGCATCCTGGGATGGGGATCCCGAGCGAACAATCCCCACCAGCACTTTCAGGGCAGGTCTTTGGACCAGAAGCTAAAGGCGAGGCCACCATAACAGAACCTATGAGTACTGAAGACAGCGGAGTGGGTCATATGGTGTACTCTCACAGACCATGACACAACGCAATTTTGGCAGTTATACAATCAGTCACTGTGATGTAGTGATTAGTGCAACAAACTTTTGGCTAGAAGGTTGAGTTTGAATCTCCATCGGCCCCTTCAAACTCATTATGGGATTTTTCTGGCTCCAACTGGCTTCTACTCGGAGTTGAGCATGCTATCAGTGCTCATTGGGAAGACTGAGACCACACAGTCAAGACTCCTCCACTTCATGGATGCGTCACTAACATTACTGTTCGTATCTTCTGATCAACACCACAGGTGTTTTGTATCTCTCGGGGCCTCACTGATGCCAGGATATGTCATGATACTAAGAATAGAGTACAGCACACCGTAATCCATTAAGACACCATAAATATTGTACATTGAATCATTGAAAACAGCTTACACTGCTAACAGTCGAAAGCTCCGAGGGCCGGACTCTGGCGTGGAGATCATCAGGAGAGAATGCGTCGTAGTTTCGGGCTTTCCTCTCTACAGCTTCAATGACGCACCGAGCCCCCTCACCGATGTGAGGTCTCCCTGCCAGATCGACTGTATGCCTTTGCCATCAACCGTCAGGATTCGCTCCAGGAGGTGTCCTCTCTCTTCAACCAGATCCAATGACTTGCTTTCTCTACGGTCTTCTGTAGAGCTTTTGTCATGGTTTTCACTTTCTTCGGACCAAGTCCAGCCACTTTCATCCACTTTCTGACGCTATTTGCGATGTAACCTCTGCAGCCGACTTCGACTGGGAAGTGCGTTGCTTTCCATCCCGCCTCCTCGCATTCATCGACAAGAGCCTCGTAGCGATTCTCCTTCCGCTCGTGTGGAGCCCTGATATTGTCTTCGTGGGGCACCGTCAGCTCCACAAGGTGCACCTCTCTCTCTTCCTTGCTCCATACCACTAGGTCTGGCTTCTTCGTTGTTGGGATGGGGAAGAATCTCTCGCAGCCCTCAAGGTCTGCGGCTACCTCCCACAGACCACCACACTGGCCATCCGTGGCCTCGCTTGCCTTCTTTCCATCAGGAACCTTGCTTCCTTGCGGTACAAACATGATCTTGCCCAGTCCTTGTTTCTGCGGCTTTAGAGCGTATTTTCCCTCCTCCACCTGCTCCTTCGCCATCTTGGTAAACACCCTGAGCACTTCATTGTGTCTCCAGGTGTATCTATTCAGGGCCAGGTGGCAGTTTGAGAGGATATGCTTCATGGTTCCTAGTTTGCCGCACCTGCACTTGTCATCTTCCTGGACCTTCCATCTGACTAAGTTCACTGGTGAAGGCAGAACATCATAGGTGGACCGGAGAAGAAAGCTTAACCTCGATGTGTTCCACTCCCAGATCTCACTCCATCCAATCTTTCTTTCCACTACATGCTCCTCCCACCCGGTCACCCGCCCTTGTTGAGCACACTGGATGAGGTGAACTTCTCGCCTTTCAGCCTCATTCTTTCGCACCTGCCCTGCTGCAGCTGCTCTTCTGTCTCGTTGGGACATCTTCCTAAAAGGTCTGAAGTCGCCGTTGCCAAGTCCCAACCTGCCCGTCTGTGCTGGACTTACAATGTCGCCATGTTCCAACGAAGAGATGATCTCGTCAGCCGCATCCTCCGCATTCCATTTTCTCGCTGTTCTGACTTCTGGTGGGTCGTCGCTGACTTTTTGATCCCTCGACTCCCTCAGCATCATCACAGTCCTGATCTTTCCTGCCTTGTAGATCTCCACAATGGATGCGAGGGGTAGCTGGAGCGCTCCCTTCTGCCTGTACAGGGCTGATGTGTTGGTTGTGCGAGGCAGCCCCAGCCACTTCCTGATGTAGGTGTTACATGTTTTCTCGATCATCTCAACTCTCGACACGGCGACCTCGTACGTCATCAGCGGCCATGCCAGTCGAGGGTAGAGGGCAAACTGCAAACACCATATCTTATACTTTCCTGGCAGTTTTGTTTGGTCAATCGCTTTCAGCCCATCTTTAGCCTGCTTCATGATTTCCACACCCCGACTCCTGTCCGACAGGGTTCCTGCATACCACCGTCCCAAACTTTTCACAGGTTGCTCTTTTACTGTAGGCATCTGTTCCCCTGCGATTGTAAACTTCTGTTGCTTCTGCTTCCCTTTGTGAATAGTCAGGCTTCTAGATTTCTTGGCTTTAAACTTCATCCTGGACCAAGTGATCAGCTCATCCAGCCGAGTCAAAACACCCTGCATTGTGTCCGTATCTCTTGTCAGCAAGGTCACGTCATCCATGAAGGCTTTCTTTGGTGATCTCACCTTTGCTTTTTCCTCAGCGCAGTCTGCAGATCTCAGTAGCATCTCCATCACCAAGATGAACCAGATGACAGATATAGTGCAGCCGGCTGCGATCCCAATCTCCAATCGGTGCCACTCAGTTATGAAGTCTTTGGTCGAGAATCGCATCTGGAAGTTACCGTAGTATTCTTTCATGATGCCTTGCACCTCGTGCGGGATGTAAAAGAAGTCCATTGCTTTCATCAGCAGTTCATGGGGAACGGATCCGTAGGCATTCGCCAGATCCAACCAAACCACACTTAGGCTTCCTTTGGTTTTCTTGGCCTCCTGGATTGCATCCCAGATCGTAAAAGAGTGTTCAATGCATCCTGGGATCCCTGGTATCCCAGCTTTCTGCACGCTCTCATCCACATAGCCGTTGCTTTGCAGATATGCCACAGTCCTCTTCGCAAGTATTCCCATGAAGATCTTGCACGCCACATTGATGATGGAGATGGGTCGGAACTGCCCTATAATCTCTGCATTCTGTTCCTTTGGTAGGTACACTCCTTCCGCTCTGCACCAACCTTCAGCAAGCTCCTTGTCTTCCCACAAAGCTCTCAGCATCCCAAAAAGAGTGTGCCTCAACTCGTCGCTATACTTGAAAACCTTGTAGGACACGCCATCTCCTCCAGGTGCACTTTTGGCTCTTGCTTTTCTGACAAACTCGTCCACTTCTTTTTCTCTGATCGGACCAAGCTGGAAGCTCACACCAGGGGCAGTCGGATGCTTCAGGCCTTTCATGTCTGGCAGCGGCTCATCCCTTTTTGGATCGCTGTACGTCTGCTTAACATGAGTGTCTAGCTCTTCTTTCGTACACTTCAACTTCCCGCTCCGTGCCTCCGTGAACAACTTCTTAGCTGCTCCATATGGATTCTTCATAAATTCCTCACGTGCTCTTCTGCTCTCTTTTCTTCTGGTGCGTCTTCTTTCTTGCCTCTGGAGGTCTCTGCTCTTTTTTTTAAGGTCTTCAAACATGATTCTCAGGCCTTCTTGTTCTTCTGGTGGTGCATTTTTTCTCTGCTTCTGCAAGTCACGTTTCTGTTTTCTCAGTTGTGCTAGCACTCTCTGCCTTCTACTCAATCCCCCTTTCTGCAAAGGTGTTTTCTTTCTTACCTCGCCGCTACCAAATTCTTCCATCGCCGACTCATAGATAATGTTTGCAAACACGCCCAACATCTCTTTGGCTTCGCCTCCGCTGGAATTCTTCTTGGCTTCTTTCAGTTTCTTCCTGACGTTATCTTCCAGTACCTTGTACTTTGCCTTCTCATTGGCAGCGGCCACAGTATTCTTGGCTTCCTTGTCCCTGGTTCCTGGGTTTGCTGCTCTGCACCGCTCTGGGTCTGGATGGAAGGAGAGTGGACTGGAGCACTAATCGATCCACTGTGGTTTTCGTCCTGGGATGATTTGCTTCGTGTCTTACGATCTGTCGATCTGCACTGTCTTCTCTCCCTCATACAGACCCTAGCCTGGTGCACCCTCAACCCTCGCCAGGTGCCGAACTTTCTGCAACACTGCTCGCAAGTGAAGCTGCTCTCTTGATGTTCTTGAGTCGCTGTCCTGTCCCTGCCTAGGTCGTTATCCGTTGAATCAATCCTTGTGGATCCATCTTCCGCCCCTCCCTCTCGGTGGATCCTGGGGCTGTCATCTTGATTCGTTGTCCTGTCCATGCCTGGGTCGTTATCCGTTGGGTCAATCCTTGTGGCTCCATTCTCTACTACCCCCTTATGTTGTAATATCATCATCATCATGTGCCCTGCCAAAGGGCATTGGCGATCATGGCCTTCCATATGAATCTATCCCTGTTGCTGCAAGTACATCTCCCACCCTCTCTGTCATCAGCCACCCTGCAAGTCCGTCCAATATTTTTCCCCCTGGGTCTACCTGGTGTTCTCTTTACCTCCAGCTACCTGTTGTGACCAGGTGCTCTAATTTCCCTTTCCTCAAAAAATGGCCTATAAATGTTGCTTGTTTTTTTCCCCTCTAATCTTCATTGTAAATGATCTTCTTGTGTCTGACTCCTTCAAGACTGTCTTGTTTGTTTTCTTTGCTGTCCATGGAACTCTCAACATTCTTCTTAGAAGACACATTTCAGCTGCCTCAATTTTGTTTTGATTTTGCATGTTGACTGTCCACGTCTCACAGCCATACAATATTATCGGTTCTATACAACAATCAAGAACTCTCTTCCTGATGTTAATTGATAGGCATTTATTGGTAAGAATGCTTTTCATCTTTCTGAATGCTCTTTTGGCTTGGCCAATTCTGCTGGCTATTTCTGATGTGCATCTGCCATCTGGTGAGATGACCGTTCCCAGATACTTAAACTTATCTCAAAGTTGTGCCATTTGTTGTTATTTTGCATGAGGGGATTTCATGTCTTTTACTGATTACCATGACTTCAGTTTTTCTAGCTATTTAGCTCCTGCCCTTCATTTTTGCTTTCTATTTCTATTATATTCACAAGGTTTTGTAGGTCTTTTTCATTTTCTGCAATTAGTACGGTATCATCTGCGTAACGAATGTTGTTTATCATTCTTCCTCCAACCTTTATCCCAGGGCATACTTCTAGGTTTCTCATGATGGTTTCACTGTAAAATGAAAACAAATCTGGTTACAGAACACAACCCTGCATGGCGCCTCTTTTGATATTTTGGAAAGAGCTTATATCATTTCTATTCTCATTGCTGCTGTTTGTCACCAATAAATATTTCTGATTATTGTTAGATCTTTTCCAAAAATATTGAGCCTTTCTAGCTGGTTGATCAATTCTTTGTGCATTACCTGATCAAAAGCCTTTGTATAATCAACAGAGCATAAAAATAAATCTTGGTCAACTCTACTGACCTTTCTATGGTAGTTCTTAGGATGTGTATGGCATTAATACTTCCTTTCCCTTCCACAAATCCACAATGTTCTTTTGCTGATTCTGTTCCTTGTCCTCATCATGATAATTCTTAATAGGATTTTTGTTACATTACTTATCAAGCTGATTGTATGATGGAGTTTCCATTCGAAAGCCCATCTTCATCGGAAGTGAGATGAAAAATATTTTGACATATCTTTAGGGACTTTTCTGGTGTCATAATTTTCATTCTGAGGTCTGTTATTTTTTCAATACCAAAATCTTCTAGGGCCTCAATCATTTCTGTAGTAATATTGTCTGGTCCTGGGACTTTTCCCGGTTTCATCTTTTTCAAAGCTGCTCTAACTTCATCTTTCATTATGTGTGATCCTTCAATGTTCTTTCTTACTATGTGTTCTTCGTTTTTGTCATCGTTAAAAAGGTCTTTAATGTACTGTCCCCATCTCTCTAATATTTTGTCTTTTTCCATGATAAATGTACACATGTTTCAATTTTAAGCATCCAGTTGATGTGCATGTCTTTTTCCTGTAGGCAGTTTCTTCACTGTTTCTGTATATACTTTGAGGATCTGTTTTGTATCCATCTCCAGCCAAGCTTCCTTAGTTTCATTGCATCTATTCCTGATTTCCCTTTTTATCCTATTGTATTCTTCCTCTTCTCCCTTTGCTTTCCTCCATTCTTCCATCAAACCTATAATTTCTTTTGTTGTCTCCTTCAGCTCAAGGGATTTTTTCACAAGCTTCATTTATCGAGTTTCTGAAGTTTGTCCATTGGTCCTCACTGTCACCAATGTCCTCCAGAGCAATGAATTTGTTTTGAACATGTACGTTACATTTTTCGCAGGTCGCTTCATCTGTTTGATGTTACTTTTGGTCTGTTTTCTTTTCTCTAGTTTTAACCTAAATCTTCCTATTACAGGATTGTGGTCACTGTTGCAATCTGAGCCTGGTAGTGTTTTTGCTATCAGTAAAGAATTTCTAAATCTTTTCTTTATCAGGATGTAATCAATTTGATTTTTAGTATTATCTCCTGGACTCATCCATGTCCATTTTCTTCTGTTAGGCTGCTCACACGGCTGCATTTTCCCAGCCATTCTGACACCCGTTAGTTGCGAGCCGGCATCGCCTGAGAGTGCTATTTTTAGCCAGGCAGGGTCGACCGAAGTCTTATCTCTGTAGCATGCCTTTGTGCTCAAGCCTTAGTGATAAAGAAGGAAGCTGAGTGCACTATACACGGCAGCAGGACTGGTGAAAAGGGTGTGGAGAGTGGAAGGGAAGGGGAAAGATGCACGCTATTAATAGTCGGCAGGGCAGAGTCACCAACTAAAGTATCTCGGATTTGTGCGCCATGCTCAGACCAGGTATTTCCCACAATGAGCTCATTCATCTGTGCCCATTCCACAAGTTTTTCTCCCTTTTCATTTTGTGTGGCAACGCCCCCCCGAGATCAAACTATGTCCTCCACCCTCTCCTGTCCCACTTAAGCATTAAAATCTCCCATTATTACTGTAATATCCTGTGATTTCCATTGATCCTTGGCCCTCTCTAATAGAGTAAAGCAAATCAAAATCCATTAACACACAGTAAGAATTGATTATGCTGTAATACTTTACCTTCATCAAACACACTACAAGGCTTGTATACGTTGCAATACTTTGCTGACATCAAACACATCATTTGGATTGTATATCTTGTAATATTTATCTAAATCAAAAACAACATAATTACTGTACATGTAATACTTTGCTGAAATCAAACATACCATAAGGATTGTATATGATGTAATACTTTGCCTATATCAAACACACCATAAGGATTCTACATATTGTAATACTTCACCTACATCAAACACACCATAAGGATTGCACGTATTGCAATACTTTGGTGACATCAAACACATCATGAGGAGTGTATGTTGCAATACTGTATGTACATTAAAAACACATCATGAGGATTGTATCTCTTGTGATATGTTACCTACCTACATCAAATATACCATAAGGATTGTATATGTTGTAATACTTTGCTGACATCAAACACACCATAAGGACTATCTATGTTGCAATACTTTGCTGATATCAAACATGCCATAAGGATTCTGTAAGTGGTAATACTTGAATACACAGATTCTGTATGTGGCACTACTTGGCACACATGAAATACACAATAAAGATTCTGTAAGTGGCAATACTCTGCACACATCAAACACAGCATAAGAATTTTATATGTGATGATTAGTTATGCTATATAGATCGGTAGATACGTGAAACTTTGTATCCCAAATTTCTAATCGTATCGAGTACATGTTATATGGAATTGGTGTAGAAGTATCACACCCAGTGTTAGTGCACAGTAAAGACATGTACTTTACAAAAGTTACTTTGTGAAAAAGCTTTCACTCTATGTAAAGCAGAAACAAAAAGAGTGACAGAAAAAAAGAAATTTCTAGCACAGAATTTCCAGAAAGTTAGGATAATATAATCTAGACTGAAAGAACTCCCAGCATCCCCATGAAGGACACTTCGTTGAAAATCAAAAAAGAAAACAAAAAGAAAACAAAACAAAACAGAACACACACCAACATTTCCATATTAATTCACTCAATGCAGAAGCAAATACCGGACTATTATCTATCTATACACAGCCGTTTCCTGACAATTCAAAATACTGGTCTTTTGTCCAACACTTTGATGAGCACAGAAGGTTTACCCACCTCAGACGTTCAATCAGAAAGTCCTGGTTCATCCATGTGGACACTTCCAGCTGGCAGATAAATGGTGGAGATTTTTCCAATCTCCAAGGTCAACATGTGTGCAGACCTGTGTTTATACAAACTAAAAACATCAAGTATGAATGTTAAAGATTGTTAGTCTTGTCCATGTATAGCATCACTAATCATCACATACAAAGCTTAAAGAAACATGAAAACATTCTGTGCACACACCCACAGATGAAGAAGTATGAAGACTGTCACAACATCCTATCTGCACAGTGTGGGGAAAAAGCAAACATGCAGACATACGTCCAAGACAAATCCGAGCACTAAGAAAAAAGTTCAACAATTCAAAGTACTACTAAGATAACCTGCAAAAACAAATACCAGACTATTATCAGCGTACAACCCACACACTGTATGACACTTGATGCTAATAACATGACAACACATACCCTGTACAACCCACACACTGTATGACATTTGATGCTAATATGACAACACATACCCTGTACAACCCACACAATGTACGACACTTGATGCTAATAACATGACAACACATACCCTGTACAACCCACACACTGTATGACACTTGATGCTAATAACATGACAACACATACCCTGTATAACCCACACACTGTATGACACTTGATGCTAATATCATGACAACACATACCCTGTATAACTCACACACTGTATAACACTTGATGCTAATATCATGACAACACAACCTGTATAACCCACACAATGTATGACACTTGATGCTAATATCATGACAACACATACCCTGTACAACCCACACACTGTATGACACTTGATGCTAATAACATGACAACACATACCCTGTATAACCCACACACTGTATGACACTTGATGCTAATATCATGACAACACATACCCTGTATAACTCACACACTGTATAACACTTGATGCTAATATCATGACAACACAACCTGTATAACCCACACAATGTATGACACTTGATGCTAATATCATGACAACACATACCCTGTATAACCCACACACTGTACAACACTTGATGCTAATATCATGACAACACATACCCTGTATAACCCACACACTGTATGACACTTGATGCTAATATCATGACAACACATACCCTGTATAACTCACACACTGTATGACACTTGATGCTAATATCATGACAACACATACCCTGTATAACCCACACACTGTATGACACTTGATGCTAATATCATGACAACACATACCCTGTATAACCCACACATTGTATAACACTTGATGCTAATATCATGACAACACATACCCTGTACAACCCACACACTGTATGACACTTGATGCTAATATCATGACAACACATACCCTGTATAACCCACACACTGTACAACACTTGATGCTAATATCATGACAACACATACCCTGTACAACCCACACACTGTATGACACTTGATGCTAATATCATAACACATACCCTATACAGCCCACACACTGTATAACACTTGATGCTAATATCATGACAACACATAACCTGTATAACCCACACACTGTATAACACTTGATGCTAATATCATGACAACACATACCATGTATAACCCACACACTGTACAACATTTGATGCTAATATCATAACACATACCCTGTACTCACACAATGCTTCAAGATATCTGTATCCACTGTCATCCACAATTCTACATCACCATAGTGTTTGTTCAGAGCATTCATGATGGGACATCACATCTGCAGAAAGAACATTTCCAAACATCATCATAATGTTCAGCAACTGACCCTGACCCTCACCTGTACAAAGAACATTATTTTTGAAACATTACATACTGTACCACCTAGTCGCAGCAAAAATTCGCCTCAAGCTTACAAACAAAACAAAGCCAAGCCAGTCCCTAAGTTTGATCTAGAGAAACTGAAAAATCAAGACTTTGCATCTGATTTTGAGATCAAAGTCAGCAATCGTTTTAAGGCTTTAATCCTGGACTGGACAATAAATGACCAGTATCCAGAAAAATTTGGGCAGATATGAAGACGACCTACATTGAAGTAGCAGAAGAAAAGTTAGGCAAGAAAACAAGAAAACCAACTAAGCCCTACATAAGCAAGGAAGTTATGGATCTAGCCAAACAGACAAGCCAAGCTCACAAATCTGGAAGAAAATGAAGAATACAAAACATTCTAATGAGAAATCAAGAGAAAAATTAGAAGAGATAAGAAAAACTGGCTGGAGGAAGAATGTGCAAAAATAAATGAGCGTAATGAATGCAGAAGATCCAGAATCTACGAATTCCAACAGATAAAATAAGTTCAATCCACTAAATTCCAGCCCAGAAATGAGTGCATCAACAGTAAAGAAGGCATACAATGACTGAACCAGAGCATAGTATGAACAGATGGAAAGAATATGGAGTATCCATTTTTAGCAACAATAGCCCTCAAAACTATCTGTCCTGACCTGAACTGTCCCAAATCAGAACCAGAACCACTTTTAAGTGAAATTGAAGCAGCCACCAAGCAGTTAAAAACAAGAAAATTCCCAGGAATCGACAATGTTCCAGAAAAATTGTTAAAACATGCTGAAAAGAAGGTCTAAAAGCAATGCACCATTCTTGTTGTAAAATCTGGAATACTCATCAGTGGCCAGCAGATTAGAAACTTCAAGAATTTGTAATGCTTCACAAGAGTGGCAATGTCAAAGATTGCAACATACAGAACCACTGCCCTAATCAGCCACACCAGTAAGATCCTGCTCATAATCATTCTCAACAGATTGAAGCCCAATATAGAAGAAGAAATATCTGACTGCCAGGCAGGCTACAGATCCAACAGAGGCATAACTGACACACTCTTTGAGCTACAAACACTCAGAGAAAACAAGAAGCACCGAAAAAGCGCTTTTGTCACCTTCATAGACTATAGCAAAGCATCTGACACAGTCATTCATCTCCACCTGTTCAACGCAAAGTCAAAATGGGCTTTCCTAAACATCTTATTGCACTAATTGCCTAATTATACAAAGACCAAAAGGCTACAATTATATGGAACAGTCAGAAATGTGAATTCTTCAACATCCACAGGGGAGTTAAGACAAGGTTGTATCCTCTCACCGTATCTCTTTAACATCTACATGGAACAAGTCATGACAGATGCTGATATAGAAGGCATGGGTATAAAGATGGGAGGGAAAAAACTTACACACCTGCACTATGTTGATGATACTGAACTATTAGCAGACAACATTACAAGTATGAAAAGGATTCTATACAGGGTGGATGCAGCAGGTAAAAAGGCTGGCCTAAGCTTGAATGCCAAAAAAACTAAAGTGCTACTTATCAAAGGCAAAGACACTCTTGGCTCTGTAAAAACTGATGATGGAACCTGCTCCAAAGACATCAAAATAAGAATTGAAATGGCAAAGCAAAAAATGGTCCAACTCAAGAACATCTGGAAAGACAGAGGCATACCAAATGGCCTGAAAAGTAGGCTTTTAGATGTTTGATCTGGCCAATCATGATTTATGGTTGCAAACCTGGACTCTCAGAAAAGCTGACTGCAGAAGAATTGAGGCAGCAGAGATGTGGTTTTATTGGAGACTACATCATGTCAAATGGACAGACAGAAGCCACTCCATGGGATGGTCAGGATGGCAAAAAAGCAATAGACTCAAATGTGGAAAATCATAGATGGGACAGACAGAAGGTTCCATATAGCATGCGTGTCAACTGACAGAACTCAAAGGGACAAAAAATCTTAACAAAACTATCATACCCAAAAATCTAGGGAGACACTGTTAAGAATGGCCAGAAGGGAAAATAGATGCAGAAATCCAGCTACTCATAGAGCAACTAAGTTGCAACCCTAACTTAATCATATACACGGATGGCTCAGTCACCAACAACAAATCTGGATGGGGCTTCACTGTCAAACAGAATGGAAACTCCAGACATGAAGAAAATGCTACATATAATATCACAACCTCCAGTCTAATAATGGAAACTGAGGCAGTCACAAATGCACTACAATGGTTAACTTCACTGGATGATGAAATGAAAGCCAAGCCTTCATCCTGACTGACAGCTCTCATGCAGACAGCCTCCATGATTCAGGCTACAGACTGTGACTGCAGACAAGTTGTCTTCTTGTCTGACGCCCTATCCGTGCTGCAGGCATGCCAGAACAACACACTCCCCCTCCTGTCTAGAGCTCTGCACCAGGTTGCCACAACCAGAAAAGCAGTTCTGCAGTGGATTCCAGCCCACTGCAGAGTCTCCGGGAATGAGCGAGCTGATATCCTTGCTAAGGAGGGAGCCAGAGAAGAACAACCTAACAACAGCGTCAGTTACATTGAGAAGAGGAGCATCACCAGGGCGCTTTCCATGCCGAGACGACACAGGGATGACTACCACCCGTTGTTTAGAGAGCAGCAAGTTGTCCTGGTGAGGCTGCGCACTGGTCACAACAGGCTGAACAGCCACATGTACCGCAAACTGAAGCTGGTGCCCTCCCCAACCTGTCCCTACGGTCAAGAAGACCAAACCACGGAGCATATATTCCAAAGATGTCCCCTTCACAAGGTGGCAAGACAGGACGTATGGCCGACAGACACTCCGCTGACAACCAAACTCCATGGCTGCAGACAGGAGCTGGTAAAGACGGCTGCATTCATTATCCGGACTCAGATGATTGTGTAGCAGTGTACGCCAAGAAGAAGATCCTGATTGACTTGATGAATCTACTTCAAAAAGTGCAAAATGAAGCAGGGACCCAGAATGGCACAAAGCAACTGACCTACAAAATCCCAAATTATATATTATAACAATGTGATTCCCCTCCGAGCGGAGACAGGCTGCAGAGGGGGGGGGGGGGGGTTGAGTGAGGTTAGGATTTTATGCAGAGGAGAAAAGGTGAGTTTTGAGAGCGGACTTGAAGGAGACAAAAGTAGGTTGCTGACGGACTGAGAGAGGAAGTTTGTTCCAGGAGAGTGGACCAGAAACAGAGAAGGCTCGTGGACCATAGGTATTGAGCTTAGTGCGTGGAAAGCGAAAAGTCAGAGGATCGGAGGCAGAGCGGAGGGTACGTGAGGGAACATAGATCTCAAGTAGGCTTGACAGGTAATCGGGGGCTGCGTTATTGAGGCTTTTGTAGCACATGGTGTCTAGTTTGTACTGTATGCGCGAAGTTGTGCCAGGAGAGGAGATATATGGTCAGCTTTTTTCTTTTTGAGTACAAGGCGTACAGCATTGTTTTGAATGCGCTGTAGGATGTGAATGGTGGAGGCAGGAAGACCAGACAGGAGTGAATTGCAATAGTCAATGCGAGACATTATGAAGGAGAGAACGAGTTTTGCAGTTGTTTCGACAGAGAGATACTTCCTGATCAGGCTTATACGATGGAGGTGATAGTAGCAAGATCTGGCAGTTTGAGAAACAAAGTTGTTCATGGAGAGGGTAGAGTCAATGCAGACACCAAGGTTTTTAGCTGAATCAGAAATTGGGACTGATGTGTTACATAATGGGAGAGAAAGAGGAGGCAGCTGAGAAAGTTTCTGATGGGTGCCAATGAGGATAGCTTCTGTCTTGTCGTCATTAAGCTGAAGTCTATTGTGTGTCATCCAGTTCTTAATGTCCGAGTAACACTCAGTGGTGCGAGTCAACAGGCGCTGTTCAATTGTTATCATCACCACTCCTACTGCGATCACAAGTACTAGAACTACTGCTGCTGCTACAATTACTACTACCATTACCACCACCATCACTATTACTTTTACTACCACCAATCACTACTACTATTACTACTGCTGCTGCTGCTGCTACTTTTACTACTACTACTACTACTACTACAACTACTACAACTACTATTACCACTACTACCAGTACCATTTTATTTGTATTAATCCTGCTATTATGACTTCTACTGCCTGGTTATTGTAGTTGTAACAAAAGTAGCAATAATACTCATTTATCATTCGTTTTAGCACTAATGCATACCACTTTAACTGAGGGTGATGGCGCTAACTTATAATGATATCATATTCATATAAACACGCTGTTTTGTGATGAATTGTTACACTAATTAAGGAATATAAAATGTCCGCGTTTTACTACGTACTTTGTTAAGTTTTACATAGTTCCAGAACGCTGGTGATTTGTTTATTTTCATTGCTGCAGCTGCTGTCAATACCATGATCACAATTAACACGATGATACAACCCTGTAAAGTTGTTTATATTCATATAAATATGTTGTGTTTGTCCTATAAATTGGGCTCATAAAATGTCCCCTTGTTACTATGTGCTTTGTACACCTTACAAATTCAAGTGGCCAAGTGATTTACTGAGTTTCCAAAACTACCAATGACCGCTACCCATGCTACCTCTCTTAGTTTTGTTACTTGTGATGAATGCAACCTCGCGTCTGTTGGGATTTTGTATTGACATATCATGCTCCATTTGGAAAAAAAATGTTTGAGATAATTCTCAAAAGATATCCAACTACTACTGCGATTTGTATATATTATATGGAGTTTCAACATCATACAAATTGTAATACCTCTATAACTATAATTACTATCACTACCACCACCACTACAACTACTACCACTACTGCTATTACTACTACACGTACTATTATAATTATACTTCCACTGTTTCTGCTGGTATCCAGTTTACATGTTCCATTTGAAAACTGCTCGAGGTAATTCTCAGAGATTATCCCATTGCAGTACAAGTTATGAGCGTCTTGATGAATTAGAACATCGACATGATACCTTCATAATTAGTAGTACTATCACTATCATCAGTACCTACACTACTTCTGCAACTACTACTATTAGTAGGCCTACTAACACAACTATTGCTACCATGGTTTTCAAATGACTTCCCTCACGAACCAGAAGAACAAACAAACCAAAGTGGACGAGGCGGCAGGGAAGTTTTTAGTCCTCTTCTTATTATCCGTTGTTTGGTGTTGTTTGTGGTCTGTTTGTGACCGTGCATTCGCGCTTGACAAAGGCCGGTTGGCCAAAAATTTGCGTTTGTCTTGTCTTGTCGTGTTGAGTACGCGCTTACTTTGGTTTGTTTGTTCTACTGGTTCCTGTTTGCTTGGGCGCGGGCAGTCGCACTTGTTTTTGATTCCCTCACGAAGTCTGCTATTGTTGTCTACTCTATTTGTAGCACTAGCACCAATAACACTCATTTACAACACGTTTTACCATTACTGGTATTGTAGTGCCACTTTAGCCAAAGTTGTCATTGCAAGCTTGTAGACAGGTAGAAAGAAACTCTAGGGAGAGCTAGACAACAGAAGGTCTTCAGAGAAGTAACCCCCTTTAGACAAGTGTTTCGGCCCTGAATTCCTTACACTCTCGGGGGCCGGCCCACATCCAGGTCATGACTCCTGGATGCCCTACTAACACAATTTGCTACCATGGTTTTCAAATGACTCAAACAGACATATTGTTTTGAATTGTTACCCTAATTAAGGATTAGGCAGAGCCCCCCTAATTACTACATACGCTGGCAAGTTTACACAATTCCATTGTGCTGGTGGTTTCTTTATTTTCCATAGCTTTTCTGCTACATCAGTTCCTGCTAATGCCATGATCATTATCAGTATAATAAACAGAAGCATGTAGAGTGTTTTTTGTTGAAATAAACGTGCTCATTTGTCACTTAACTTGTGCTTTGAAAATGTCGCTTTTACACTACACTGTTCGCACATTTTACCAATTGAAATGTCCAAGTTATTTGTTTATTTTCCACAACTACCACGAACCATCTCACACTAATTTTCTCATTTTTGCTGCTGTTTCTACTGATACCGTTACACTCGTCACGAGATATTTTTTCGTCAGATAACATGTTATTGTCATCCTCATTCTTGTGAATCTTGTTATTACTATTATTCGACTTTTTATCTACCTGCTGTTTTATTTTTCTTCCGAGATGTAGTAGAATGCCATTTTGTAGATATTTCCCTTTGTTTTTCTTTTCTTTTGGCTGGGTGTGATAACAATCGTTTTTGTATTTTGTCATGCGCACGCGCGCGTGCACATGTGTGTATGTGTGTGTGTCTATGTGTGTGTGTGCACGCGTGATGCCTGCATGCATTCATATAAATAAAATGTTTTCCCGTATGTATGTACTGCATTATAATGTATTGCCATTGAAGTGCGTATACTTCATTGATGTAATAGTGTATGTGTCCTATTGTTGTACCACATTACTGTAATAATAACTGTTTGTAAAGTGCAACGGGAATTCTCTGACATGTATGTAACCACTATATATATATGGAACTCTTCTTCTTCTTCTTCTTCTTCTTCTTATTATTATTATTATTATTATTATCTTCTTGTTAGTCTTTCAGTTTCCCCATTTTTTCATTATTTCAAAACATTTTTTTCATATTTTTCTGTTTCTGTTTCTTTTTCTTTTGTGCGTTCCAAAAAGGATATATGGTATCTTGAAGAAATAAACAAAGCTGTAAATATGAAATCCTTAGTTCAGAGGTGGCATCACATAAAAATCGCCGCTGGGGACAGCCTACTAATAATGAACTGTGGAGGTGAGGTGGGGCTCCTAGGGAGGAAGGGGGGCTGTTAATAAGTGGTGCTGTGGTGGTGGTGAATAGGCCAAGGTGGCTCTAAAAAATGTTTCGACGATCCCATGCCATTCATACGTGCTGCCAGTTTTAGAACTCTGCTCTCAACGGACCACCACAAGTACTGGCTGGAATCTTGTTTCATGAGAACTTGAGCACGTGGAAAGTCGTTAAACTGATTTTTTTTCAAACCTGTATGCGTGAAATACGTATTCTTTTGCACGTCATGTGTATAACTTGTGATGCAATCTCTCTCTCTCTCTCTCTCTCTCTCTCTCTCTCTCTCTCTCTCTCTCTCTCTCTCTCTCTCTCTCTCTCTCTCACTCTCGCTTTGACATAGCTCTCCTCTCCCTCGTTTGCTTTTAATGCTTCCCTTATTTTCTACTCTTCTTTGTTTCTGTGTTTGTAATTTGCGTGTCTATTATTATTTTTTTTTCTAACAAAATATATCTAATTTTGTTATTATTGTTACACTTTCTTTTTACGGTTATTGCTATTATATTTGTTTATGTGATTTTGCCTTTACATGTCACGCTTTTGCAAAACACTTGACTGACTGGCACATGGAAGTCACTATTTTATCATAATTCATTTTTATTATTTGACTGACTGGCACATGGAAGTCACTATTTTATCATAATTCATTTTTATAACTTGACTGACTGGCACATGGAAGTCACTATTTTATCATAATTCATTTTTATAACTTGACTGACTGGCACATGGAAGTCACTATTTTATCATAATTCATTTTTATAACTTGACTGACTGGCACATGGAAG
>CM060306.1:30370982-30375982 GCA_030674185.1 Monoplex corrugatus | reverse complement strand
GTGAGAAACCATGTGCGTATTTGAAAAGTACGCATAAACAAATAAGGACGCAGGAAGGAGTCCATTTTCATCCCCCACCCTTGCTGATTTTGTTACGCACAGGATCTGTTTGACTTAAGAATTGACTGAATCTGGGGATAATGCTTGATTTTATTTATACAGGCCGTTTTTCGTGTCAATGAACGAAAAGGCCAACCCGATCTTCTTCTTCTTCTTCTTTTTTTCTTCTTGTTGTTCTTGTTCTTTTTGTTCTTTTTCTTCTTGTTTTTCTTTTTGTTGTTGTTGTTGTTGTTGTTGTTCTTCTTCTTCTTCTCCTACTTCTACTTCTTCTTCTTTTTCTCCTACTATTACTTCTTCTTCTTCTTCTTCTGCTTCTTCTTCTTCTTCTTACGTGGTCTAGACTTTTTTCTACTTCTTCTTCTTCTTACGTGGTCTAGACTTCCTGCCAGCACTCCCTATATAAACCTACCTAACAAAGGGAGCGGATTTTGTGTGTATGACAGTTCTTTATCCCGCCTTAAAGGCAGTCACATTCCTTCTTTGGGGAGCTTATCTAAGAGAATATGAAAGAAATATAGGTGATTGATCTGGAAGGCAGAAATATAAAAGTCTTGTGACTGAAAGAAAGCCTGACAGGAACCCCTGACTATTTAAAGGCAAACAACATGCCTCCCGTGGTTCCAAAACAGGAGAGGAACTTAATGTCTGCATCTGCTGCATCTCATAGCAGTCGGAAGTGATCTTCTGAGATATAACTATCATCAAAAACCAGCGTTCTTTTTTTTTTTTTTCGGGACCACTTTACATACATACGAATTTTACTCAAGTTTTTCTATCCCGGACCAACAATCATCCCATTTGCATTCATAACTTTGTTTAAAAGACATTCACATTTCACACTCGAGGTATTCTACCCACACACAAATTAAAACAAAAACAGTTAGAACAGATTCTACGAAACAGTTCTTAAAGAGTTGACGAACATGACCACTAACAAGAAAAGTTGCCATGTGATGGAGAAGATCCAGAATGATTACGGCACAAGCCTTAAGCCTGCACATAAATCCACGAGCTGGCCAGGTCCTGAGGTAGTAACCTTTAGCCTGCACATAAACCCACGAGCTGGCCGGGTCCTGAGGTAGTAACCTTTAGCCTGCACATAAATCCACGAGCTGGCCAGGTCCTTAGGTAGTAACCTTTAGCCTGCACATAAACCCACGAGCTGGCCAGGTCCTGAGGTAGTAACCTTTAGCCTGCACATAAACCCACGAGCTGGCCAGGTCCTGAGGTAGTAACCTTTAGCCTGCACATAAACCCACGAGCTGGCCAGGTCCTGAGGTAGTAACCTTTAGCCTGCACATAAATCCACGAGCTGGCCAGGTCCTGAGGTAGTAACCTTTAGCCTGCACATAAACCCACGAGCTGGCCAGGTCCTGAGGTAGTAACCTTTAGCCTGCACATAAACCCACGAGCTGGCCAGGTCCTGAGGTAGTAACCTTTAGCCTGCACATAAACCCATGAGCTGACGGTGGGGGCTCGTCCGGGATTTGAAACAGCCGAAATCATCGTGGTAGAAATAACTGTGGTAGAAGTTGTCGCCGGAATAGCGCCGCAGCAGTTTTAGCGTAGCAGCATCACCGATAGTAGACACAGTACCATTAGTAATGATAGCCAGTAACAATAAAAAATATCAATAGAAACAGTAGTGGCAACAGTTGTAGAAGCAGTAGTAGTGATGGTAGTCATCATCATCATCAGGTGCCCTGCCGCATGGCGTTGGCGATCATGGATTTCCATCTGTCTCTATCTTTCGTTGCCCCTAGCATCTCCCCCACCCTCCTCGTCCCCAGCCACTCTGAAAGTCCGTCCAGCATTTTCTCCCTGGGTCTACCTGGTGCTCTCTTTCCCTTCAGCTTTACCGTTGTGACCAGGTGCTTCAAATCCCCCTTCCTCATAAAATGGTCTATACATGTTGCCTGTCTTTTCCTAATCTTCCTTATGAGTGATCTACTTGTGTCTGCCTCCATCAAGACTATCTCGTTTGTTTTCTTTGCTGTCCATGGAACTCTCAACATTCTTCTTAGAAACCACATCTCGGCTGCCTCAATCTTGTTCTGGCTTTGTTTGTTGACTGTCCACGCCTCGCATCCGTACAACAGTACTGGTTCTATATAACATTCAAGAACTCTCTTCCTGATGTTAATTGACAGGCATTTGTTGGTAAGAATGCTTGTCATCTTCTTGAATGCTGTTTTGGCTTGGCCGATTCTGCCGGCTATTTCTGATATATGGTATATATCATGCCCTTATATTTGCAGTGACAAGCCTTGATGACGTCACGTCACATACGGCAGGAATGTTCCCGGTGAAGATACGAACATCACCTCTGACGACGAAACTACATATGTGAAGTCATCATCTGACACAGGCCCCTCTGTCTGCTCCTTCATACTCAATCGTCTGTTTTCGTTTGCTTTCGAAATGGTCAGGTCACACATCTGGTGATGAATGTGACCTGTTTGTTCGAACGTGTGCGGTCAAGACTTGTTTTGAATGTGGATGTTTACGTTGTTGTTGTCGTTGTTGTTGTTGTTTGTTGTTATTGTTGTTGTCGTCGTTGTTGTCGTTGTTATGTCGTCCCGTCGTCATTGTTGTTGTTGTTGTCGTCGTTGTTTGTTTGCTTGTGTGAGTGTGTGTGTGTGTGTGCGTGCGTGCGTGCGTGCGTGCGTGCGCGCGTGTGTGTGTGTGTGTGTAGGGGGTGAGTGAGTGAGTGAGTGTGTGTGTGTGTGTGTTTGAGTGTGTGAGTGTGTGAGTGTGTGTGTGTGTGTGTGTGTGTGTGTGTGTGCGTGTGTGTGTGTGTGTGTAGGGGGGTGAGTGTGTGTGTGTAGGAGGGTGAGTGTGTGTGTGTGTGTGTGTGTGTGTGTGTGTGTGTGTGTGTGTGTGTGTGTGTGTGTGTGTGTGTGTGTGTGTGTGTGTTTTAACGTCCACCTGTCAGTTAGTCTGGTTTCTTGGGTGTGCATACCGAGTGTTTTCGTGTTTCCACTACCAGCGACCATTGATATGGCAAGCCTACAGGATCTGTAACGTGCATATTTAACCCTTTAACTCCCGCACCATGTCCACCAGCATCCTTCACTGCCAACCAGGTAGACAGGGTGAAGGAATCCAATGGTTAAGTTTCTGCAGTAAGGAAGTTCGAATACCAGCACTAAATAATGTACATTTTTTTGACTCCCACACCCTATTCATCAACTGCAAAAACCTAACACTTTTGAATCCCTCACCCTATCCACCAACTTTTTGCCAGAGACTGGTGGACAGGGTGAGGAGGTCAAAAGGTTAAGTTTTTGCTTTGCTAGCCTGGTTGACAACACCGGATGATGGTGGACAGGGTGCGTGGAGTCAAAGGGTTAAGTTAAGTTGATCTGGGAGATCGGACAAAATGTCCACCTTTCAACCCACCAGAGTGGTATCCGATCAAGTTCGAATCCAGATCTTCCAATTGGAAGACAATTGTCTTAACCAGCAGAATCGGCCAAGCCAAAACAGCATTCAAGATGAAAAGCATTCTTACCAACAAATGCCAATCAATTAACATCAGGAAGAGAGTTCTTGAATGTTATATAGAACCATACTGTTGTACGGATGTGAGGCGAGGACAGTCAACACGCAAAGCCAGAACAAGATTGAGGCAGCCGAGATGTGGTTTCTAAGAAGAATGTTGACAGTTCCATTGACAGCAAAGAAAACAAACGAGACAGTCTTGATGGAGGCAGACACAAGTAGATCATTCATAAGGAAGATTAATAAAAGACAGGCAACATTTATAGGCCATTTTATGAGGAAAGGGGAATTGGAGCACTTGGTCACAACGGGAATGCTGGAGGGAAAGAGAGCAACGGGTAGACACAGGGAGAAGATACTAGACAGACTTGCAGAGTGGTTGGGGAACAAAGAGGGTGGAAGAGATGCTGGGGGCAATCAAGGGATAGAGACAGATGGAAGTCATAATCGCCAATGCTGATGATGATGATGATGTCTTAACCACTTGACTATTGGGCATGGCAAGATGGTGCATTTTTGTCCTGATGCTAGCAGTGTCTTCACACACAAACTGTTCAGCAGATCAGCCCACGTGGCTGAGGACAGAAACGACACATAACTCATCATCATCATCAGGTGCCCTGCCGCATGGCGTTGGCGTTGGCGACCATGGACTTCCAACCATCTCTATCTCTCGTTGCCCCACATCTCCCCCACCCTCCTCATCCCCAGCCACTCTGAAAGTCCGTCCAGCATTCTCTCCCTGGGTCTACCTGGTGCTCTCTTTCCCTCCACCTTTCCCGTTGTGACCAGGTGCTCCAAATCCCCCTTCCTCATAAAATGGCCTATAAATGTTGCTTGTCTTTTCCTAATCTTCCTTATGAGTGATCTACTTGTGTCTGCGTCCATCAAGACTGTCTCGTTTGTTTTCTTTGCTGTCCATGGAACTGTCAACATTCTTCTGAGAAACCACATCTCGGCTGCCTCGATCCTGCTCTGGCTTTGCTTTGCTGACTGTCCACGCCTCGCATCCGTACACCAGTATTGGTTTTATACAACATTCAAGGACTCTCTTTCTGATGTTAATTGATAGGCATTTGTTGACACATAACTATGTATACAATACTGAATGAACATGAACAGAGTGTGAGAAAAAAAAAGTTTTGATAGAAACGAAAAAAACAAAGTTTTGTCGTAATATATTGATGGGTTGATTGATTGATTGATTGATTGAATGAATGCTCGCTTGACTGCTTGCTTGCTTGCTTACTCGCTTGTTTGACTCATTGGTTGGTTGATTGGTTGGTTGATTAATCGATTGATTGACAGAGCGAGTGAGTGATTATATATATATATATATATATATATATATATGTATATATTATATATAAATATACATACATATATATATATAATATATATATATACATGTGTGTGTTTAAACATACATACACACA
>CM060306.1:30360982-30365982 GCA_030674185.1 Monoplex corrugatus | reverse complement strand
TCGGAAAGCTTGTTGTCGAAAACTCTCTCTCTCTCTCTGCGCGCGCTATTTGTATACGAGACATGCGCGCTATTTGTATGCGAGACATGCGCGCTATTTGTATACGAGACATGCGCGCTATTTGTATGCGAGACATGCGCGCTATTTGTATACGAGACATGCGCGCTATTTGTATGCGAGACATGCGCGCTATTTGTATACAGGAAACATGCGCGCTAATTGTACTACGCGCGTTAGTTGACAACTCCCAAACACACACACACACAACACAACACACACACACACACACACAACACAACACAACACACACACACACACACACACACACACACACACACACAATACAAACACACACGTACGCACTCACACACGTACGTACTCACACGCACACAAACAAACACACACACACACACACACAAACACACACACAAACACACACACATACACACACACTCACACACACACATGCACACACATGTACACACACACTCACTCACGCACGCAGAGACACACAAACACACACACAAACACACAACACACACACACACACACACAACACACACACACACACACACACACACACACACACACACACACAACACAACACAACACACACATACACACACACAACACACACACAACACACATACACACACACAACACCCACACACACACACACACACACACACACACACACATTGTAAGACATACATGTACGGACACACAAACAGGCAGAGACGGACACAATGGCCAAAAGTTGACATTGGACTTGCAATCGGAAGGTCCATGTTCCAACCTGCTGGTTACAAAGAGGAAAATTTTCCGATTTCGCAGCTCAACAGACACGTGCAAACCGTGTATGTGTCTGAACCCTCCTTCATGTGTATACACACGCACAAGAATCGAATACGCCAAGATAACGATTCTATATCTGGTGGCCTACAGATACACGAAAATACCCAGCAAAAACCCCTGACAAAAGTGCCACAAAAATCACGCATTAACAACGATTTGTACGAAGTCTAAGCGAAAATAGATTTTTTTCAATTTTTAAAAAATTCTGCATTCATTTCTTTACTTCTTTACTGACTGTGAAATTAAGAATTTCTCCTGTATTAACATGGGTTTAATATTTTCTTCCCCCTTCTCTTTATAGTGAAGGTTATTTTCTGTTTAATATCACGTAAGGGAATACAGCCGAAGAAAAGAGACTGGTACTGGTCAAAGGGGAACAACTCTAGCATAAATCCCAACAATTTTAAGCAACTCATGATAGCGTCCGCTAGATATCATTTTCTGCTCAATGGGGCTGCAAAATGCTGTACATGTACTGTTGTGAATTCACAGTTCCACAATAAAGTTTTCAGACTGTACTCGTATTCACCGCATATATCATTACGGATATGAATAGAATGCTCCACAAGAGATCTTTTCTGTTTTGGTCAGGAGAATGCCCAGTCAGGCATCGCCAACAATTTCGGGGTGTTCAATCTGCCCAAGAACGGAACCCTGATCGCGAAGGCAGAGCCCAGTGATTATGGCAAGTATAGCAAGTATATTGTTGTACGGATGCCAAGCGTGGACAGTCCACACACACACACACACACACACACACACACACACAACACACACACACACACACACACACACACACACACACACACACACACACACACACGAAAAAATACACGACTAGACACATACTCAGACACGCACGAACACACACACACACACACACCACACACACACACACACAAACACACACACACACACGCACACACAAACACACACACACACACACACACACAAACACACACACACACACACACACACACACAAACACACATACACACCACACACACACGCACACACAAACACACACACACACACACACACACACACACACACACACACACACACGAAAAAATACACGACTAAACACATACTCAGACACGACGAACACACACACACACACACAAACACACACACACACACACACACACATAAACACACACACACACACACTCACACACACACACAACACACACAACACACACACTACACACACACACACACACACACTCACACACACACACAACACACACAACACACACACACACACACACACACACACACACACACACACACACACACACACACACACACACACACACACACACACACACAGGGCTCTTCAGTATAAATAGCATCCTCACCTTCTGGAAATTCTGTGCTAGAAATCCCTGTTACTTTCTTTGTTTCTGCTTTGCTCCTTCGCTTCCTGTTTTGTTTTGTTTAATTTTGTTTTGTTGATTTTGCTTTGTTTTTGATCATTTTCTGTCTTGCTGGTTCATTCACCCTTATGCTTTTCCTAGGGGTGAAGAGTGGCAGAATGGTTCAGACGTTCGCCTGCCAATAACTAAACTCGAGATTGTAGGGTTCTATCCCCGTAAAGGCCTCGACTTTTCTGCTCAGTTTGACCGGAAAACCCAGCTGAACGTCTGGTCCTTCGGAAGGGGACGAAAAACTAGTCGGACCAGTGTGCCTTCTGGCTACGCTCGCCAAAGATCCCACGGCAGCTGAAAATCGTGAAGAGCAAGGCATTGCCCGGCTTGCCTTGGTATAAAACATTGGAGATATGGGTTGATTTCCCAGGTCCCACCCCTCGAGGACTAATTAGTTTTCTTACCTTTCTGAAGTCTTGGTTTAGAGAAAAAGTGAATATATATATGAATTTGAAGCAAGGGAGAGGGGATGGGCGCCGCTCTCGTGGTGCTGGACCCGGGAAAAGTTGAGGTCTCTGCCACCCCACTCCCCTAGGACCCCAGGGTTATGGAACTATCTAGGTAGGACCTCAGGACCTGGCCATCTCATGGGTTTATGTGCAGGGATAAGGCTTGTGCCGTGGTCATTCTGGATCTTCTCTGTCGCATGGCACATGTGACGTTAGTGCATATGCAATTCATTCGAGCGCGGAGACGTCATCTTGAGAAACTGAAACTGAAATTGAAACTGAAACTATGCTTTCGTAAAGCCTTTCATACTTTCTGTCTGTTGGAACTGACTTGGGTACAAATACTAACTGCATTTCTAACTTTAATGAAATGTGAACTACCTGGTGGCCATTATAGGTAATACAGCCCAGGTTTTATGTAATTTTGTGAACTCACGTTATGTTTAGATGAAACATTTGTAATTGGGTTTGCTTTTTAACTTCCACTGCTGATAAATTCGGCGGAAGTGCTAGATACCAAGATCATAATTATCCTTAGATTACTTTGGGTGGATGCAATGATAGGTGTACTTAATTTTCTTTTCCAGGTTTTCTTTTTTTTTTCTCTCCTTGATCACTGATGTGTTTAGATGTGTGCGTTTGTTTGAGATGTTTACAGCCCTGTGTCAATGGCAGATGCGTCTAGTGTGTCGGCTAGTGACTGTGTGCTTGTCACCTCTCAATTTCAGCTTGCACCACTGGATAGCACGGCTGCTTGCAGCTATGCGAAAAGAACAGCAGAACGTGTAAGTCTCTTCCTGTCAGTGTATAGCCTCTCCATCAGCAAGCCCTACGTTATGCCTCCTCGTGGCGACATGCGGTAACTGAGCACCTCACGGACTCAGGATAAATCTCGAGGGACTCGGAGGAGGTCTGGCCCCCAGACGTGCGGCACGCAGGCCCACCGGCGTGTGGACACGCCCTGGTGCCCACGAACCAGACCCCCAGCTATGGGTAAATAGCTCCACTGCCTTGTGGAGATCTCGGGAGAGAATAAGGCTAGCGGAGAGACCGCAAAAAAACAACAAAAAAACAACAACAAACAAACAAACAAAATGATGGAAGGCAACGGGAAACCACCATCGTAGTCTCCCAAGAACATTATGGACACACAAAAAAAGGAAAATGAAGATAACGACGTGAATAGGTGCTCTGATGGAGCACCTTCGTCTGGTAGGGACCGTCATGCGGCGCAAGTGATACCAGACCGTCAGCCAGATACTGCGACCAAACTCAAACTCAAAAATACCAAGATGGCAATATGGAATGTGAGGACATTGCTGCAAAAGGGAAAATTAGAGAATGTCAAAATGGAGATGGAAAGGCTTAACATTAGTATTTTAGGACTAGGTGAAGTGAGATGGAAGGGGGCAGGCATGGTAACATCCGGAGAGTTTACAGTGATATACTCTGGTGGAAACTCACATGAAAGAGGAGTAGGCATTGTAATGGACAGGGACAGATCAAAAGCAGTTAAGGGATACTGGGCTGTGTCCGACAGAGTCTTGCTGGTCAAATTGGAAGCCAGACCATTTGATATCAACATCATTCAGGTGTATGCACCAACATCCACGAGTACCCAGGAAGACATCGACAACTTCTACGAAGTATTAGAGATGGCCAAGGCCCAATGCAAATCACAAGAAGTTACCATAATAATGGGAGATTTTAATGCTAAAGTGGGACAGGATAGGGTAGAGGATATAGTTGGACCTCATGGCCTTGGTACACAAAATGAAAGGGGAGGGAAACTTGTAGAATTGGCACAGATGAATGAGTTCATAGTAGGAAACACCTGGTTTGAGCAGCCTAATGGAAGAAATTGGACTTGGATGAGTCCAGGAGATAATACCAAAAATGAGATTGACTACATTATGATTAATAAAAGATTTAGAAATTCTTTACTGTCAGCAAAAACACTACCGGCGCAGACTGCAACAGTGACCAAAATCCTGTAGTGGGAAGATTTAGGTTGAAATTACGGAAAAGGAAACAGACCAAAAGCAACATCAAACTAGATCTTGGACTCTTAAAGACAGATAAAGTGATACGTGAAACATTTAATGTACATGGAAGAAGAAGAAGAAGAACAAGAACAAGAACAAGAAGAACAAGAAGAACAAGAAGAAGAACAAGAAGAACAAGAACAAGAAGAACAAGAACAAGAACAAGAACAAGAACAAGAAAAGAACAACAACAACGACAACAACAACAACAGCGAGAACAA
>CM060306.1:30330982-30355982 GCA_030674185.1 Monoplex corrugatus | reverse complement strand
CTGTGTCACTGTTGAGGACTAATTCATCATCATCATCATGTGCCCTGCCGAATGGCGTTGACGATCCTGGCCTTCCATACGAATCTGTCCTTTGTCGTTGCAAGTACATCTCCCACCCTCCCTGTCTTCATCCACTCTTCAAGTCTGTCCAATATTTTCTCCATGGCTGTCCTTCATTTTGACCACGTATCTAGGCCATATTAAGTGAACCTTCACGATCAAAGCCTCAATGTCAGCTGGCATATTTGTACAGCTGAGAACGTCTAGTTTGGTGACGACATGTCTCCTACGATGAGATGTTGGAAAGTTGAGTGAGTACGCGTACGTGTGGTGAGTACAGTTGTAACTGATGATTTTCGTTGTAGTTTGTGGGAAGGGGTTGTGTTTGTTTGTTCGTGTGTTTGTTTGTTTGTTGGTTGGTTTGTTGGTTGGCTGGTTTGTTGGTTTGTTGGTTTGTTTGTTCGCTGGTTGGTTTGTTTGTTGGTTTGTTTGTTGTTTGGTTGCTTGCTTGGTTGCTTGGTTGCTTGGTTGCTTGGTTTGAACGTGAATTTTAGTGCTGATGATTGTATAGCCAGATCATCACATTTACATAGCAACATGGAGACGACAACCTCTTTGTAGACTGCATTCGAAGTGGTTTGTGAGATACGATGCTCTCTCTCCCCAGACACGTGTCCACAGACGCCCAAAGTCACTCTGGCTTTTGTCAGCCTACTTGAGATATGTTGGTGTGGGTTACCATCTGAAGACAAACAACTGCCTTTGGGGGGCTGGTTAAAACATAACAACATTTGTACTAGCGATGATGGTGGTGAAGCTATAGGGTTTTTTAACAGCACTAGAACAACTGCTACCGAGGCTTAATGATCTTCTTCAGGAAAAAAAACGAGCAGTAAATGCGCTATCATCTGCCAATAGAAAGATATTGATAATGAATTCGTGGAGTTTGATGCTGACTTTCAGAAAATTCCTGATTACAGATTTAGGGACGTTAGTGCCGACTTTCAAAATTTTCTGATTGAAGATTCGAGGGCTGTGACGCTGGATTTCAAAAAGTTCCAGATTATGGAATCAAGGACTTTGATGCATACATAATATATACATACATACATACATACATGCATGCATACATGCATACATACATAATACATACATACATACATATATACATGTACATGCACACACACATACATACATACAATGTAATTACAATATAATAATTACAATATTTATATAGCGCAAAATCTTGATAAAATCAAATCTAAGCGCTGAAACACACACACACGCACGCACGCACACACACGCACGCACGCACGCACACACACGCACCTACGCACACACACACACACACACACACACACACACACACACACACACACACACGCACACGGCTATAAATGGGGAGAAAGAATAAAAGCAGTGGAAAATTATAGAGAGCATGTTATATACAATTATATATTGCAATGTGATTCCCCTCCGAGTGGAGACAGGCTGCAGAGGGGATTGAGTGAGGTCAGGATTTTATGCAGAGGAGAAAAGGTGAGTTTTGAGAGCGGACTTGAAGGAGACAAAAGTAGGTTGCTGACAGACTGAGAGAGGAAGTTTGTTCCAGGAGAGCGGACCAGAAACAGAGAAGGCTCGTGGACCATAGGTATTGAGCTTAGTGCGTGGAAAACGAAAAGTCAGAGGATCGGAGGCAGAGCGTGAGGGAAGATAGATCTCAAGTAGGCTTGACAGGTAATCGGGGGCTGCGTTATTGAGGCTTTTGTAGCACATGGTGTCTAGTTTGTACTGTATGCGCTTTGATACAGGGAGCCAGTGAAGTTGTGCCAGGAGAGGAGATATGTGGTCAGCTTTTTTCTTTTTGAGTACAAGGCGTGCAGCATTGTTTTGAATGCGCTGTAGGATGTGAGTGGTGGAGGCAGGAAGACCGGACAGGAGTGAATTGCAATAGTCAATGCGAGACATTATTATTATTATTATTATTATTATGAACATTTAGTACGCCTAATCAAATTAATGCCCTAAGCGTTTACAATGGCAAAACATATAACCAGAATCACAAGCACACACACACACGCCCACAGAAGCACCCACACACACACAAACACACACACACACACACAAACACACACACAACATGACATGCAAATACAATGACACATTGACACTAAGACACTATAATGTCACCATTACATTACATGGGGGGAAGGGGGCAGAGATTACCAGTTTTGGGAAACAGGTGAGTTTTGAGGGAGCGTTTGAATGTGGACAGAGAGGGTGAGTATCTAAGAGAGCGAGGTAACTGATTCCAGATGGTTGGAGCTTGATAGGAAAAAGAACGCTGCCCAAACCTTTTAGTGCGGACTATGGGGATACTATAGAGACGGGTATCAGATGAGGACCGCAAAGCTCGAGATGGCGTGTAGAGATGTAACAGATGGGTGAGATACTCAGGACAGGAAGACTCAATAGATTTGAAGCAGAGGCAGGCAATCTTGTAGGATATTCTTTGCTGAACAGGGAGCCAGTGGAGAGAACAGAGCAATGGCGTAACATGGTTAAATTTTGAAGAGCGGAAGATGAGACGGGCAGCATGATTTTGAACTTTCTGAAGTTTGTTAATGAGATGAGAGGGGGAACCAGAAAAAAGAGCATTACAGTAATCGAGACGGGATAGAACAAATGCACAGACAAGAGCCTTTGTCGTGTCTTCTGAGAGGAGGTGACGGATAGAAGCAATTCGGCGGAGTTCAAGAAAACAAGTCCGACAGACGTTGCTCACATGCTGGTGGAAGGACAGGGTTTGATCAAGAGTTACACCAAGGTTACGGGCAAAATGGGAGAGAGGGATAGATGAGTCAACAAGTGTGACAGAGGTTGGAAGAGAGGGGTGATTTTGGAGTTTGGGTGGGGTGATCAAGATCAATTCGGATTTCTCTTCATTTAATTTCAGTTTGTTTTCAGTCATCCAATCCTTCAGGTCAGCTACACAAGATTGGGTTTTCTGGATCATGATGGGAAGGTCAGGGAGAGGCCCAGAGACATACAGCTGATTGTCATCCGAGAAAGAATGATGCTGAAGCAGGTGTTCTTGGACAATAGAGGAGACAGGGTAGGTGTAGAGAATGAAAAGTAGGGGGCCCAGAACAGATCCTTGTGGCACTCCGTAAGTCAGACAGGAAGGATTAGAAGAAAGACCATTGACAGAAACTACTTGCAGACGATTGGTGATGTAAGAATGAAACCAGTTCAAGACAGTATCATGGAGCCCAAAAGAAGGATGTAGACGGGAGAGAAGGATAGAGTGGTCAATAGTTGTCAAAGGCAGCAGATAGGTCCAAGAGAGTCAAAAGTGATACGTTGTTAGAGTCGAGAGTAGTCAGTAAGTCGTTGCAGATTTTGAGAAGAGCAGTTTCGGTACTATGTCCAGAACGGTAAGCAGACTGAAGGGAATAGACAAGGTTATTGGAATGAAGGTGGTTTAACAGCTGGTCAAGAACAACTTTCTCTAAGAGAGGGAGAGAATGAGTTTTGCAGTTGTTTCCACAGAGAGATACTTCCTGATCAGGCTTATACGATGGAGGTGATAGTAGCAAGATCTGGCAGTTTGAGAAACAAGGTTGTTCATGGAGAGGGTAGAGTCAATGCAGACACCAAGGTTTTTAGCTGAATCAGAAATTGGGACTGATGTGTTACATAATGGGAGAGAAAGAGGAGGCAGCTGAGAAAGTTTCTGACGGGTGCCAATGAGGATAGCTTCTGTGTTGTCATCATTTAGCTGAAGTTTGTTGCATGTCATCCAATTTTTAATGTCCGAGTAACACTCAGTGGTGCGAGTCAGGAGGCGCTGTATATTGTCAGGTGAGTCACTGTCTTGAAGTTGGGTGTCATCAGCATAGAAGTGGTGTACACACACACAAACACACACACACACACGCATGCATGCATGCATACATGCATACATACATAGATACACACATGCACACATGCATACATACATACATACATACATACCAGAATTAGTACCCTGCTGTACCTGGGACACCCACAGAGATACTTTAGGAAGTGATCACTTACCTATCCTCATAACACTAACTAACGAAAACATCAGGATGAAAGACAGCATTCCTGATATTATACCAAAATATAATTATACACGCGCTGATTGGTCCTTGTTTCAGACTGTTCTTTCTAATTGAGATTTCACACATTATGAAAGTGAAAATGTAGACGTTATGTTTTCTAAATTCCAGGAGTCAGTTCTAGCTGCTGCAGACCTTTCCATCCCGAAACTCAAAACTTTTAAGTCTAATAACCGTTTGGGTAATGTTTGGTGGACGGAGGCATGTGAGCAAGCAGTTCAGTATAAAAAAGAGAAATACAAAATCTACATCAAAAGCAGGAAACCTGAAGATCATATGGAAATGAAAAAAGCTAACACCCAGTGTAATAAAATCATCGCTGAAGCAAAGAAAAATTATTGGGCATCATACTGCACAAAAGAAATTTCAGATTTCAAGGATTTCCATAAAGTCTGGACAAAAATGAATCAAATGAAAAATGGAGCCAACTTACCTAGGTGTCCAATAATGATTGATACAAGTCACAAATTTCTTTCCGACATGGACAAAGCTGAAACTTTTGTGGAACTTTTTGCCCAAAATAGTAAAGTAGATGGTTTGACTCCTACCTGCAAACACTACAGGGAAATGGCAGCTAACAACCCTATCTACACTGATCCAATACCTCAGAATGATCTCTGGTTTAATTCTCCAATCACCTTAGAAGAGTTAAAAAAACACTATCTTGTCTCTACGCAACAAAAGGAGTTCGGTAGGTGTCGATGCAGTTTCAACTGAAATGATTAAACATCTTCCAGAAAACTATATTATTTTTTTACACAAAATTTTTCAGAAATGCTGGGTTGGTGGAATTATACCACAATTATGGCAAACGTCTGTTGTTATACCAGTATTAAAAGCAGGAAAGCCTAAAAACAATAAAAACAGTTACAGACCTATTGCTTTACAGACCTATTGCTTTACGAGCAAACTATTGGAAAAATTGGTATTAAACAGACTTGTACATTACTGTGATAAAAATAACGTTATTCCAGTAAATCAGGCTGGTTTTAGAAAAGGGAGATCTACAGTTGAGCACCTGGTTAAACTTACCACTCACATCAAGAAACAGTTTGCCCGCAGAAAAAGTCTTTTAGCTACATTTTTTGATTTGAAAAAAGCTTATGATCAAGTTTGGCATACGCGTTTATTGTACAAGCTGAAATCTATTGGTTTATCTGGCAATATGTATGGATTATATTAAGTCTTTTTTAGCCAATAGAACTATTCAGGCAAGAGTGGGAACTAGTTATTCTACTTCACGACATCTTGATATGGGAATTCCACAAGGTTCAGTGATAGCACCGCTTTTATTTAATATCCTTATACAGGATCTTCCTAAAGCACTCTCAAATCGTGTTGTTTTGGCACAGTATGCTGATGATATATGTATTTGGATGAATATTACTTTAAAAAAGACAACTCCACAGAGAGCACAGAATTACATTAGGAAATTGTATCAATCTGATCTTGATAATCTTGGAAACTATATGTTAGAAAATGGTCTGTCGTTGTCAGCGGAAAAAACTAACATGATGCTATTTAATTCTGGTGGTACTTTAAGTAACTTGCCTACTTTCAGATTGCTTGGTGAAGTGCTACATTACTAACAGGTTGTAAAATTTCTGGGAGTCTTTATGACATCGAAATTAAACTGGAATGTCCATTTTGATTATATTTCAACAAAAGCAAGAAAAGCCCTAAATTTTCTAAAGATAATAAGCCGATTACCTTGGGGAATGGATACGAACATACTAATTCATCTATCAACAGCACTTGTACGATCTAAATTATCCTATGCGCAAGAAGTGTTCTTCAGTGCACCAAAATATTTATTAAAGAAGATACAAAGCTTAGACTGCAAAAGTATTAAAATTGCTCTAGGTGTCCCTACTCATGCCTCTAATCTGGAAACGTACAAAGTTGCTGGAATTCTGCCTCTAAACAACTATCGTGAGCTAGCGATAGCAAAATTTGCAGTTAGAACTACTTCACAAACGGACAATTTTGTGAGTAAGGAAATTAAAATCAGGTCTGATGTTGACTTTCCAAAGCGAGCAAAAAGCATTTCATCACAAATGACTGTTGCAACTTACATATCTGACATGGTCAAACAGTCTAACATAAATATGGATGAAATAGCTGAGACACCATCAACAACGCCTATCCCTACATGGGAAATGCAAAAAGCCTCTTTTGATATTGATTATACAGACGCTAAGAAATCTGAAAACGTCAACATTTCGATATCCACAGCAAGAGAACACATCGATGAAAAATACCGTACCCACCTTCACATTTTTACCGATGGATCAGTCTTAGAAAATAAATGTGCTGGAGCAGCATTTTATGTTCCAAAATTTAAGATAAAAAAGTCATTTTTCGTTGGGGTAAACTTATCGATCTTTACAGCGGAATTAGTCGCTATTAATCAAGCATTGCATTATCTAGTAAATCTTAAACCCATGTCTTTCAAAGTAGTTCTCTTTGTTGACTCAAAATCTGTATTATATGCCTTACGGTCTTTTAATGCCGACACAAGACCTGATTTAATTACTGAGGTAAATCATCTTATACATCGTTTAAGGGTCAAAGGTACAGATATCAGTTTATGCTGGGTGCTTCTCATGTTGGTCTTCACGGCAACGAAGTAGTTGACAGAGCAGCTAAGCAAGGCGCCCAGAATGCTGATAATGCTATAGAATTACATGTTCATACCTCCGTAAAAGAAGCTTGCAACTTGCTCGAATCAGCCTCATGACTCGATTTCATGAACATTCAGATGAACGGTTTGTGTCACAACAAATGATAAAACTTACCGTTCAAAATGTATGTAAAAAATTGCAGTATTCTTCCATGTATCATTTGAGATCGATTGTTGCTGTTTGTTTTCGTATTCAGCTAAACGCATTGAAAACAAAATATTGTAAAAATGTCAAGTGTATTTGCGCGAACAGTTCACACTGTTTCACTGTTTATTCTATTGCAAAATGCTACGTTCTTTTTTACCGAAAATGTTTACTCAAGAAAAGTATTCTGAAAATCATTTCCAGAAAATTACATCAGATCAAACGTTGTTAGTTAGAATTTCAGAATCATTAGTTCACAGTCCTGTTAATGCATTACTTTAACTTTATTCGGTTTGTATTTTAGTGTTACAATTTCCCTTCACGTTGTTGAAGTTAATTGTTAGTGTTAAGTTCTCGTTCCATTTTACTGTTCCCCCACCTGCTAATGTCTTTTTCCTCTGTCTTCCCTCTGCCCAAATCCAACCCGTCCAACTATCGTTCTACATTTTATTTTGTTCATTTTTTTTTTTTTTTAAAATTTTCCCCTTCCCCCCCTCCCCCGTCTAATATCACTTATAGTGAAAAGACGTTAAATTAAAGAACGAACGATACATACATACATACATACATACATTCATACAAACATACATACATATACACATACATACATACTCATGCACACTCACACACACACACACACACACACACACACACACACACACACACACACACACACACACCACACAGACTGATTACACATAAACAGACGCGAAAATAATTACACAATCACACACGCACACACACACACACACCACACCACACACACACACACACACACACACACACATAGGGGCACACACACACACTACCACACACACACACACATACACACACACATAGCGGCACACACACTCATAGGGCACACACACACACACACACACATACACACACACATAGGGGCACACACACACATGCACACACACATAGGGGCACACACACTCATAGGGGCACACACACACACACACATACACACACACATAGGGGCACACACACACATACACACACACATAGGGGCACACACACACACACACACACACACACACACACACATACAAGCACACAAGCACGCCGGCACAGGCACACACATCCATCCCCTGTGTTTTCTCTGTTCATGACCTCATGTAGTGGCATTGATCACTAAAGGTGGTGCCGAGATCAGCACTTCAAATTGTTAGTGTTCCAATTCCAAAATAACAATTCGCTGGCCGCCACGAGCTCCACATTGCCACATTTCTGGAACTTTTCAAATTCGCCATTACAAAGACGTGAATGCGCATTCACCCACACACATACATGTACATACACAAATACACAAACACATCCTCACATGTGTGCACTTATCCACTTACACGGGCACATAACCAAGCGCGCGCACTCACACACACACACACACACACACACACACACACACACACACACACACACACATATATATATATATATAATATTATATGTATATATATATGTATATATATATGTATATTATATGTATATATATGTATAGATGATAGATAGATAAATAAATAGATACATAGATAGATACATAGATAGATAGATACACAGATAGTACATACATAGATAGATACAAGATAGATACATGATAGTAATAGTAGATATACATAGATAGATACATAGATGTGTTACCTGTCGGCGACATCGTTCTTGGTGGTAGCCACTGATGCTTGCCCCGTCAGCTATCTCCATCCCCTTCTGTCCACAGCCCTTCTGTAGATTTCATCTTTTGGTAACTTCGTCCATTTGTCTATGTTCTTTACATAGGAAGTCGGTGGTCTTTCTTGTTGTCTCTTGCCCTCCATTTTGCCCTGGGCCACAGTTTTCATTGCATGGCAGCTCTGATGTCTCATAGTATGTCCAAAGTATTTCATTTTCATTTTCCTGACCAAGCCTAAAAGTTCAGGTTGTTTGTTCAGAATGCTTTGCTTTGTTCGTCTTTCAATCCTGCTTATTCTTAGGAGTCCTCTGTAGAACCACATCTCTGCACTTTTGATTTTTGTCATCTGCAGCTTTAAGAGTCCACCTTTCACCTCCATATAACACAACAGGCCAAATTAGTGTTCGCAGTATTTTGAGTTTGAGCTCATTTCCTAAATATCTGTCTTTCCAAATGTTAGTAAGTTGGACTATTCTTTGTTTGGCTTGGGCAATTCTTGCTTTGATGTCTTTGCTACATGTGGAATCAGATGACTTGTATTACCCGAGGTATTTGAAGTGTTGTACAACTTCGAGGGTTTTTCCATCGACTGCTGTGTTTCCATCCATAGATCCACCGACATGCATTACCTGGTTCTGGCGTTGAGTTTTAGGCCTGCAGTTCTACCCGCTCCATTTACTTTATCGATGATTGTTTGCATATTGTCTTTGCAGTCTGATACGAGAGCAGTGTCATCCACGTACCTCAGGTTTGTGATGATTTCCTCCCCGCCAATCTTTACACCAAGTTCTTCAATCTCTGCCTCTCTCATTACCTGTTCTGTGTACTAGCTGAACAGCCGTGGTGAGAGTATGTATCAATGTCTGACTCCCTTCTGGATCGGGAAGAACCTGCAATGTTGTCTGTTCCATATTCTGGTCCTCACACACACACACACACACACACACACACACACACACACACCACACATATATATTATATATATATATATATATATATATATATATATATATATAATATATATAAATCAAATACATCGTTCAAAATCAAATTTCATTGCACTTCCAAAGAAGACAGGGGTTATAGAATGCCAACTCCATCGCACAATCAGTTTGATGAATCATGTAACGAAAATCCTATTAAGAATAATCGTGATAAGGACAAGGAATAGAATCAAAAGAGAAATAGCAGAAGAGCAGTGTGCATTTGTGGAAGGGAAATGCAATATACATCCTAAGAACTATCATAGAGAGGTCAATCGAGATGAATAGGGATTTATATTTATGCTTTGTTGGTCATTCCAAGGCTTTCGATCGGGTTAGACATGAAGAATTGATCAACCAACTAGAAAAACTCAATATTAATGGAAAAGATCTACGAATAATCAGAAATATGTATTGGGAACAAACAGCTGCAATGAGAATAGAAACCGATATAAGCTCTTTCCAAAACATCGAAAGAGGAGTTAGACAGGGTTGTGTTTTGTCACCAGATCTGTTTTCACTTAACGGCGAAAACATCATGAGAAATCTAGAGGAAGACCCTGGAGTAAAGGTTGGAGGAAAAATGATAAACAACATTCGATACGCAGATGACACCGTGCTAATTGCAGAAAATGAAAGGGACTTATAAAACCTTGTGAATATACTAGATATAGAAAGCAAAGGTAAGGGCTTGGAACTAAACAGCAGGAAGATTGAAGTCATGGTGATCAGTAAAAAACTTGAAATCCACTCATGCAAGGCAACAGCAAACGGCACAACCTTGAGACAGGTTGATAAGTTTGAATACCTGAGAACGATCATTTCACCAGACGACAGATGCACATCAGAAATAGCCAGCAGAATCGGCCAAGCCAAAACAACATTCAAGAAGATGAAAAGCATTCTTACCAACAAATGTCTATCAATTAACATCAGGAAGAGAGTTCTTGAATGTTGTATAGAACCGATAATGTTATACGGTTGTGAGGCGTGGACAGTCAAAGGGCAAAGCCAGAACAAGATTGAGGCAGCCGAGATGTGGTTTCTAAGAAAAATGTTGAGTGTTCCATGGACAGCAAAGAAAACAAACCAGACAGTTTTGATGGAGGCAGACACAAGAAGATCATTCATAAGGAAGATTAGGAAAAGACAGGCAACATTTACATGCCATTTCATTAGGAAAGGGGAATTGGAGCATCTGGTCACAACGGGAAAGCTGGAGGGAAAGAGAGCACCAGGTAGACACAGGGAGAAGATACTGGACGGACTTGCAGAGTGGCTGAAGACAGAGAGGGTGGAAGAGGTGCTTGCAGCAACAAGGGATAGAAACAGATGGAAGGCCATGATCGCCAACGCCATGTGGCAAGGCACCTGATGATGATAACATCGTTCTATTGAAACACTGTCAAAATATAAATCAAAATGTTTTACACACAAAATCTTAAGAATCTGAAGGCTACTTGCCAAACGAAAACTTGTGGTTTTATCAGTAGAGATTGAAATCAAAAGCATCAGTCCTGCAGGCGCCTTTTAACAAAACCATGGCACCATTCAATACAACGCGATACTATGCTCGTACGTGTGTTTGGATGCGTGAGATACTGCTCCCTTGTGTATCTTTCTTTGCTGGTCATGAGATAGTGGACGTGATCTTCACTGCACGCCAACTCCAAGAAAAATGCCAGGAACAGCATACGGACCTTGTCACCGTCTTCATTGATTTGATTGAAGCTTTTGATACAATCAGCTGGGATGGCTTATGGAAGATTATCAGAAAGTTCAGGCGCCCCAGCAAGCCACAACAATCATCAAACAGTTCCATGACAGCATAATGGTTAGAGTGTTGGATGACAGAGTGGAGTCAGATACCTTCCCAGTGACAAACGGCGTCAAAACTAGGATTCGTTTTCACCCCAGCTCTCTTCAGCATGAAGTTTTCAGCCACGCTAACAGATGCTTTCCACGACTGTGAAGACAGCAACGACAGCATCCATGGTTAGATACAGAACTGACAATAGGCTGTACAACATTTGGAATCTGCGGATTGTCGGGAAGGTGAAGTAGACAATCATCATGGACTTCCTCTTTGCTGAGCTGTACCTTGAACACCACCGTAGAACGCAACACGCAGCTTGAGATGAATCACTTCTCCTCAGCCTGTGACAACTATGGTATCACCATCAGTTTTAAGAAGACTGAAGTTATGTAGTGACCTGTCCCTGGAAAGCCATACACCAAGCCTCACGTCACTGTCAAAGAACGGAACCTCCACACAGTGCAAGCTTCACTGGACGTGTGAGCATACTCACGAATGCTGTCAACAACAGGATTGCAAAAGCCAGTGCTGTCTTTAGGAGACTCTGAGAGAATGTGTATGAGTGGAGAGGAATCAGCTTTATCACCAAGCTGATGGTCTACCACGCAGTGGTTCTTACCACCCCACTTAATTCCTGTGAGACCTGGACTGTCTATAGAAGACACGCAAAACAGCTCAACCACCTCGACATAAGCTTCCTCTGCAGACTCTTTCACGTCAGCTGGCAGGACAACAAACCTGACACGAAAGCCCTGAAGCATAGTGTCCATAACGTCCACACCCACTGTAGAAACAATTCAGATGGGCTGGCAATATGTGAGTGTGACCGACGATCACTTACCTAAACAACTGTTGTATGGAAAATTCTGCCTTCGCAAAAGGGCAGTTGGTGAGCAAAAGAAATACGTCAATGACTACCTGAAGGCCTCCCGCAAAGACATGGACATTGACGTCAATTCCTATGACAGCATGGCCCAGAACCGTCCTGTAAGGAGAAGCAAGATTACGAAAAAGGCCAATGCAAAAAAACAACAAAAAAACAACCAGGATAATTGCTGAAGCTGAAAGGAAATGCACAAGGCCCAAGTAGCCATCACTCCATCTACAGCATCTGTCCACATATGTCCCATATGTGAGAGAGTCTTCAGAGCCCACATGGACCTCATCAACCATCCTCAGACGTGCCACAGCTGCAGTACAACCCAGAACCATGGTCATTTTCGATTACAAGGGATAAATGTCATCACCACTCTGTCTTGTCAATGGTTACAAACTCTTTCATTCTGTAAGTCTAACTGGAAGTCTAGTAGTAGTAGTTCATGTAGTAGTAGTAGTAGTTGCTGTTGTTGTTTTGTTGTAATAGTAATAGTAGTAGTAAGTAGTAGTAGTAGTAGTAGGAGGAGGAGTGGTAGTGGTGGTGATAGTAGTAGTAGTGGTAGTTGTAGTAGTAGTAGTAGTAGTAGTAATAGTAGTAGTAGTAGTAGTTCTCCACTTGAGAAATCTTCAGCAACTCTCTATTCTTCAATTTGGGCATGCTGAATCTCTTAGCAGTCTTGTGTCCCTGGAACGTCTTGTAGGCACACAACGAGCCGACAGTCTGCCCAGCATTCAGCACTACACATAGCATTTGTCACTCTTATGTCTTACCTACATGTCAACGGCGGATGTGATGCGTCTAGTTTGTCAGCTAGTGACTGCGTGCTTGTCACCTCTCACTTTCAGCCTGCACCGCCAGCTAGCACTGCTGCTTGCAGCTATGTGAAAAGAACAGCAGAATGCGTAAGTCTCTTCCTGTCAATGTATAGCTTCTCCATCAGCAAGCCCTACGTTTTGCCTCCTCATTGGCGACATGCGGTAACTGAGCACCTCACGGACTCAGGATAAATCTCGAGGGACTCGGAGGAGGTCTGGCCCCCAGACGTGCGGCACGCAGGCCATCGGCGTGTGGATATGCCCTGGTGCCCACGAACCACATCCCCAAGCTATGGGTAAATAGCTCCACTGCCTTGTGGATATCTCGGGAGAGAATAAGGCTAAGGGAGTTAACCCTGAAAAAAATCACCCTACTGTCTTGTAGGTTGTCGTGGGAACGACAAAGGCTAGCGGAGAGACTGTAAATAAACCGATGGAAGGCAACGGAAAACCACCATCGTATTTACCCCAGGATATTCATGGATGCACAGACAAAAGGAAAATGAAGATAACGACGTAAATAGGTGCTCCTGTGTAGCACCTTCGCCGGTAGGGACCGTCATGTGGTGCAGGTGACACCAGACAGTCAGCCAGCTACTGCGACCAAACTCAAACTCAAAAACACCAAAATAGCAACATGGAACATCAGAACACTGTTGCAGAAGGCAAAATTAGACAACATCAAAATGGAGATGGAAAGGCTTAACATTAGTATTTTAGGACTAGGGGAAGTGAGATGGAAGGGGGCAGGCATGATAACATCAGGAGAATACACAGTGATATATTCTGGTGGTAACTCACATGAAAGAGGAGTAGGCATCATTATGGACAAAGACAAATCAAAAGCAGTTAAAGGATACTGGGCTGTGTCCGACAGAGTTTTCCTGGTCAAATTAGGAGGCAAACCATTTGATATCAACATCATTCAGGTGTATGCACCAACATCCGCAAGTACTCAGGAAGACATTGACAACTTCTACGAAGTATTAGAGATGGCCAAGGTCCAATGTAAATCACAAGAAGTTACAGTCATAATGGGAGATTTTAATGCTAAAGTGTGGTAGGATAGTGTGGAGGATACAGTTGGACCTCATGGCCTTAGTACACAAAATGAAAGGGGAGGGAAACTTGTAGAATTGGCACAGATGAATGAGTTCATAGTAGGAAACACTTGGTTTGAGCAGCCTTAATAAGAAAATGGACTTGGAGATAATAACAAGATAACAAGATAACAAGATTTTATTTCAGCCCAGTGCACAGACACAAGGAAAATGTTTTGGCTATGCATACAATCACAATCACGCCTCACAACAATTACAATATTCAACATCATAAAAGACAAATTCGTCGGTCATCCACGGAATCGAAGAAACACATGCACACAACACACACGCACTCTCACGCCTAGGCGCCCATATCCAAGCCACCTTCACTGGCCACTACTTGTTCGTTCTGCCCTGCCAGCTAATTAATTTAACAGCGCGCATCTGTCTTTCCCCTTCCACTCTCCACACCACCCTCACCCATCCTGTGGTGAGCCACAGGCACACATTGAAGTATAGGCTTACAGACTGACCTAGATTCGATAGGCCTACTCTGTGCCAGTATCACTCACTTCCTACACTCAGTCCCTCCCGAAAGATCGCAGCAGTTACAAAGCACTGCTGTAGAGTGATGGACTCTCGTCAAACCTGCCTGGCTAAAAATACAAGATACATGATACAAGATTTTATTTAGCCCAGAACATCACAATGGGAAATTGTTTTGGCATTCGCATTAAGATACATTCAGGAACAAGAACGCACAAACAAATGTACACACATGCTATTACTCTCTCTCTCACTCTCTCTCTCACCCCTTTCTCACCCTCTCCCTCCCCTCATCTCTCTCCCCCTCCCTCTTTGTCGAACACAATATCAAAGATTATGACTAATTCTAAAAATGTACGGTTAAAAAAAAGCACATCATAAGAGTCAGATGCCTTGGTTAGGACCAAAAATCAGATTGACTACATCCTGATTAACAAAAGATTTAGAAATTCTTTACTGTCAGCAAAAACACACCAGGCCACTCTGCAACGGTGACCACAATCCTGTAGTGGGAAGATTTAGGCTGAAATTAACAAAAAGGAAACAGACCAAAAGCAACATCAAACTGAATCATGGACTCTTAAAGACAGATGAAGTGATACGTAATAAAATTAATGTACATATTCAAAACAAATTCAATGCTCTGGAAGACGTTGGTGACAATGAGGAACAATGGACAAAGTTGAGAAATTCGATAAATGAAGCTTCTGAAGAAATCCCTAAGGCAGATAGAAAAACAAAAAGGAGCTGGATGACTAATGAAATTTTGGGCTTGATGGAGGAAAGGAGCAAGGCAAAGAGAAACGAGAAGATATACGGGAAGATAAAAAAAAGAAATTAGGAATAGGTGCAATTAAGCTAAGGAAGCTTAGCTGAAAAAAAAATGCAAGGAAATAGAAGACTGACACAAAACGGATCCTCAGGGTATGTTCAGACGAATGAATAAATTGTCCACAGGAAAAATACATGCACATCAACTGGTTGCTTAAAATCGAAAGATGGCACGCTTATCATGGAAAAAGACAAAATATTACACAGGTGGGGAGAGTACATTAAAGACCTTTTTGAGGATGACAGAAATGAAGAACACATTAAAAAAAAGAACTATGAAGGACCACCCATAATAAAAGATGAAGTTAGAGCAGCACTGAAAAAGATGAAACCAGGAAAAGCCCCAAGACCAGACAAAATTACTACAGAGATGATTGAAGCCCTGGAGGAATATGGAATAGAAAAAATAGCAGTTCTCCTAAATGAAATTTACGATACTGGAAAAATCCCCAAAGATATGTCAAAATCAATTTTCATTGCACTTCCAAAGAAGACAGGGGCTATAGAATGCGAACTCCATCACACAATAAGTTTGATGAGTCATGTAACAAAAATCCTATTAAGAATAATCATGATGAGGACAAGGAATAGAATCAAAAGAGAAATAGCAGAAGAACAGTGTGGATTTGTGGAAGGGAAAGTGACTATTAATGCCATATACATCCTAAGAACTATATAGAGAGTTCAATTGAGATGAATAAGGATTTGTATTTGTGCTTTGTTGATTATACCAAGCTTTCGATTGGGTAAGACATGAAGAATTGATCAACCAACTAGAAAGACTCAATGTTGATGGAAAAGATCTACGAATAATCAGGAATATGTACTGGGAACAAACAGCTGCAATGAGAATAGAAAACAATATAAGCTCTTTCCAAAACATCAAAAGAGGAGTCAGACAGGGTTGTGTTTTGTCACCAGATCTGTTTTCACTTTACAGTGAAAAAATCATGAAAAACCTAGAAGAAGATCCTGGATTAAAGGTTGGAGGAAAAATGATAAACAACATTCGATACGCAGATGACACCGTGCTTATTGCAGAAAATGAAAGGGACCTACAAAACCTTGTGAATATACTAGAAATAGAAAGGAAAGGTAAGGGGTTGCAACTAAACAGCAGGAAGACTGAAGTCATGATGATCTGTAAAAAAAACTTGAAATCCCCTCATGCAAAATAACAGCAAATGGCATAACCATTTCATCAGAGGGCAGATGTACATCAGAAATAGTCAGCAGAATCGGCCAAGCCAAAACAGCATTCAAGAAGATGAAAAGCATTCTTACCAACAAATGCCTATCAATTAACATCAGGAAGAGAGTTCTTGAATGTTATATAGAACCAATACTGTCGTACGGTTGTGAGGCGTGGACAGTCGACAAGCAAGGCCAGAACAAGATTGAGGCAGCCGAGATGTGGTTTCTGAGAAGAATGTTGAGAGTTTCATGGACAGCAAAGAAAACAAATGAGACAGTCTTGGTGGAGGCAGACACAAGTAGATCATTCATAAGGAAGATTAGGAAAAGACAGGCAACATTTATAGACCATTTTATAAGGAAAGGGAATTTGGAGCAGCTGGTCACAACGGGAAAGCTGGAGGGAAAGAGAGCACCAGGTAGACCAATGGAGAAAATACTAGACGGATTTGCAGAGTGGCTGAAGACGAGGCAACAAGAGTTAGAGACAGATGGAAGTCCATGATCACCTACACCATGCCACAGGGCACCTGATGATGATGATGTCTTACCTGTCCTTCTTGATGATGATGAAGTCAGTGAGATGCTAGAGCCTAAATCGTGGGTGCATTCATGACGTTTTGTTGCGAATAGACTGTCAGGCTATGCTTTGGTGATAATCAGATTAATAAGGAAGAGACGAGGTGGGCTCATTCAAGTTTACAGACCAGACATAGAAAATGAACGGAAACCAACTGCAGATCATCTATATCGTAATTTTTTTTGGAAAGAAATAGTATCAGTGACAGATTCTGGAACATCTGTATCGATGAATTATAAAACAAATAGAACGTAGAGGTCGCACAGGGGTGTATTTCGGAAGCGTCGCAAAGATGCTCAGCTTAGTTCAATCGTTCCCACATTGTCAGATGCTTGGGGCTGTTCATGATCTACATATGGATCAATCAGCAATCAGTGTCTTGATTTCACTCCAGTTCTTAATTACCCGCTGGAGACTTCCTGGACGATGTCTTACTTTGTCTGACGTGGCCGTTAGTTATGAAGTCACTCCATTTGGTCCCTGAAAGTTTTCTATGGCATTTTCAGTCGTTTCTTCTCCTTCGTAGATGTTAAGTACCGGGTTTCAAAGTGGACAGGACGCTGGAGTTGGACGCTGGAGTTGTATAATTGAAAAATGGAATAAATGTTTTTTAAAAGAAATTCACGTTATCAAAGTCAGCAAAGTTTTGTTTTCATGGGAATACAAATAACAGTGTCATTTTTCCTGTCTTCTTGGACAACTCCAGATCTCGTTGCAAAAATGGATAATCTGAGAGACAATTTCCTCCCCACTGGCTTTGAGCACTTTATTATTAATGCCACCCATGCCTGAAAACTTAATGTTCTTTAGCATCTTAATGGGTGTTCTCACTTCTTTGGTCATTCGAGTCAATATGGAGTATAAAATGAAGGATCTTCATTAATTGTAGGTGCAGGTCTGTTCAGTACTTTACAGAAGCGTTCTGCCCATCTTGTCAGCTTGTCTTCTCCACTGTACAGGAGTGTTCCATCTGTGAGTTTAATAGGGTCAGACCTGATGAGATAGTATTCGTGACTCGCTGGGCAGTTCTGTGCACGACTTTCTATCGTTGCAGGCAATTGCCTCCGCGTTCTCGGTCAGCCTGTCCCGTTTGTCTCTTTGGGCACTGCGTTTGACTTGCCTGTCTTAAGCGATGTAAGCTTGGTAGAAGACTTCTTGTCGGAGGCATTGTTGTATCGTGTCTGATGGAGCTGTTTCTTTCAGCAATGAGCTCCCATATGTATTCTCCAAGTATTTCACCACCAAAATACAAACTCTTCGTGACAGGCTTGACAGGACACCCTGTCAACCATGCCCACCTGACCCTTCCTTCTCTGGCACACCTCTTACTACTTTTACCCAAGGCTCACAAAAAGAAATTCTCAACACAATCAGATCCATGTCGTTCAAAACCTGCCAACTGGATCCTCTTCTACTCTGACTGTCTCCCTACTCTCCTCCCATTCATCACTGACATCATCAACACTTCTCTTCAAACTGGAACTGTCCCAGATTCTTTCAAGTCTGCTATTGTTCACCCTCTCCTCAAGAAATACAATTTAGGCCCAAATGAACTGAAAAATTACCGGCCTATCTCTAATCTCTCTTTCTTGTCAAAACTCATCGAAAAAGTTGTCCTCAACCAGCTGAACTCTTACCTGTCTGCCAAGAATCTCCTCAATCGTTTCCAGTCAGCCTACCGCCAGTGCCATAGCACTGAAACTGCCCTGCTACACATTCTCAACAATCTCCTCCTTGCAACTGATACTGGCAAAGTCTCTCTCCTCACACTCCTTGATCTGTCTGCAGACTTTGATACCATTGATCATGGTATTCTCCTTTCTAGACTTCATCATACTTTTGGCATCTCTGACATTGCTCTCTCCTGGTTCACTTCATATCTATCAAACAGAAAACAAACTGTTCTCATCAATGGCATTTACTCTCAACCTGCATACCTGACCTGTGGTGTTCCACAAGGATCTGTCCTTGGCCTTGTTCTTTTCACTCTTTACACCTCCCCCCTGTCCACCATCATCAACTCCCACTCTATAAAACACCACTTCTATGCTGATGACACCCAACTTCAAGACAGTGACTCACCTGACAATATACAGCGCCTGTTGACTCGCACCACTGAGTGTTACTCGGACATTAAGAACTGGATGACATACAATAAACTTTAGCTTAATGACGACAAGACAGAAGCTATCCTCATTGGCATCCGTCAGAAACTTTCTCAGCTGCCTCCTCTTTCTCTCCCATTATGTAACACATCAGTCCCAATTTCTGATTCAGCTAAAAACCTTGGTGTCTGCATTGACTCTACCCTCTCCATGAACAACTTTGTTTCTCAAACTGCCAGATCTTGCTACTATCACCTCCATCGTATAAGCCTGATCAGGAAGCATCTCTCTGTGGAAACAACTGCAAAACTCGTTCTCTCCTTCATAATGTCTCGCATTGACTATTGCAATTCACTCCTGTCTGGTCTTCCTGCCTCCACCATTCACATCCTACAGCGCATTCAAAAGAATGCTGCACGTCTTGTACTTAAAAAGAAAAAAGCTGACCACATATCTCCTCTCCTGGCACAACTTCACTGGCTCCCTGTATCAAAGCGCATACAGTACAAACTAGACACCATGTACTACAAAAGCCTCAATAACGCAGCCCCCGATTACCTGTCAAGCCTACTCGAGATCTATGTTCCCTCACGTACCCTCCGCTCTGCCTCCGATCCTCTGACTTTTCGCTTTCCACGCACTAAGCTCAATACCTATGGTCCACGAGCCTTCTCTGTTTCTGGTCCACTCTCCTGGAACAAACTTCCTCTCTCAGTCTGTCAGCAACCTACTTTTGTCTCCTTCAAGTCCGCTCTCAAAACTCACCTTTTCTCCTCTGCATAAAATCCTGACCTCACTCAATCCCCTCTGCAGCCTGTCTCCACTCTGAGGGGACTCACATTGTAATATATAATTGTATATAATATGCTGTCTATAATTTTCCATTGCTTTTATTCTTTCTCCCCATTTATAGCCGTGTGCGTGCGTGTAGGGAGTAGGGAGCTCTGGGTAGAGGTAGCACCTTTGATGTCTGGCAGCTGCACTCTCTGAGTGGACGGGCACACTGGCCTCACCCAACTCCTAAATCTCTCACGTGTTGGCTCCAAGCGCCACACCCCGGTACACCGCTTCAGCTGGCGGGCCAAACCACGTGAGGGGGTGGTGTTAACATGGCACTACTGGGCGAAGGACCTCCTCGACGCAGGTCACCGGCCAGGGCGGAAGGGTTCCACGATGAACTACAACGGCCACGTGTTCATGACCAAGGCGAGCTGCCGTGTGGGTGGATATCGGCTGTGGTCAGGCCTGGAGAGGGATGGGCGCCGCCAGGCTATTCATGCCCAAGACACACTACATGATGATGAACCAAAAACCAATGTTGATACCGGCTCGGTCGTCGCCCGGACCAAGGACCGCGCCTTCCGTTGGACACCAGGGCAGAGGTGACAAGTATGCGACTGGTGGAACCTCTTCAAAAAAGATCCGAGGAAGAGAAACTCTCACCATCGCCACATGGAATGTTAGAACACTTGCACAGCCAGGCAAATTGCACGAACTTACGCATGAGCTGGAAAGATATTCCTGGCATGTAGTTGGACTGAGCGAAGTCAGGTGGAAAGATCATGGAGAACACCAAACTGAGGAAGGACATGTATTGTACTACAGTGGAGACTTGAAAAAACACATCCACGGCGTAGGATTTCTTGTCAATAAGAACGTCAAGAACTCAGTACTCGGGTGCCGCCCAATATCCAACAGGCTCATTTCCATCCGCCTCCGAGCAGCACCATTCAACATCACAGCGATACAAACCTATGCACCGACAACAGACTATGATGATGAGGATGTGGAGGAATTCTACACACAACTTCAAGAAATCATTGACGAGGTTGACAAAAAAGACATTCTTATCATTCAGGGAGACTGGAATGCTAAGGTGGGCGCTGATGCATTAAAAGACTGGAAGAACCATTGTGGGCCCTCCTGTAATGCAATTTCCAACGAGCGAGGACTGCGCCTACTTGAGTTCGCCGGATACAACAACATGATACTGGCTAACACCCTTGGTGAACACAAGGCGTCACGATGCTGGACTTGGCATGCACCAAATGGGACCAACCACCAGATCGACTACATCTTGGTCCCAATCCGTTTTAGATCTGGAATCTGCAGAGCCAAGACGCGAACATTTCCAGGTGCAGATGTGGGTAGTGACCATGACCTGGTGATAATGAACTTCAAGGTCAGGCTGAAGAAGATCAAGAAGCCCAAGAACACCCGACTGAAGTTCAACTTGGACAGACTCAAGGACCCCTCCATTGCAGAATCCTTCCAAGCAACAATAGGCGGAAAGTTTGCAGCATTGAGCACACAAGAAGAAACTGCGGAGGAAATGACCACCAAGTTTAACACAGTGATGACAGAGACTGCAAATGACCTCTTAGGAAAACAACGCCGGAAAACCCAACCCTGGATTACAGACGAAATCCTTGAAATGTGTGACAAAAGAAGAGAAATCAAGAAAGTCAAAAATACAACAGACGGAGCCCTAGCCTACAGAAACATCAACAAAGAAATCAGAAAAGGCATGAGGGAGGCCAAAGAAGGATGGATACAAAATAAATGCACAGAAATAGAAGACAGCCTAAGCAAGAACAACAGCATAAAGGCGTACAAAGTGGTGAAAGAACTCACCACACAGAGACAGGCAAGGATCAGTACCATTCAAGACAAACAAGGAAAGTGCCTGACAGAAGATAAAGAAATCATCCATAGATGGACAGAATACTGCTCTGAACTCTACAACCACCAGACACAGGGTGACTCAACTGTCCTTACATGCCAGGAATCAACAAATGACGATGACCACCCTATTCTATGCGAAGAAGTCGAAACAGCAATACGATCGCTGAAAGATGGAAAAGCTGCTGGAGTGGACAACATCCCAGCAGAACTGATCAGGCATGGAGGGGAGGCAGTGACTGACATCCTCTGGAAAATCTGCAACAAAATCTGGCAGACGGGAGAATGGCCGACACCTTGGACCCAGTCACTAATCATCACACTTTCCAAGAAAGGCAATTTACAACTATGCCAGAATTACAGAACGATCAGCCTTATCAGCCATGGTAGCAAAGTGATGCTGAAAGTCATTTTGAACAGACTGAAACCACAGGCAGAGGAGATCATTGCTGAAGAACAAGCGGGATTTCGCAGTGGTAGAAGCACAACAGAACAAATATTCAATCTCAGAGTCCTATGCGAAAAATACAGCCAACACCAACAGGACATCTACCACGTTTTTATCGACTTCAAAAAGGCATTTGACAGAGTATGGCATGAAGCACTGTGGGCCACCATGAGGAAGTACAACATGGGAAGGAAGCTCATTGACACCATCACACAGCTATACGCAAAAGCGAGCAGCGCAGTGCTTGTTGAGGGCACAGTGGGGGACTGGTTTCACACATCAGTTGGAGTTCGCCAGGGCTGTCTCCTCTCTCCAACCTTGTTCAACATCTTCCTTGAGTGCATTATGACGGATGCCCTTGAAAACCATCACGGTTCAGTCAGTATTGGAGGAAGGACAATCACCAACTTGAGATTTGCCGACGACATCGATGGGTTGGCTGGAAATGAAGACGAACTTGCCAACCTGGTGAAACACCTGGACGAGACATCATCCAGATATGGCATGGAGATCAGTGCCGAAAAGACAAAGTTGATGACAAACAGCACAAAACCAATAGAAAAGAAGATTACAGTCAGCGGGAGTGAGCTGGAAACCGTGGCTCAGTTCAAATATCTCGGAGCCATTATCAGTGAACAGGGATCGAAAACTGAAGTTCTTGCAAGAGCAGCACAGACAACAGCAGCACTAGCCAAGCTGAAGCCCATCTGGAGGGACAAAAACATCGCCCTCACTTCCAAACTGAAGCTAATGCACGCATTGGTCCTGTCAATCTTTCTCTACGCGTGCGAGTCATGGACACTAACAGCAGAACTGCAAAAGAAGATCCTGGCAGTAGAAATGAGATGCTTTAGAAGAGTGCTTGGCATCTCATACAAAGACCACATTACCAATGAGGAATTGCGAAGAACAATTTCACAGCATGTCAAAAACTATGAAAACCTTCTGACAACAGTAAGAAAAAGGAAACTTCGGTGGTATGGTCACGTGACAAGAACTAACGGACTATCAAAAACAATACTCCAAGGAACAGTTCAGGGAGGAAGAAAAAGAGGCAGACAGAGAAAAAGGTGGATGGACAATATTGACGAATGGACAGGAAAAAGCTTTGCCATGACCCAGACCCTTGCTCATGACAGACAGAGGTGGAGACAGACGGTGCGATGTTCATCCATGTGGAGCCCCCACGACCCTGGATAGGGTTAAGGGACAGGAAGAAGGAAGGAAGAAGAGCGTGCGTGTGCGTGTGCGTGTGCGTGTGTGTGTGTGTGTGTGTGTGTGTGTGTGTGTGTGTGTGTGTGTGTGCGCGCGCGCGTGCGTGCGTGTGTGTGCGTGCGTGCGTGTGTGTCTGTTTCAGCGCTTAGATTTGATTTTATCAAGATTTTGCGCTATATAAATATTGTAATTATTATTATTATTATTATTATCATTATTATTATTATTATTATTATTATTATTATTATATGTAGTCGCTGATCCATTCCTCTTTTGTGGATTTTGATACTCTACGATATCTTCTCCAGCTGTTCTGATGGCGCCCTTCAACTGGTGCTAGAAAATCAGATGAACCAGACACAGGCTGAGCCAGGGCTTCAAAGCAGTGCTGGATGTAGAATTAGGATATCTCCTGTATTTCCAGAATCTGTATTTTTGTTATCTGTATGCTGGTTCCCTTCTTTTTTCCCTTTTCAACTTTATTCTACAATGTGGCGATGCACAGGTAGTAGTCAATTTATAGGAGTGAGTATTCCACAAACACAACAGCCTCTGAACTGGGCTAACAGCGCGGAGGTCGATCTGGGTGACTCCTCTTCGGTCGTTTGAAGTGCACGTCGTTTTGTAGATGCCTTTAAGCACAAACATAATGAAGATGATCTTGAGGTCGTTCATGGAGTAGAACTGTATGAAGCGATCTCCACTGTCTGTTCGCATGCCACATGCATGAGGGTCAAAGACACTCGAAATGCCTGTCTTTTCCTAATCATTCTTATCAATGATCTTATTCTGTCTGCCTCCATCAAGACTGTCTCGTTTGTTTTCTTTGCTGTTCATGGAACTCTCAACATTCTTCTTAGAAACCACATCTCGGCTGCCTCGATCTTGTTCTGGCTTTGCCCTTTGACTGTCCACGCCTCACAACCGTATAACATTATCGGTTCTATACAACATTCAAGAACTCTCTTCCTGATGTTAATTGATAGGCATTTGTTGGTAAGAATGCTTTTCATCTTCTTGAATGCTGTTTTGGCTTGGCCGATTCTGCTGGCTATTTCTGATGTGCATCTGCCCTCTGATGAAATGATCGTTCCCAGTATTCAAACTTATCAATCTGTCTCACGGTTGTGCCGTTTGCTGTTATTTTGCACGAGAGATTTCATGTTTTTTACTGATCACCATGACTTCAGTCTTCCTGCTGTTTAGTTCCAACCCCTTAC
>CM060306.1:30280982-30325982 GCA_030674185.1 Monoplex corrugatus | reverse complement strand
TAGGGGCATACGCATGAGGTGTCCGAACCACTTGATCCTCATATGTTCGATGTGTTATAGGATTGGTGTTGCTCGTACCATGTCTCGTATCACCTCATTTCTGATCTTGTCCCGCCTTGTCTTGTTTATTGCTTTCCTCAGGCTTTTCATTTCACAGGTGACCAGTTTTCTCTCGAGGACTTTAGTTAGGGACTATGTCTGGCACTGGTATGTCAGCGTTGGTAGAAAAATGGCGTTGATGAGTTTCGCCTTAGTGCTGGTGGGAATGCTGGGGTGTTTCAGGAGAGGGGCAAGTTGGTAGCTGACTGCGTTGGCTTTCTGGCATCTGGTCTCGATTTCTCTGTCTAGTTTGCCATTTTCAGTGAAGATGCTGCCCAGGTATTTAAATTCACTGGCTTGCTTCAACTGGGTTCCGTTGATGTTGATATCCAGTTTGTTTGGTCTCTTACTGACAGTCATGACCTCGATCTTGCTGACGCTGATCATGCCGTATGTCTCGCAGCTTTCATTGAGCTGATCTGTGTGCTCCTGTAGCTGTATCTTGTCATTGGTCACCATTGCCTGGTCGTCCGCAAACATGAGTTCATTGAGTGCCTCAGGGTCTGGGTTTGCCTCCTTCGTAATCTGATCCATATAGATGACGAAGAGAAGAGGGGAGAGATTACAGCCCTGCCTTACTCCCGATGTCACTGGGAACCAGTCAGATGTTCCACTGGCGGTGCGGACTGCACTCCTGCTGTTGGCGTAGATGGCCCGAATGTTGTCTAGCAGCTGGCCCTTGACGTCGTACTGCTCGAGGACCTTCCATAGCTTGTCTCTGTTGACTCGATCAAAGGCCTTTTCTTGATCAACGAATACAAGATGGAGATCTCGGTCGTATTCGATCGCCCTCTCGCACAGTTGTCGAAGTGCAAAGATTGCATCGGTGCACCCTCTTCCTTTTCTGAAGCCAAATTGGGCGTCACTGAGGAGATGTTCTGTTTTCGCTCGAGTGCGTTGCTCCAGGATCTTTGCGTACATTTTCCCTACATGGCTGAGTAGTGATATGCATCTGTAGGTACTGCAGTCTTTCTTGCTGCTCTTCTTCTTCCATATTGGCACCACTATTGCATTTTGCCAGTCTTCTGGTACTTTTCTCTCCTCCTAAGCTTTCTGAAAGATGGTGGTGAGCCACTGAATTCCGGTTTCACCGCACGCATGGATGGCTTCAGTTGTTATGCCATCGTCTCCAGCTGCCTTTCCTTTAGGACTGGTCTTCACTGCTTTTCTTACTTCACTCTCTAGGATGGTAGGTTCTGAGTGGTCTGGGTGGCTGGGGGTGAACCGGGACTGTGTGTCTTGTGCCCGTACTCCTGATGGGTTGAGTAGGTCTTTGAAATAGTTTTCCCATCTCTTCGCTATTTTCTCCTCTTCATGCAATGCTTCCCCGTTTGCATCGTTGATGATAGTGGTTGGATCGAAAGGTTCATCTCGCACTCTCATCGCTTTCACACTCTTGTAAAACTCTCTTGGGGAAGCTTTGCATGTTTCACAGTGTTTTTCACCATACTGGGTCCATGACTTTTCCTTTGTTGTTCTCACAACTTTCTTGCTGTGTCTTCTTGCAAGTCTGTACTTGATGTAGTCCTCTTCATCCTTTGACTTGACCCAGAACTTGTATAGTTTTTTCTTTTCCTTGATAGCATCCTTCACTTCTTTGTTCCACCAAGCTGTTGTCTTTCTGTTTCTTCCTCCTGTCTTCTTGGTGCCACAGGCTTCTTTTATAGTGTCCAGGAGGACTGTCTTGAAGATGCCCCAAGCTTCCTCTACGTTTAGTAATGTAGGGTCACTACAGTCCAATTTTTCACTGATGGTGCACCTGATCTGAGTCTGCACCTCTTCGTCTTGAAGCTTGTGTATGTTGAGTCTTTCCGGCTGTTTCTTCTTTTTGGTGAACCTCCTCTTCTTCTGAGTGACCAACGTCGTGATGATTGGCCTGTGGTCTGTGTCCAGGCCTGCGTTGGGGATGGCTCTTGAGTCTCTGATGTTGCTCCGCATTCGAGATCTTGCTAGTGTGAAGTCGATTTGAGATGAGACGTCGATGTCGCTCCATTTGTACCAGGTGTAGATCTGAGTGGCTCTGTACTGGAAGAAGGTGTTGGTGACAATAAGATCATGGATTTGTAATGATATGAATTTACCAGATAATATGTTGTTTTCTTTTTTGTTTTGGTTTGTTTATTTGTTTATTTTTTTAATCTGTTTGTTTGTTTTTGAACAGGCGTTTGTTTGTTTGTTTGTTTGTTTGTTTGTTTTTGAACAGGCGTTCCAATCCATAAAGATCCAGTTTCTGACTTTTTAACTATGCTTGCAAAAATGTTTATATATGAATCCTTCAACTCTCTTGTTTTGGTTTTGCTTCTTTCTCAGCAACAGTCATAAATGACACAGAGGGAAATCCCTTGACTCTGTGTCATAAGGGTTTCCATCTATGTGATTTATGACTGTTGCTGAGTTATATGGATCGGCTTGGAATCCTATGTCTTTGACGCTCTTGCAGAATTCTCTCGGAGAGTGGCTGCAGAGGTCACTGAGTTCTTCTCCATAGTTCTTCCATGACTGATCTATGGCATGTCTTACAACTGTCTTGCAGTCATGTCCTGCAAGTAAGTATTTGGAGTAAGTCCTCTTGAACTTTGACTTTTACCATGTTTTATAAAGTTTCTTCTTTTCTCTCCTCACTTCATCCATTTTTTCTTTTCACTGTGGTGTTCGCTTATTTGGATCCATGGACCTTTACTAGAGTACTAGTCTTCTCTGTTCCACAGACTTTTGTTACTATCTCTGTTAGCGTATTTTTAAGGAATGTCCAGGCTTTCTGGGTGAAGAATATTACAGGGTCTTCATCAGTCAGCATCTTCGTGATTTCATTCTATTTCTTGTTTTTTTCCTTGTCGAAATTTTCTGAGATTAACCCAGTCTGGTGCTTCATGCTTGATTCTCGGGGGCTTTCGTTTCTTCTGCCTAGACGGTATCATTACTGGACGATGCATGTGTCCAGGTTGACGTTAGGGATAGCTCTAAAGTCGATGGTACTTCCTGGTTTACCTGTGTTCAAATGAAATCAGTATGTGATGACATGTTTAGGTTGTTTCACTCGTACGAGATTTGCGTCTGGCTGGCCTGCACTGATATAACGTGTTAATGATCCACTACCCGCATTCTGCACAGAGAGCGAGCAGGTGTTCCCTGTTGTAACTGTACTCTGTTGTAGTGTCACTGTGAAGACCAAAGTGGCTTCCCGTGATGTCGTTATCGGGTCTACTCGTTCGTTAAAGTCTCCAGTGATAGTCGTTATTGCTGGCGTTCGCAGGCTAGATGATCAGTCCTTTTCGGGTGATAAATACACTGTAAAGGCCGTTTTGTCCAGCTTTTGGTAGCCGCCAAGGAGCTTGGTTGTCATAGGAGTGTCCGGTGGACACACATCTCTGGAGTATATGCGCCACAGTCTGATCTTTCCGTCTACAGCGACTTGTTGGTGAGAGCACCAGTTTCAGCCTCTGATACTTGTGACAATTCAGTCTGTTGTTCCTGATGTGAAACATCACCAGGACACTTTGCTGCTCTCTGGTCAACAGAAGGTAGATGTCCCTGGACATTGATGGCGTTGTGAGCGTCCCGGTGACACTCCGCATCTCGCTGTAACTGATGCTTTCGTTGGGTTGTTCTTCTGCAGTGCCCTCCTCAGGTTAATAATAATAATAATAATTACAATATTTATATAGCGCAAAATCTTGATAAAATCAAATCTAAGCGCTGAAGCAGACACACACGCACGCACGCACGCACGCACACACACGCACGCACACACACACACACACACACACACACACACACACACACACACACACACACACACACGCATGGCTATAAATGGGGAGAAAGAATAAAAGCAATAAAAGCAAGAATAAAAGCAATGGAAAATTATAGAGAGCATAGCATATACAATTATATATTATAACCATGTGATTCCCCTCCGAGCGGAGACAGGCTGCAGAGGGGGGGGGGGGGGAGTGAGGTTAGGATTTTATGCGGAGGAGAAAAGGTGAGTTTTGAGAGCGGACTTGAAGGAGACAAAAGTAGGTTGCTGACAGACTTAGAGAGGAAGTTTGTTCCAGGAGAGTGGACCAGAAACAGAGAAGGCTCGTGGACCATAGGTATTGAGCTTAGTGCGTGGAAAGCGAAAAGTCAGAGGATCGGAGACAGAGCGAAGGGTACGTGAGGGAAGATAGATCTCAAGTAGGCTTGACAGGTAATCGGGGGCTGCGTTATTGAGGCTTTTGTAGCACATGGTGTGTAGTTTGTACTGTATGCGCTTTGATACAGAGAGCCAGTGAAGTTGTGCCAGGAGAGGAGATATGTGGTCAGCTTTTTTCTTTTTGAGTACAAGGCGTACAGCATTGTTTTGAATGCGCTGTAGGATGTGAATGGTGGAGGCAGGAAGACCAGACAGGAGTGAATTGCAATAGTCAAGGTTATCGGCTCTTTGGTTCCCAGGGACTCCACAGAGGGACGAAATCCGCAGCAGCACCAGTCTTCTGCTTCTCTTAGTGCTTTGGTCGAGGATGGCAGTTTGTTGTTTTGATATGCCTGTAGAACTAAGACGGAGTCTCGGAGAGAAAAAAATGCTGAAGGTCTTTGTCTAAGTCCTGAAATATGGAAGTGGTCTGCAAAAAGGTTCCTGCTACATCTCTGGGGTGCGTATAATGTTTCCTTGTGGCAACCTGTATGCTGTGGCCCCTCAGCTGGGAATCTGGCCAGGATGCCTGAACCTCCATCAGCCACTGCGTTAGTTGCTGACCCGTCGGCGTATACATGGGTTTAGGCTTTTTGGGGGTACCCTTTGGCAATCATGGCAATGGTGATAATCTGTTTCACCTTGTCATCCTGTCCATTCCAGGAAAGAGATAGGAGACAGTAGATCAGATTTTGATGTCAGGCTAGCCTGCTGCACAGGGTACTGGCAAGTCTGTTGGGAGGAAGGACAGTATGTCCTTTAGCATTGGTCTTGATACTGTCGAGACAGCAGGCTGTACTGATGGATGAATCTGCTGCTTTTCAACAGGATTTTTGTAGGGTGCTCGGTTTCTGTTTCATAGGGTGTACTGGGAGTTGGAACTGTTCTGACTGTATCATGATCTTAGCTTCTATCGGCTGTTTTAGAGTTTGGGTGCTAGTAAGCCTCTCCATTTCCTTGACGGGTGTTGGCTTCATCGCGCCTGTGATGGTGTGGGTGGCCTGATTCTGGACTTCATTCAGTATCTTCTTGGTTGTCTTTGCGCAGGTCGAGCAGACTGTGGCGCCTTGTTTGAGGTGCGCATGCCCTGATTGGGGCCTGGTAAACAGTTTCCAGTATTCTCTCACTTGCTACCCGTATAGTGCCTTCGTTACTGCCTTTGCCATGTGTGGCCTACAGGTCACCCTTTTGTCGAAAGTGACACCAAGGTATCCGGGGTTCGCAAAGATTGACAGTGTCAGCTTTTTACTTTGGAGACAAGATGAAATGCATATAACAGGCGGCAGTTCAAGCAGACTTTTCCTTGTACCACATCACCAGGTTGTCAGCATAAAGTGCTGCCTTGATTCCTTGGGCAGTTCAGACATAAGGTTGTTGCTGAAAAGCAGGAAGAGCATTGAAAAGAGAACCTCGCCTTGTGGAACGCCTTGAGGCAGCAAGATTTTTTATACTGTGAGTCCTGTCTAGACAATATAATACAACAATATTTTATTTATATAGCGCAAAATCTTGATAAAATCAAATCTAAGCGCCAAAACAGACACAAACGCACGCACGCACACACACACACACACACACACACACACACACACACACACACACACACACACACACACACACACACACACACACACACGCACACGGCTATAAATGGGGAGAAAGAATAAAAGCAATGGAAAAATATAGAGAGCATAATTATTATATACAATTGTATATTACAATGCGATTCCCCTCCGAGTGGAGACAGGCTGCAGAGGGGATTGAGTGAGGTCAGGATTTTATGCAGAGGAGAAAAGGTGAGTTTTCAGAGCGGACTTGAGGAGACAAAAGTAGGTTGCTGACGGACTGAGAGAGGAAGTTTGTTCCAGGAGAGTGGACCAGAAACAGAGAAGGCTCGTGGACCATAGGTATTGAGCTTAGTGCGTGGAAAGCGAAAAGTCAGAGGATCGGAGGCAGAGCGGAGGGTACGTGAGGGAAGATAGATCTCAAGTAGGCTTGACAGGTAATCGGGGGCTGCGTTATTGAGGCTTTTGTAGCACATGGTGTGTAGTTTGTACTGTATGCGCTTTGATACAGGGAGCTAGTGAAGTTGTGCCAGGAGAGGAGATATGTGGTCAGCTTTTTTCTTTTTGAGTACAAGACGTGCAGCATTTTTTGAATGCGCTGTAGGATGTGAATGGTGGAGGCAGGAAGACCAGACAGGAGTGAATTGCAATAGTCAATGCGAGACATTATGAAGGAGAGAACGAGTTTTGCAGTTGTTTCCACAGAGAGATACTTCCTGATCAGACTTATACGATGGAGGTGATAGTAGCAAGATCTGGCAGTTTGAGAAACAAAGTTGTTCATGGAGAGGGTAGAGTCAATGCAGACACCAAGGTTTTTAGCTGAATCAGAAATTGGGACTGATGTGTTACATAATGGGAGAGAAAGAGGAGGCAGCTGAGAAAGTTTCTGATGGGTGCCAATGAGGATAGCTTCTGTCTTGTCGTCATTAAATTAAGCTGAAGTTTATTATGTGTCATCCAGTTCTTAATGTCCGAGTAACACTCAGTGGTGCGAGTCAACAGGCGCTGTATATTGTCAGGTGAGTCACTGTCTTGAAGTTGGGTGTCATCAGCATAGAAGTGGTGTTTTATAGAGTGGGAGTTGATGATGGTGGACAGGAGGGAGGTGTAATGAGTGAAAAGAACAGGGCCAAGGACAGATCCTTGTGGAACACCACAGGTCAGGTACGCAGGTTGAGAGTAGGTGCCATTAATAAGAACAGTTTGTTTTCTGTTTGATAGATATGAAGTGAACCAGGAGAGAGCAATGTCAGAGATGCCAAAAGTATGATGAAGTCTAGAAAGGAGAATACCATGATCAATGGTATCAAAATCTGCAGACAGATCAAGGAGTGTGAGGAGAGAGACTTTGCCAGTATCAGTTGCAAGGAGGAGATTGTTGAGAATGTGTAGCAGGGCAGTTTCAGTGCTATGGTACTGGCGGTAGGCTGACTGGAAAGGATTGAGGAGATTGTTGGCAGACAGGTGAGAGTTCAGCTGGTTGAGGACAACTTTTTCGAGGAGTTTTGACAAGAAAGAGAGATTAGAGATAGGCCGGTAATTTTTCAGTTCATTTGGGTCTAAATTGTATTTCTTGCGGAGAGGGTGAACAATAGCAGACTTGAAAGAATCTGGGACAGTTCCAGTTTGAAGAGAAGTGTTGATGATGTCAGTGATGAATGGGAGGAGAGTAGGGAGACACTCAAAGTAAAGAGAACCTGGAAGAGGATCCAGTTGGCAGGTTTTGAACGACATGGATCTGATTGTGTTGAGAATTTCTTCTTGTGAGCCTTGGGTAAAAGTAGTAAGAGGTGTGCCAGAGAAGGAAGGATCAGGTGGGCATGGTTGACAGGGTGTCCTGTCAAGCCTGTCACGAAGAGTTTGTATTTTGGTGGTGAAATACTTGGAGAATACAGATGGGAGTTCTTCATTTGTGTGTTTTGTTGGGAGAGGTAAATCTTTTCGTGTGCCAAGGAGATGATTCATGGTTGTAAAGAGTTCTTTTGAAGAAGAGCATTCAGGATTTTGGTTTGGAAATAGCTTGTTTTTGCAGATGCAGTGAGGGTGGATGCTTTTGTTTTAGAGGCTTGGAAAAGTTGCCTAATGTACAGTGAGTTTGGATTTGCGCCAGCGGCGCTCTGCTCTGCGGCGGGCACGTTTTGCACAGGCAATCTCATGAGTGAGCCAGGGGGTAGGGGGGCGGTCAGGTAAAAGACGGGTTGTAGCTGGAGCATGAGTGTCCAGAAGATGGTGGAGAGTTGTATAGAATTCATCGGCAAGGTTATGTGACTTGTCAGAAAGGAGGCGGGAGGCATCAGATGAAAATGTGGAGAGGTCGATAGATTTGAGATTGCGTCAAGTCACTATGCTCGTGGTACGGGAAGGAGGAGAAATGTCAAGAGAACAGAGAATTGCAGAGTGGTCAGATGGAAGGGCTGAAGTTAGATGGGTAGAAAGAACTAGGCAGTTGTCAGTAGCTGAATTGTGGTGATCACGAGAAATGATCCAGTCATGAATGTGACCTTTCTGATGGGTTAGTTCAGAAATATGTTGTGTCATATTGTGATTGGACAGAGAGTTGATGATATGTCTTGTGTCATAACGGTGAGTGTTGTCATAGTGGACATTGATGTCACCTAGAATGATGAGATTTCCAGGTAAGAGGCAGTAGTAGTCAAGTAGTTGGTCAAAGTCAGAGAGAAACATGGATGTGGTGAGCTTGTTGGCAGAGCTAGGTGGAGGTCGATAGACACAGGAGAAGGTGATGGGGTGAGGGGTGGATTGGAAGGATACTTCAACGTGCTCGAAAGAAGGATGGGAGAGGATGGCGATACCACCACCTCGGGATGAGCGATGGAAAGAAGCAAGCCTGTAACCACTCGGAGTGAGACTAGCATGTATAGGTTCATGACCAAGGGGGGTTAAGCCATGTTTCTGTGATAAAAGCAATGTCAACATGCTCATCTTCGATAAAATCAGCAATGACATCGGCTTTGCCATCTGCGCATGTTGACTGAGCGTTAAAAAGGCATAGTTTTAGTTTATCAGAGTCACATGGCGGTGGCCGAGATGGAGATGAAGGCAGCACCGACGGGACAGAGGATGAAGGCGACACCAGTGGGGCAGAAGACGAAGGCAGCAACGACAGGACAGAAGACGAAGGCGGCACACGCAAGACAGAAGACGAAGGCGGCACCAGCGGGACGGAAGACAAAGGCGGCATCAGCGGGACAGAAGACGAGGGCAGCGCCGGCGGGACAGAAGATGAAGGCGGCACCGGCGGGACAGAAGATGGAGGCGGCACCTGCGGGACAGAAGGTGAAGGCGGCACCGGCGGGACAGAAGGTGAAGGCGGCACCATCAGGACAGAAGGGAAGGCGAAGACGGCAGAGGAGGAGACGAAGCCCGCAGCAGCAAGGTCGAGGGCAGGGGCAGTGGAGGAGACGAAGAAGCAGAAGACGAAAAGTGGTGTCGGACTAGTACAGCAGGAGGCAGGTTGTGCCAAAGACGGTGGAGACGTCCACCACGACAGGATCGCGCAGTGCGGCGCTTACAACACAGCCCCAGTGTTCGTATGCGCTGGTAGACGTCTCCACCGAGGTAACACTTGCTGTGTTTAAAAAGTGTCAGTCCAATTTGTTTTAAAAAGGACGGGTCCATAATTGCGAGCCAGCCAGGAGAGGACGTTGCTTGCAGGTTGGTGTGTGGGTTGGTCAGTTCACAACACTTAAAACCAGAGAACACAAAGGTTTGGAAGCTGTAGCGTTGGGCGAACACAGTAGGCTAAAATCTAAACACAGTTCACAGATAAAATGTCCGACTTGAGCGGCTGAATTAAAATGATGAAAAGTAGGTATAAAAACTTTAAAATCAGATTATCTGGTAAAATATTCAAAATTTTAAAAAAAATATATACATCACCGTATGTCGGGATTTAAAAGGAACAAACTGATACAAAATTCAATGCATAAAATCAAATAGAACCACGATAAAATCACTGTAAAACACAACACACACTTTTGCTGCCTGCTGCTCTGCAGTTGTGGAAATGACATTTTATCTAGCTGTATATGTTTTTGCGGGTAGACCCAGGGAGAAAATGCTGGACGGACTTGCAGAGTGCCTGGGGATGAGGAGGGTGGGGGAGATGCTAGGGGCAGATGGAAGTCCATGATCGCCAACGCCATGCGGCAGGGCACCTGATGATTATGATGATATGTTTTTGGCAACTCCATTCCTCAGCAATTGATAAACAGACCTGTCATTCTGACTGTGGAACGCCTTGTGGAGGTGTATCCGGGTGTCCTCGATCTCTTGTAACAGGAAGATGGCTTGATCTTCACTGCTGTGAAACTAGCAGAATCCAGCTTGTTCAGGGGCAAAGAGGTTAGCCGTTTCCAGGTACCATCAGTGGCGCTCGACCACAACTCTTTCCATGTCTTTACTGCATAGCTAGTCAGGCTGATCAGGCGGTAACAGGAGGCCTACTTGGGGTCTCACCCTTTCTTTAAATCGGTATCATGATTGTCTTGCGCCAGATTTGTGATAGTTTCCCTTCTTCCCGGCATAGGCTGAAGACCTCATGAGGCGTGTTCTCTGCTGTACTTCTGAGGTGAGTTAGCATGTCATTGCTGATGCCGTCTGTCCTGTCGACCTCCTTGATTTCAGCTTCTTCAGTGCAGATTTTAATTATGCAAGCTTGATGTTGCACCATGGGTTCCCTTTGTTCTGTTCATGGATCTCTTGCTGCTTCCTCCGTGCTTCTCGTTGTTCTGTTGGACTGACTGGTATGCTGCTCTCATTTGCACAGCAGCCTGCAAATCTGTGGGCTGCTTGCTTCCCTGTCAACATGTTCTTGTTCTCTTCTAGGACGACTTCTGCTCTTTGGCTATCTTCGTCGTTCAGCTGTTTGGCGAGTCTCCACAGCTTAGGGTCATCTTCATCACTGAGATTCAGTGAAGCGGTTTTCTCCCCTTCAGCTTTTCTTGCTTGCTTCAAATCTGTGTCCGAGAATTTTGGATTTAAAGGAGCTTTCAGCAGAATGGAAATCTTCTGCCGTCTTCTGCTTCAGACAATTCATTTTGCAGGTCTTGAAGTTCGTTACTTCACTACGGCTGAACACAGTCCGGTTTGCTTCCACCTAATTCCACGGAGGGAAGGTAGCGTCTGTGCAGGTTTCAAGAGTCAAGTGCAGGAGCGCACGTCGATGGTCACTGCCACCCAGCTGTTCTCCAACCTTTGGTTGACACTCTTTGTGGATGTCCTCAGTGCATACAGCCAGGTCTGGAGTGGATGTAGTGTGCTATCTTCTGGCTTAAGAAGGACAGTTGATCAGGGTCAGGCGATTGTCATCCTGCCAGTTCTCCACTTGCTCGCCTTTTCCATCCATGTGGTCATATTCTCATTCAGGCAAGTGACTGTTAACATCACCCACGATGAGCGAGTTGGAGTCTGCCATGCTCATGGCGTCGACAGATAAATGTTTGTCATTACGAAGGTAGAATCTTAACCAGCTGAAGCTATAATTGTGCCAGCCTGAATCATCAGTACCTGATATTCTGAGTACTCCATGCGTGTCTTAAAGAGACAGGCAAGGATAGTGCACCTAACAAAGGTCATTACTGTTCCTTTGTTACGTCTGTTGTTCGGTAAGTTTATTCGATCTTGTTCGTTCTTTATACACATGAAGAGAGTTCAGGCACAAGTATGTTTAAGGTCTACACTCAGGAAATCCGAAAAATTCCCATTCTTTATCCACCAGGCGTTACCAAGCAGTATCAAACTAAGATCTTCCGACTGCACGTCCATCGTCCTTAACAACTTGTCTATCACACACACACACACACACACACACATACACACACACGAAGAATGACCAAAGCACTCAGCAGCATCAGAACCTGTACCTACAGGAAACTACACACAGAGTGCTCACAGCCTGAGTCAACTATTCAAAACAATGAAGACATCTTTATTCCACAGTCCCGTTTGTCATCCGGTCACAAGCTTTCAGCGTATCTCCCACCATCCACGCCCTCACCACCACCCCATGGTCCCACCCCATACTCCACAAGATGGAGTGAATGAATCAGAGACGGCCACTATCACCCTTTGTTTCTCCTCGCAAACGCGACTCGACACACAATACCGCTTAATGTTACAATCAGCACAACACGATTCGCCCAATTTTTTTTTTCGCCAAGCTGAAACTTCCTTTAAGAAAATGAAAAGCGTTGTTACCAACAAATGCCTATCAGTTAACATCAGGAAGAGAGTTCTTCGGTGTTATATAAAACAGGTAATATTGTACAGAAGTGAAGTGTGGACAGTTGACTCGCAAAGTCAAAACGAGATTGAGACAGCTGAAATGTGGTTCCTAAGATGAATGTTAAGAGTTCCGTGGACAGCAAGGAAAACAAACGAGACAGTCTTGACAGAAGCAAACACAAAAAGAACATGAAATTAATGAAGATTAGGAAAAGGCAAGCTACGTTTTGTAGGACATTTTATAAAGCAAGAGAAATTAGAGCGCCTAGTCACAGGAAAACTGGAGAGGAAAAGAGCATCAGGTAGACCCAGGGAGAACATATAGGACGGACTTGCAGGGTGGCTGAGGACAGACAGGGTGGGAGATGTACTTGCAGCGACAAAGGATAGACTCGCATGGAGAGCCATGATCACCAACGCTATGCGGCAGGGCACATGATGATGATCATTAATGTTTCGCCTAAACTCGTTTAACCCAATGTTATTCTACCTATACTTTTCAATATCTGTGTACACAGATACGTTTCGCCTTGACAATTATTAACAAAATCATGAAAACTCAAACTGGTGAAAAAGTCTTCAGAAATAAATTGCGTGTGCACAGGAGAAAAGCATACCTATCAGTATCTTTTGTCCCCTGCTGAATTATATGTACATGAAGACGAAGATCAAAAGTATTTGGCAAATCGAATTTAAACTAATTGTGTGGCATCTTTTTATTTCTCCATAAACAATGAACTCTTTCATTGGGGTCACGATGGTGTCCTAGTTTTATCTGACTGGTGTATGGGTGCGCATGTGCGCATGAGTGTATGCGTGTGTGTGCCAGTGATAGAGAAGAGAGAGAGACCGGGAGAGTGTGAGAAAGTAAGAGAGAGTGTGAGAGAGACAGAGACAGACAGACAGAGGGAGAGACAGACAGACAGGCAGACAGACAGACAGACAGAGCGTGCGTCCGTAAGGTTCTTTATTAAAAAAAATGATGATAAATGCATCTTTATTATCTCATGAAGAAAAAATAATGGTAGGTAGTGTGAGATTTTACAAACAAAAATAGGTAAATAGCGCTAAGCATTGACACATTATTTTAAAACATACAGCATGTATTTCTCATTTACGTATATTTTTCAGTCATCATTTTTTAATACTTGCTTATGCGCGTGTGTGCAAGACAAGAGACAATAGACAATGACAGTAGGACTATAATCAAACAATGAACATGGTCAAGCTTTGTGAGCTTCAATTGAAACGAATAGATATTGCTATGCGCATTGTTGCCTTCTGGTTCTTCCAGACTTTTTGTTTTCTCTAAGTCAGCCTGACGATCGAACTGGGAGCTTGACAATGCATTCGTTGTGTTCAGTTTCGGTTTCAATTTCTCAAGATGACGTCACCACGCTCGGAATGAATTCCATATGCACTAGGCCTACCGTGATGGAAAAGATCCAGAATGATCACGGCACAAGCCTTATGCCTGCATATAAACCCACGGGCTGGCCAGGTCCTGAGGTCCTAGATCCTCCTACCTAGATAGTTCCATAACCCTGGGGTCGTAGGGGATTGAGGTGGCGGAGACCTCAACTTTTCCAGCGGCCAGCACCGCGAGGGCGGTGCCCATCCCCTCTCCCTCGCTTCAAATTCATATTCATATTCATCCTGTTTTAACCAAGACTTCAGAAGAAATCAACCTATCTCTCCAACGTATTTTTTCACCAAGGCAGTCGGGCAATGCCCTGCTCTTCACGATTTTCAACTGCCATGGGATGCGCAGCCAGAAGGCATATGGGTCCGACTCGTTTTTCGTCTTCTTCCGAAGGACTAGACGTTCAGTTTGATTTTCCGGTCAAACTGAGGAGAAAAGTCGAGGCCTCTGCAAAGGATCAGCTCCATCAACTGCATGCCCACGAGATTTTACAATTGTCATGAACAAGACAGTTATACATGTAATGTTTTGAGTGTTTCAGAAGTCTGGTTGCTATAGAGGTTGAGCTCGCACGTCGTGTGCCCAGCCTTCAATCCACCAGCTGTAAATGGGTAACTAACCCTCCTGAGACTTGGGTAAGGTAAAACACAGAAGGAGGTGACACACAATGCTCTTTTTTTTTAATCTGTCATCATTGTTAGTGTTCTGATTTTTTTTCTTACAGGCGTGTACACGATGTTTTGTCTACACTGTCCACACTGTTGTCCGCGGACAGAAACAGATCAGTGTTAAGGCTGTGCGCTGGGATTACACTGGAGAAAAGAGGTTGTCATCCGCTGTTTATCAGCCCCACTGAAACAAAAGGGAGAGGGGGAGGGGGAGCGGGGGCATGGGAGGAGATGGTTACAGATTGTTCCTCTTTAAGCCATTTCATTCTGTTCTAGTCATTGTCGTTGTTACTGTTGCTGTTTCTTCTCAGACTATTCATAGGAGTAACGTTGCTTAAAGTTTCAGACAACAACCTCCTAAATCACTTCCACAGGTCTGTATGTGCATGATGTGCGTGTGACAACCGAGTTATCTGCACACAGGCACAACTGAAAATGAAAGAGACCTACAAAACCGTGTAAATATACCAGAAGTAGAAAGCAAAAATAAAGGGTTGGAGCTGAATAGCATCATCATCATGTCGAGCTTTCTCGGCTGTCCATGACACGTTTCTTCCATCCTTCTCTGTCAGACATTGCAGTGGGTAGTTCATCATACTGACAGCCTGTATCATCGATCAGTTGGTCGATAAAGGTCTTCTTTGGACGTTCTGGTCTTTGCTTGCCGTGAATGGGTCTCCATAGTAGAACATCCCCCACCAGTTCTTCTTTGCTATGCCAGCAGTGTCCCGCGAAGCGCAGTCTTTGTTGACGTATTGATTTACTGATTGGTGGGATCTTGCCATATAACTCTTTGTTAGTTGAATGTTCTCTCCAGGATTTGTTCAGGGCTGCACGCAGCATTCGTGTGTATGGTCCATCAATCTTCCTCTCCAATGTCGTTGTTAGGGTCCATGAGATTGAGCCATATGTAAGAACGGACTCCACTGCTGCTTGGAAGAAGTTCCTTTTCAGGTTGTCTGGTAGATTGGATTTCCAGATTTTGTCCAGTTGATTTAGTGCGCCCCAGGCATTTCCGAGTCTGGTGTTGACGTCTTGTTCTGTGGAGTCAATGTAGCTGCCAAGGTATTTAAAGTCTTGAACTTGTTTGATCTTATCCCCATTGAGACTTCTCATACCTTCTGATGCCTCTTGATTCAAACAGATGAACTCTGTTTTGTTCGCATTGAGGTGGAGCCCGATCTCCATTGCTGTTTCTTTGACACTGTGAAGGAGAGACGTTGCATCCTTTAGGAAGTCTGCGAGAACAGCCAGGTCATCAGCGTAATCCGCATCTATTATCTTTACCGCTAGGTAGCGTCTGCTCTTCTGTTCTGTGAGGGTAAAGCCAAGTTTTTTGTTCTTATCCACTGCTTTCCTCAGCACATAATCGAGACAGAAAATGTAGGGGGCAAGCGTATCTCCTTGAAGGACTCCAGCAGTGATGTTGATGAAGTCTGTGTCTCCATTGGGGGAGCGAACCATACAGCGGGTATTCTGATACAGCATCATGATGGCGTCTACTGTTTCCTTGGGAAGTCCATATGCAGTTAGAATCTCCTTCATCTTTCCTCGGTGGATCGAATCAAAAGCTTTGGAAAAGTCGATAAATAGGAGAACAGCTGGGAGGTTTTTGGTTTTTATGCCTTCCAATATACGTCTGATGGTGAGTATTTGTCCTGATGTCGATCTGTTTTGGCGAAACCCGTTTGGTTTTTCCTCAGAACTGGATCTATCTCCGGCCTATCCTATTTAGGAGCGTTAGGTTGTAGATCTTTACAGAAATTGCAGTTAATGTGATTCCGCCGTAGTTCTTTGTGATTCCGAGGTCACCTTTCTTGAGGAAAGGAAGCAAGAATCCTTTAGTCCATTTGTTTATTGGGTCTTGGTTATAAACGTTGTTGCAGCATTCTAGCATATCTGGTGAAATTCCTCTATTTTCCATACTTCCGCTGGTATCTCATCGAGTCCGCATGCTTTTCCACACTGAATGCTTTTCACTGCTATAGTAGTTCGTCCAACAGCCCTTTCTTGATATTCAGCTCCTCTGTGAAGACTGGAGTTATTTCTTCTTCAGAGATGTCACCATCGACAACACTCTTAACTTTCAGCAGCATGTCTCAAACATCTGTCGTGTCTGTTACCTTGAACTTCGTAGAATAGGTTCCATCCGTCATCTCCTTACTCTCGAAGCTACTAAAATATTAGTTTGTGCTTTCGTTCTTTCTCGTCTTGACTATTGTAATTCCCTTCTGTCTGGTTCCCCAAAACAGCTCCTTGACAAACTTCAGAAAGTACAGAACCATGCCGCTCGGCTAGTATTTCGGTCTTCCAAATTTCAGCATGTCTCTCCTCTTCTCCAAGACTTGCATTGGTTACCTGTGTTGAAAAGGATCCAACATAAAATTGCTGTTCAGTGCTTCAGATACTTCGACAATTCTATTCCCTCTTACCTGTCTGAATATCTTCAACTATACGTTCCATCTCGTCATCTTCGTACCTCAGCCGATACCCGCTTATTTCGAATCCCAACTTTTCGAACAAAATCATATGGTGAGCGATCCTTTTCTTTTCAAGCCCCTTCCTCATGGAATTCACTTCCCTACCCGCTGAGGCACAAAACAAGTCTTCAGTCATTTAAATCTGGCTTGAAAACGCATCTCTTTCCTCTCTGAAATTTATTAACCTAAAAGAGCTATGCTGTCTGCGCGCTAGCGTGCTTCTGTGTATGTTATTGCTGTGCGCCTATAGATATGTCTCGGGGTGGGAGGAGGATATGTGTGTGTGTGCCAGAGAGTAGGTACTAATATTTGATATTATTAACGGTGTGTATGTGCTTGTGGGATGGAGTGACAGAGGTCCGCCATGTATGATGAAAATTATATTAGGCCTATGTTTCTATGTTCGATGTAATGTGTATTGTACAGTTTGTAAGCGCTTAGGGCTTTCCAGAAAGATTAGGCGCTCTAAATGCCCTTAATAATAATAATAATGTCTGGAGGTTTCCCGAGTGGGTCCTGGAAGTGTTGTTGCCACTGTTTTACTCACTCTTCTTGGCCAGATGCTTTTAGCTTAGCTCTGTTACAGCTTTTTCTACCACTTGTTTCATTTACGGTTTTCCAGGCAACAGCAGACTTTTTGTTGCTGACAGCATTTGTGATCTGGTCGATCTTGCTTTGTAGGTAGTTCGTTTGCTCTGCTTCATAGGCCTCTATGAGAGCAGCACGAGCATTATTGAGGTAAAAGATGTTCTCAGGGGATGGTTGAGAGTCTTTTAGTGTGCAGCTTCTTTCAGTTGCATGCGTTTTTGACAGATTTCCTCATTCACCCATGGGAGTTTGGTTTTTAATTTTGGGTTTCAGTGGGATAGTGTCTGCAGCTGTTTCTTTACAAGCCATTTCAAAGTGGTTGTATGTCATATTAGCAGTCTTTGCTGAGACTGTATCTTTTAGGGCAGCAAATCTATTTCTCACCCTTGTAATGAAGATGTTACGAATTTCAGGGTTGTCGTTTAGATTTGACCAGTCATATGTGGTAGTATAGCAAGATTTCTTTTTATTTGCTCGAAGGCTCAATCGCAGTCGAGCAGAAACGATGCGGTGGTCTGATGCAACACTGACAAACGAGTTGAATGCTCTGCAATTTTGTGCACTATTTTTCCATTTCTTATTGATGATAACATAGTCGAGTTGTGCTTTGCTCCCATTTGGAGATTTGTGTGTCCATAGCTGACCTGATCTTTTCTGGTATAGAGTGTTGAGGCATAAGAGATTGTTTTCATTGAGATAGTCTTTTAGCATAGAGCCGTTTCTGTTAGTCTGAGAGTGATATGCATATTTGAAGCCATCAACGTTTCCAAGTTGTGCATTGAAGTCGCCACCAATAATGAGGATGTTGTGCTTCTGGACTTGTCTGGTGACTGATGTTAAGTCCTGATGAAATCTTTCGACTTCCACTCCATCACTTACGTTAGTGGGACTGTAACAGGAGACTATCGAGGTTCGAGGATTTCCGTTGAAAGTAGCTATCATTATTCTTGGAGATACCATTTTGACATTGATAAGTGCATTGTAGGTCTGCTGGCTGAGAAGCATTCCAATTCCGCCAGTTGTAGCATTCAAGCTGTTTTACTAGGCTGAACATGTAATCAGCTTCCAACTTCCGAAATTGTGTTCTTTTGTTGCAATGTCTTCATGTAAGAATAAAGTTCTTGCAGGCAAATGATGTTTTGGTTTGTAGCTTCTGCTGACGCAATTACTTAAGGTATCTGACCCTCCTTCTGAAGTGTACGGGCATTGAGAGTAGCTATGAAGATGTCTTTCTTTCCTTTCATCAGTCCTGTATTGAAGCTTCGAGTTTTTGGTATTTTGATTACTTTGGTTCAGTAGCTGATTTTTCGACTGCAGCCTGAGAAGGAAAGATGTTGCATCCTTTAGGAAGTTTGCATCCTTTAGGAAGTTGATAGAGGCAGACACAAGAAGACCATTGATAAAGAAGATAAGGAAAAGACAAACAACATTTATAGGACATTTTGTGAGGAATGGGGAATTAGAAAGCATTGAAATGACACATATTCAAAGAAGTTCATCCCGCATCGCTCGTCACGCGGTCAACCAAGGAGCGCGTCCTGCTGAATAGCAAGAAGACTGAAATCATGGTAATCAGTAAAAAACATGAAATCCCCTCATGCAAAATAACAGCAAATGGCACAACTTTGAGACAGGTTGATAAGTTTAAATATCTGGGAACGGTCATCTCACCTGACGGCAGGTGCACATCAGAAGTAGCCAGCAGAACAAGCCAAGCCAAAACAGCATTCATGAAGATGAAAAGCATTCTTACCAGCAAATGCCTATCAATTAACATCAGGAAGAGAGTTCTTGAATGTTGTATAGAACCGATAATATTATACGGTTGTGAGGCATAGACAGTCAACACGCAAAGCCAGAACAAGATAGAGACAGCCAAAATGTGGTTTCTAAGAAGAATGTCGAGAATTCCATGGGCAACAAAGAAAACAAACAAGACAGTGTTGATAGAGGCAGACACAAAAAGATCATTGATAAAGAAGATTAGGAAATGACAAACATTTATAGGACATTTTGTGAGGAATGGGGAATTAGAGCACCTGTTCACAACAGGACAGCTGGAGGGAAAGAGAACACGAGAATGGCCCAGGGAGAAAATACTGGACGGACTTGGAGGATGGCTGAGGACAAAGAGGGTGGGAGATGTACTTTCAGCGACAATGAATAGATACATATGGAGCGCCATGATCGCCAACGCCATGTGGCAGGGCACATGATGATGCTGGTGATGATGATGGTGATGATGATGGTGGTGGTGGTGGTGATGATGATGATGATGATGATGATGATGTTGATGATGATGGGAGATGTACTTTCAGCGACAAGGAATAGATACACATGGAGGGCCATGATCGCCAACGCCATGTGGCAGGGCACATGATGATGATGATGATGATGATGATGATGATGATGATGATGATGATGATGATGATGATGATGATGATGATGATGATGATGGTGGTGGTGGTGATGGTGATGATGATAAGGTACAATTGTGAAACACAGTTTTGCTCCTTGGCGTTTGCCTTCAATCGAGAGAGAGAGAGAGTTGACCATTGGCTATCCCACTCGTTCTGAAGGTAAATGGTGAGGTGGCGACAATCACTTGGCAACCCTCACAATTCCTTGAATCATGCCACTCTTCACACAGACATACATCAAAGCAGCAAGGTCACAGGAGATCAATTCTTATGGCAACATAATTTTGTATTACAAAAAAAATTGTGACAATTGTAGGTAATCGGAGGCAGCGATTATTCAACATAGCCTTTGGATTCGAATTTCTTCCCATGTACAGGCAAGTTCTCATAATTATCACGTTACCACCTGTCAATGGCGGTCAGCGCAAAAGAAGCCAGTCAGACTGTGAGCGAGAACTGAAACAACAACAACAACAACAACAACACACAAACAAACAAACAAACAACAAACAAACAAACAACGATAAACGAAATAATTGTACGAATTAATAAACGTTTAGTGATTTACTGAGGTTCGGTTAACCATACGCGACAGCGTTTGGAAAACCACCAAATAACTTAATTTGTATGTTTCCCTTATATGCTAATGTTGTTGTTGTTGTTGTTGTTGTTGTTGCTGCTGCTGCTACTGTTGTTGTTATATTTTGTTTCCACATTGATTTTTCTACATGACTTTGCCAGGGACAAGTCCTTTGCTGTTGAAGTTCTTTTGTTTTGTTTTGTTTTTCATGAGACTTCATGTGTCCAACATGTGTTGTGTTGTGTTGTGTTGTGTTGTGCTGTACTGTGCTGTGCTGTGCTGTGCTGTGTTGTGGTGTGGTGTGGTGTGGTGGTGGTGGTGGTGGTGGTGGTGGTGGTGGTGTGTGTGTGTGTGTGTGTTTGTTTGTTTCTTTGTTTGTTTGTTTGTTTGTTTTCGCTCCATCCAGTAAACCCTGCTACAATGTTCCAGTTATGACAGCCTTTTATTCAGGCCACAGTTTGCTGTCTTCTGCTGTGTAGAACGTTGCCGGGGTTTGTGGTGATGTGGTTTCCCCCCTGGCAGAACTTATCGCTATGCCATCTTTTTAAGCATTTGATTGTGCCTCTATGTGTAGCTTCTTTGCATGAGTTATACCGTTTGCCCTGGCACGCCTCAGTATATAATTTATCACCAGATTTCCATTTGAGGGCAGGCTACACACAGATCTGAGAGTGTAACTGATCCAAAAAGATGCCATATGCCACATCTCATTCCAGCTGGGACTTCTTCGGAGTGATGCGCCTCACGCTACGTTTGGTGGAAAATCTCCTTCCAGAAACACACAGGAAATCCATTTATTCTACAACCATGGACAGTTCTATATTTTCAATTGTGACTGGATTGGCGCGGATGGATTTATTAATCTCACATCCTTTTTTTTTTTTTTTTTTTTTTTGAATCCCAGAGCATTCTTCACTTATGGAACTACAGGCAAGTTGAAGAAAGGCAAGGTGGGGAACCAGCCCACAGAACCCATAAATCCAGTCTTTCGAACTGTTGTCTGGTCTTTCGCGTGACTATTCCCGAAAGTCAATGGTTCAGTCATATGTCAATAGGAAGAAACGCAGGGCACAGCTTGACACCAGAAGGTCCTCAAAGGAGAACCACTCAAACAGCAGGTGTTTTGGCTTTACTGTTCTTAGCTCTATGGGAGCCCGGCAATATCTACATTACAACTCCTGGATGCCTCTCTGCTATCGCCATTTTTTTCAATACCATGGGTTCAAACTCGCGCTTTCTAGGTGGTAGGCTCCTCAAAGCTAAGTTATCCTTGTGACAGATGTCTTTACCACTTAGCTACTGGGCACCTACTGTACATAAAGAAATTTTAAGCCTAATGAAGTTCACTTCTGCTTCTCTTCAACTAGATCCAGCCGGAACTCTTGTCAGCTGCTTCTGCCACTGCCTTCAGGGCTCTGGTCCTTTCCTTAAAAAAAAAAGACCACTGACAGCTGTTTTATGGGATCAAAGGCAGATTGCCTACCAACTCCCTGCCCCAATCTTGGAAGCCGGATTTCCTTAAAATGTTTGTTAGCCTGGCGTACCTTTCTGTTTTGTATGAACAAGATTTCTCCACCCTACTTTCACACGACACAGAGAGTTCTATCAGAATTATTTCCTTTGATAAACGGGGGTACGGGTGGAGCACCATGGCTGGTCTCATGCCACTCTTGCTGACGATTCTTAGATCTCTTTCCATTCTGGGAGACACGTTGTGCACTTTCAGTCATCCACTTCTTGTGACCTGGCATGGGAAAACAAGGCTCAGACGCAGCTGACCAGTCATAGCTATGGCGACAGATACATGGAATGGATCAACTGAGTATTGGGTCAACTGAGATCTTTCCATATTTCGAGTCTCCAACATATAATCTTCAATTTCCTGACGTTTTGTCTTATCTTATAACCGAAAATCACCCTAAAAAGCAATTTTATGAACGTATTATTTTCTTTGTCAAAAATACTTTACAAATTTCAACCGCGTCTAAAAAAATTTGTAATAAATAAGGTCATTTATTTTGTTTGTATGTTAATTTATCGCCCGAAATTTGAAGATGAATGAAAAATTCCAACATGAAAATGTTGCCTGTTAGCCCCCTTTTCCCACAGGGGGTCGCATACATTACTGTCCCTGTGGTAAAGATCTGTCGCTGAAACAAAACTCGGTTACGTGTTTGTGTCTGTAATGAATTGTATGTGATGGGCCATGCGTGTATTTGTAGCATAATCGTTATCATTATGATACTGATAAACTCAATGTTCATGTTTAGCACAAGAAATATTCTGGGATTAAAATCCTGGCTGGACTAGGAATACGACTAAGATTTAAAAAAAAAAACACCAGGAAATTTTCCATCTACAAATACTTTGTAAACTGTTCGTAAATGGTTATCAACTGTGGATTGTTTTGTATAATAATGTATTTGTTTGCACTCATACGTCAAATGTCTACTTCACTGTCAGCATCACACAAGATTCATAATGTGTTTCAGGGCAAATCACTCAGACCACCACACACCACTACCACCACCACTACTGCCATCTCAAGCATCTCTGGCAGTTTTGAAGACAGTTCTGACGTGGAGAAAGTCGTGAGCACGCACCAGCAACCAGCACAACAGACCCAAGACCATCTCGACTGTGATAGCGTGACGAATCCCAGGAATCATGACCAAACCAATGCATCATCCAAACACGACATTCACCAATCTGCAAGACCAAACAAAGCACGTGAAACAAATAATACGACTGACCCTGAGAATGTTGCGTTCAGTTTGACAGAACTAAACCTGGGGACTCAGTTTGCCAGAGGAAACCGTGTCACGTCAGCAGATCTGACGTCCACCCGCTCGTCGTCTGACCTCACAACAGTGAAGGCGAGCGGATCAAGCCTTATCACTGACGTACACATCAATGATTGTCAAGAATCAGACATTTGGCTCTATGCCTCCAATGGTACGATTATAATACGTGTCAAACCGCTGAAGTACAGTGAGAATGGCTGCAATGTGCATCTTCGCCGTCCTAAAGAAAACAAAACGTCAGAAGGCCTACACTCTTACGTCTTTCGAGTAACCATTGGGTATATTCCTTGCCCCAAATATCAGTACCTCGTGATATATGTCTACGATGAGAAAATGCTATATGGTGTGAGGACGTTTTTAATGCTGACAGATTGCCGACTAAAGATGCAAGAAGTATTCAGTTTTTCTGACAGCGTTTTGTTGTACTTTGAGGTTAGCCTACTGTTAAACATTCCGCCACTGATACAGCATTCCTATTTTGTTGTTACCTTTGAGTTACTGCCATCACAGGACGTGAGCAGGGCGCATTTGGAGATTGATTATGATACAGAAGGTAAAGCATATTGCACTTTACAGTCTCTCAATAGACAGCACAGTGAATACTGAGTTAATATTCCTTTTTTTTGTCTACCACAGTATTTTTTCAAAGCGTGCCTCAAAACGGCGTGGTCGTAGAACTTATTTCCTTTACAATTTCAATACATTAAAAACACATATAAAAGGCTGACTGCTCCCCAGCGCTATTCGCCAAAGAGCAACTCCCCAGTGCTATTTGCCAAAGAGTAAGGAATCAGAGAGAATCGCGTTGTGTTGTGGAGTCCTGTCTCTGTCTCTCTCTACCTCTGTCTCTGTCTGCCTGGCTCCTCCTCCTTGCCTCTATCTTCAGCTGCCTTTATGCTGGCTCCGAGGCAGGCTATAAAAATGAAACGTGACCACTGGGCATTTCCAGTGAAGGCTGTTAAAATGAATTCAAAGTTATCAGAATATTCGATGACACTTATCGGATGATAGTAAACCCCCCCCCCCCCCCAGCTTTACTTAGACCCGAAACGTGACCACTGGGCATTTCCAGTGAAGGCTGTTAAATGAATTCATTTACGTAGACCCAGTAATCCCCCAGCTTATCATTCGCCTAAGGGTCATATCACATATTAACATCAAGGAGGTGACTGCCTACCATTGATGTGTAACACTCGCTCCTTTCTAACGAACAAAATATAATTATACATTATATTTTTGTCTGTATGTAATTTGTATGGGAAATAGAATGTCAGGGGGATTATGCAATGAATGAATGAAATAATCAATAACATGTGGTCAGTCATTATACAAGTAGTATTAGTTCCATTGCCATAGGTCTATCTCTTGCAAGAGATAGTGCGACAGGATACCAACTTAACAGGTGCCTTAAGGCAAGTTCAATCAATCAGTAACATACATAATGATTAATTCTTAGAATGCATAATTGTAGACAATAAAACATATACCAACACCATTTGATGTAATTCATAACTCCCAAGTGCACTTCCCCATCACCAAACATGATGCGACGTCTCAACGGCTTCACTGGCCCAGGGACGGGTAGAACTTCACCCGCGAATCATCCATGAGCGTAACACATGGTAAATGCTTCCTTTTCTATGACTGACCTTTTTTTTTGGCTCTCACTCAACTTGTGGGACAGGAAATAGATTGGTTTCTCCTCCCCTTCACACTCTTGTGTGAGGCATGCCCCTATACACGAGTCACTGGCATCTGTGTATAGTACATATGGCTTTCTGGTGTCTGGATAGGCCAACAGTGGCACAACGGACAAGCTTTCCTTCAGATAATTGAACGCGCGCTGACACTCTGCACTCCATTTGAAACGGGCATACTTCTTGTGAGGGCAATGATTGGTTCAGCTATCTTTGAGAAGTTGGGAAGGAATCTACGATAATAGCTCACCATCCCTATGAAGCTGCGCACTTCTCTCACAGTAGTAGGCGCAGACATGTCCCTGATGGCCTTGACCTTTTCCTGTTCTGGCTTGACCCCCATCCTTACTTACCACAAAACTTAAGTATTTGATTTCCTCTCTCATGAACTGACACTTTTTCAGCTTGAGCCACAGATTGTTTGACCTGGCCTGTCAAATATCATGTCAATGTGTGTGAAATGTTCTTCTAGGGTCTTTGAGAAAATCAAAATGTCATCAAGGTATGCTATGGCGAAACTATCGAAACCACATAGCACAGTGTTCATGAACATCATGAGCACACTGGGTGCGTTCGTCAACCCAAAAGGCATGACACTGAATTCAAAGAGCCCTTTGTGACATGCAAATGCTGTTTTCTCTTTATCCTTTTCTGCCATCTTCACCTGCCAATACCCAATTTTCAGATCAAGGCTTGAAAAGTACTTAGCTTTTCCCAACAAGGAAAGTAAATCATCAATCACAGGAAGCGGGTATGAGTTTTTCTTTGTGATTTCATTGAGCTTGCGATAGTCTACACAAAGCCGCTTGGATCCATCTTTCTTTGACACAATGACTAAGCTAGAACACCAAGGAGACTGTGACCTTTGTATGACTTTGGCTTTTAACATCTCATCTAAGGCCTTGTCCACTATTTCCCTGTCTTGCAAAGGAACTCTGTACAGGCGCAGTTTAATGGGTGCATGTTCATCAGTATCAACGGTGCATTCGACAGTACTAGTCTGTCCCAGATCCAGATCGCTATTCGCGAACAGTTGTTTCTTATTTTGGATCAATTTCACCACTCGCTCTTCATACTCATCAGGAGCATCGACCTCTGAAAACTCAATTCCAGCAGTATATTTTTCACTTGCAACCTTTGATTCTGGTGACATACCTCCCACTGCAACTGCATTTACTTCCTGAACCTTTTCTACATGACCTACTATACTTCCTGTCTTGATTTTGATTGTCGTTTTGGTGGTATTCATTACTAACACAGAATAACAACCTTTCCCGTTGCTTTTAACTACAGTGTTTCCTAACATGACTCCCGGTTCATCCGCCAGAAAGCCATTGTCACCCCCAAAATTTCTAAATTTTCTTCACACTGGAAGTATGGGGAGTCCTTCATCCTAACACTCATGATCTGAGCTGTTTGCGGTTTCAGAACCGTAGTTTTGCCTGCTCTGACTAGTGATGCTATATGGATGTCTTGTTCGTAGTGAACATACACATCCCCTACTCTAACTTTCTTCAAGTCAAAATAGATACGAACTCCATGCTCAGTCATCCAGTCTGTTACCAAAATAAAATTTCTGTTTAGGTCTTTGACAACGATGAAAGGGTGAGTAAATTTCTTCTCTCCAACTGTAAATTCTAATGTAACTGACCCTTTCACCTTCAACTCCTCACCACTAACTGATTGAAGAGACACCTTTTGTTTCTTCAGTTTCTGTTTTGTACCTACTTTGGCTAATGCTTTTTCACTTATCAAAGATACCTCTGCCCCTGTGTCAATAAGACTTCTAAATCTTTGTTTTCCAACCTGTATACTAATACACATTGGATTTCCCGCTAAACTAACACTAAGCGTTTCTCTGTTCTCCCTTTTGTTCCGGTTAGTGGCTTCTACCTGACCGGAATGGTTAAGTTTTCCTGCTGCTCAAGTCTGACCCGACAGTCCCTCTTTTTGTGTCCTATTCTCCCACATCTCCAGCACCTGACACGCTGTTCCTGTGGCATCTGGCTGACCGCCTGTACTGAGCGTCTTGGGCAGTCTTTGACATGATGTTTTCCACCACAGCAGAAGCAACCTCTCAGTCGGCAACTATCTACTTCCATTGGCTCTTCCTGCTGGTGGTCTTCTCTATGACTGAAAGCCTTTCTTGTGTCTGAGGAAAACCTTAGCCTGAACTGTTTCCTCAAGTTTTCTTCTTTGGAAGCCTCCTGTACTGCTGTCTCAAAATCAGTACAATTGATCCTGATCAGTTTCATTTTTAAATAGTCATGGTAGAGACCATTTTCGAAATACCCGATCAATTGTTTTTGTATCAGAGGCGCGGCCAGATTTTCTGGCGGAGGAAACGCTTCTGCTGACAGTGCATGTACATGTACACATTCTGCAAATGCTAGCACTGTCTCATCTCGTCCTTGCTTGATTTTCATTAACAAGACGAGTGCGTACTGCGTATCTGTGACGTCATTGAAACGGAGCCCCAGTTGCCGTTTCAATTCAGCCCAATCAGGCTGTTCGGCACCAGCCAAGAATCTTGCTATAAAATCACTGACAACCCCCTTGCTGGTCTGATACGCGATGTTCAACTTTAGCGCGTCATCTGCCCCGCATATGGTTGCAACTTTCTCTACTTCTTTCATCCATTCCCTAAATTTTTGTGGATTTCCAGAGAATGGCTGAATCATTTGTGTTATGCTCTGAGCTGAAATCATATGGCTCATTGCATCCAGTTTATCTACCATCCCTGGTGGGTTTATGTTCTGCCTTTGCCCTCCTTCAGCCATTTTTTTTTTAACTTTACATAACCAAAAACGCTAGTTGTTATAGCCTCCAGCTAGCCAAATCACAAAGTTAAGGAGAAACTGCAGGAGACATACCGTTTAGATAAACTATTCCTCCTCGGACGACGACTCGTAGCCAGCGGGTATAGCATTCGGGATGTGGTTCTGCCTGGGAAGTGGTGTTGTCACCTCAGAAGTGTACTTGACTTGGCGGACGTCACCTATCCCTTAGACTGGCCGTCCGTCGGGGCGCTTCGGACTTGACAACAACCTTTCTCCGCTCCTCCCTGTTCTCCACTTTCCTTAGGGTATCCCTCAGCTCCAGGCCCGTCCACTCTCGAATGTTATCTTCCCATCTCTTCTTTTGTCTGCCTCTTTTCCTTCCTCCCAAGACTGTGCCTTGCAGGATTGTCTTGGCAAGGCCAGATGATCGAGTGATGTGTCCATACCATGTTAGTTTGCGTCGTCTTACTAAGGTCAGGAGGTCAGTGAAAGGCCCGATTTCATTGTGAATTTTTCTTTTGACTTCGTCATTCGTGATGCGATCTCTGTATGTGACGCCGAGAAGTTTACGAAAGCATTTCATTTCAACCGCCCTGATTCTACTTTCCATATCCGCTGTTAAGGTCCATGATTCGCAAGCGCATAAGAATATTGACATGACCAGGGAATGCATCAGTCTGATCTTTGAGCTGGTGCCAATGTTACTATTGTTACATATGGTTCTGAGCTTGGTCATTGCAGCTGTGGTCTGGGCTATTCTGGAGAGTATTTTGGGCTTAGATCCCACATCTGACAAGACTGATCCCAGGTATTCAAAACTGGGCACACTTTGGAGTTTTTGGTTATTGACCATTACATCAGCCGTAAAGTGGTTGTTGCGATTGGTCATTATTTTCGTTTTCTCGGCGCTGATTTCCATGTCATGATCAGAGGAGGTCAATCCATTAGGTTGATTAACTCTTGTTCTTTTCCAGCAAGGCCGTCAATGTCATCTGCAAAACGTAGGTTAGTGCCTCCGTCATTATTCTTTCTAGGAAGATGCTGAAGAGAGTAGGGGAGAGTAGACAGCCTTGGCGTACTCCGACAGTTGTCCGGAACCATTCTCCAATATTGTTGTTGAAGAAGACTGCGCTGTTGGCTTTATTGTAGAGGTTCTCTATGACTCTGATTAAGTTGGCGTTGATGTTGTACAGCTTCATGGTTGTCCACAAGGCTTCGTGCCAGACTCTGTCGAATGCCTTCTTAAAATCGACAAACACATGGTAGAGCTCCTGTTGGTGTTGGGGGTACTTTTCCATAAGGATTCTGACGCTGAAGAATTGTTCCGTTGTACTGCGACCTGGCCTGAAACCGGCTTGCTCTTCGGCGATGATTTTCTCTGCCCCGCGGTACTGTTACGATAAAAATGGGGATGACAATGATGATGCTGTGGAACTCCATTGCTGTTTGAGACTGCGTGACAGGGCAAGTGCTCTACACTTATTTTCGTGATATGTGCTGGCAATCAACCCTGGCCCAAGAGGTATAGACATCTGCGGCGTTGGTGAACGCATCCGTGAAGAGGATGGGATTCCGTATGTAGTCGAATCGATGCCAATCTCCCAAACATGAGTTTGGAGTTTGTTCCAGAGGGATTCGTAGCACACGGACTAGTCCATAAGTGCTCCACCTAATCTGTCAGCAATTATCAGGCAGACTCCTTGAGCCTGCGCAAAACGCTATGCGCTGGCAAGGTCTTGAAATGATGAGCATAAATGGAGAGGGAGGGGGGAAGACCCACGAAATACTAAGCTGACACCACCAGAATGATGGAAACATTAAAATGGGCAGCAAACAGACCAGCATTTAATGTAGCGGGCCGGGATTGAACTCAAGATATCAGGTCTTGTGCCCACGGCTCTGTCAAGAGAACCAACAAGCCCATGGCAAGTTCAATGCTGAATATGAGCCATTCAGGGCTGAAAATGTCAAAATTAGAATGACTTCTTTTTCTTCTTTCTTTTTTCTTCTTCTTCTTTCTTTTTTCCCCTTCTTCTTCCTCCTTCTTCCTTCTTCTTCCATCCTCTTCCTTTCTCTTCCTTCTTCTTCCTGCGTTTTTCCTTCTTCTTGTTCTTCCTTTTTCTTCTTTCTTCCTCCTTCTTCCTCTTCGTCCTCTTCCTTCTTCTTCTTCTTCTTTCTTCTTCCTCTTTCGTCCTTCTTCTTCGTCCTTCTTCTTCCTCCTTCTTCTTCCTTCTTCTTCCCCTTCTTCCTCCTTCTTCCTCCACCTTCTTCTTCATCCTTCTTCTTCGTCCTTCTTCTTCTTCCTTCTTCTTCTTCCTTCTTCTTCTTACTTCTTCTTGCTGCTTCTTCTTCTTCTCGGTTCTTCTTCTCGCTTCTGCTACAACTGGAGGCCAGCTCTTGAGATAAAGTGGCCAATCGTCTGCAAAGCATCCACATGCCTGTACAGTTTCTCCTCAAGGACAGTCTGCTTCGGCCACATCTCCTCCCTCAGCGTCCAGAGATTCCGTCAGACGTGTAGGATGTGGTTCGTGTCCTACCCCGCCTCTCCACAAGGACGTACAGGGGAGGGCACAACTCTCATTTTTCCCAAAAAGATGTTTGTTCAGCCTGTTGTGCTCAGTTCTCAGATCGGCCTTTCTGATTTGAGTCAGCATGCAGATCTTAAGGAACTCCAAAACTGTACTCCAAAGATAATGCTGTCAAGGAAGAAGTTTCTGATACCGAAATGCCATACAGAGTGCCTTCCATCTTCAATAACATCAGCTGGAAATAAACAGTGGACAAACTTCACGAAGAGCTGCACGCACGTTATGTCAGACAAAAGGTCCAAAGAAATATACAGTATTCTGTTTAAGTGTTCAAGTGTTCTAAGAAAGCTTTATCAAAGATTTGGATGATCTCCTACTTTGGTACTGGAGAGAAGACCAAGCGCCACAGATGAGACAAATTGGGAATTTAGAAAAAAGTGATCAGTCATGGTCGACTATCGTGGTCGATAAAGTCCAACCTAGCACTTTTGGCGCTAAGTGCCATGCGCATATGTAAGTTGCTTTTGTTTGCACAGAGCTTCAGCAACTCTCTCCACCTGCCTCCACAAGTCGGGGCAAACCGAGGTAAGACAGCTGTTCTCATAGGAGACACAGACGGCTGAACAGTCGATGGTCGCAATTGGCCAAACCACAAGCAGTGCTCTGTGGTAACGCCCTTTATGCGGCATATGGGTTGCGGGATTTTCTGTCTGGGTTTACTCCCATAGCTTTTCCCCATCCAAGGGGTATCCTGCGAGGCAGCGGAGACAGGCGCAGTTCGTACAGTCTACTGTCATACTGTAGCAGAAACTTAGTTTCATTAATGAAACTGAACGACTGAATCAAGCTCTGGACAGAGAAACAACATAAAGCAATAAGCAAAAGAACACTGCGAAATAAGTATAGCCCACACTTCATTACACGCAAAAGAATATTTATCATCTAATAATTATGGTGATGTTTAACAAGAAAGACCACGAGGTACGTATGGGACCCGGAGTACCAAAGCCTCACCACTCTCCAGACAATCACCTCCTAAGCTCCCGACGCCACTCGATATCCATTTCATGCGTTGCATGACCCACTCGGACCCAGTCATCAGTTATCTTGTTTGCAAACCGAATACCAAGGTGGGGGAGATGACAAACCCCAGGACATAGCCACACAACGCGCGCCAACCAGGTCCGGCCCAGCCTCTGGACTAAGAGAGAATGGAAGACCCCTCTCTCGGCCCGCTCTTGTCTTCAACTCTCTTTCAGGCAGCCCGCCCTGCCACCAGCTCGTATAGCTGCCAGATCCTCCCTCCCCCCTTGCTACAGTTTCGACACTTAGCAATCGGAAGCTCCCAACGTTGCTATACTTCAACCACAGTGGTTGTTTGAACGGCAGCGAAAGTGGCCAGGCATGATGCTCCTGACACAGCCCATGTTGCTGTTCATCAAGTCTGACATGGTCCCAAACGGGATCCCAAGTTTGCCGTCTTTCCGAGTAAAGAATATTTATCATCTAATAATTGTGGTAATGGTAATACTAACAAGAATATTTATGTTTGCCTTAGTAACAACATTTATACACACGCACACACAAACTCATCTATACGTATGATAGGTAACTATCATATGAACTATGATATGTAATCAAACATGAAATATTTGAGTGTACTGTTATTTTGGGGGTGGGGTGGGTGTTTACATAGATATGAGGCATTTCAATAAATCACCTTTGAAGGAATGGAATGACTGTGTGTTGGAAATAATTTGAGGAAGTGAGTTCCATAACGACGTACCAGAGAATGATAAGTTATGTTTAGGCATTTTAGTTCTTTGATGGTAAGTTGAAAGAAAGAGTTCTTGAGTGTTCTATAGAACCGATACTGTTCTACGGTTGTGAGGCGTGGACAGTCAGCACGCAAAGTCACAACAAAATTGAGGCAACTGAAATGTGGTTTCTAAGAGGAATGCTGAGAGTTCCATGGACAGCAAAGAAAACAAATGAGACAGTCTTGAAGGAGGCAGGCACAAGAAGATCATTGATAAAGAAGATTAGGAAAAGACAAGCAACATTTCTAAGACATTTTATGAGGAAAGAGAAACCAGAGCACTTGGTCACAACAGGAAAACTAGAGGGAAAGAGAACGCGAGATAGATCCAGGAAGAAAGTATTAGACGGACTTGCAGGGTGGTTGCGGACGGAGAGGATGGGAGATATACTTGTAGCGACAAGGGATATATATATTCATATGGACGGCCATGACCGCCAACGCCATGCAGCAGGACACATGATGAGGAGGAGGAAGAGGAGGATGAAAAAAGCTGACAAGACAGCACTCATTTCTCTTCTCCTCAGTGAAGATAGCAATGTTTGTAATCAAACAGTTCTGTGAAACCGATATACTTGCAGACAAGAGTAAATATGTGTGTTCGTGTATGTGTTCGTTCGTTATTTCTTTTTACATCTATTTACATACATGCCTTTAGACGGAAAAAAATATTATAAGAAAATAATAAATAAATAAACAAACAAATAAATAAACATGATATAGAGGTGTCTATGGGGTGAATGAATCTATGAAATCAGGAAGGCATTGTATCATCGTGTGTGTGTGTGTGTGTGTGTGTGTGTGTGTGTGTGTGTGTGTGTGTGTGTGTGTGTGTGTCTGTGTCTGTGTCTGTGTGTGTGTGTGTGTGTGTGTATGTGTGTGTGTGTATGTGTATGTATGTGTGTGTGTGGTGCTTGTGTGTGTGTGTGTTTGCATCTCTGTGTGTGCGTGCATGTACATGTGTGTGTGTGTGGTGGTGGTGGTGGATGTGCATATGTGTGTGTGAGTGCTTCTCTGTGTGTGTGTGTGCATGCGCATGTGTGTGTGTGTGTGTATGTATGTGCATGCGCATGTGTGTGTATGTGCGTGTGTGTGTTGTGTGTATGTGAGTGTGTGTGTGTGTGCGTGTGTGTGCACGCGCGCGCGCGCGTATGTGTGCAGACTCAGGATATCTGCAGTCACCAGGATGGGACCAGCAGAAGGGTTACCCCATCAACACGGTAATCTGTCAGACCATCGGAAATAACGGCTCTGACTCCATCATGATCAGCATCGTCGACGTTCAGATGGAAACTATAGCACCACAATGTAACCACGACTATCTGGCTTTGTATCTCGCTGCAGACTGTTCTGGTGACCAAGTATGGAAAATGTGCAGAGCGCCTTTTCCTCGACCCAAACTATTCGTCGTCAAACAACTGCATATCCTGTTCGTTTCAGACAACGATATCGTACAACCCTCCCTGGGTTTCAAAGTGGTCTTCACGCATCATAAAGCTGAAGCGATGCCGCAACAACTCCCAGATGGTAAGTGGAACTGTTCTGTATATCACTGGCCTGACTTTCAGATTCATTTTCCTTGTGATCTGCAAATGGACTGTGCCATGGGGGAGGATGAAGAGCCGTGCTTCTACACCACCACAAAATGTGGTACAGGCCTGGTCACAGCAAATCATAAGTGTTTTGTGTACGTTCAGCCATCAGCACAACTGACGTGGTATGACGCTTTCGATGCCTGCTTGAATGAAGGGACTCAACTGGCAAGCTTGACGTCAGAGGAGGATCTGGTGTCCATGTTGTCCGTGCTGGAACTTAGTGACGTGAAGATGGTCTTTGCTGGACTGTGGGCTGCCGCTTCCTCATTGCCGTATATGTGAGTATGTCAAGTATTGTGTACCTGTCACTAATGACGTTCGATAATGCAGAATGAGGAGCCGTCACATTTGAGAAGGTTTAGATATGTACAGCGTGCGAATTCTATATGGTCAGTTTTCTTCCTCTTCTATTCCAGTAAGCAGTATGAACGCTGAAGGAACTGATAACAAAGCTGCAGACAGGATTCCCACCATCCGTCTTAGAGATGCAGCAACAAGCAGTTCAGTTACACGGAGACTGATTCAGTCTTTGGAACTTGACATTCAGCTCTTCCTCTGACGATTTGGGTGAGATGTTCCTTCGCAGGTACCCTTAACCCTTTCACTCCCTATGCAGGAAGCTGGTGGCTGGGGTGAAGACGTGAAAGAGTTATGGTCTTGCAGCTGGAGGATAGGGTGCGGGAATGAAAGGGTTAAGGGTTGGTCTTGGACAGTGTGTTTGGTGAGTGACGTGAACCAAGAAAGGTTAAATTATTTCACTTTTGCCAGAATCGGTTCCAGTGGATCCACAAAGGTGTTGATTTTGATCCATACATGCTTAACCCTTTGACTCCCGCACCCTGTCCACCAACTGCAAAAACTTCATCCTTTGATTCCCTCACCCTATCCACCAGCTTCCTGCAGGAAGCTGGTGGATAGGGTGAGGGAATCAAAGGATGAAGTTTTTGCTTATCTAGCATGGTTGACAATGCAGGATGCTGGTGGACAGGGTGCGGGGTTAAAGGGTTAATGATCTCGAGTTTGAGGTTAGTTTGATTGGTAAATGTTCTGGACTTCAGATTGATCAGGTTGTACATGTACATAGTTTCAGTTTCAATTTCTCCGCGCTCGGAATGAATTCCACATGCACTAACGCCACAGGTGCCATGTATTGGTGATCATGGCACAAGCCTTAACTCTTTCACCGCCAAGTTTCCCCAGAAACGGCACTCCTCAGTGCCAAGTATATTTTGGGCAGCCAATTTTGCAGCGCAGTATGCATTTTTAAAAGCTTATATCTCAAAGACTATTAAAGATTTTCACTTGCTTTTTTCTGTGTAATTGGCAGATGTTGTATTTATATATGAATGCTTGCTTATGTTTATGTGCTTGATTGATTATTCCACAGATAATCTTATAAAGAAAAACAAACAATTGTTTTTCATACGGTTTATTAGTTGTACTACTGACCTTATTTCGTGAATTGTGCGCCAGATATCATTATAATAAATGAGGAAAAGCAATGGAAAATATACACACAAAGTCAGCTGTCTGCTTATTCTACTCGGAGTGGTAGACAATGCGTGTCGATTTGCAGCCATTTTGGAGAAAACGCTTCGGAGAAAACTTGACGTAAATTCCGACAGTTAACAAAGCCACACTTCGGCCTTACTGCTGAAAAACCATGTCGTTGGGTAAAGTTTAAAAATAGCACAGTCGCCTGCATTCACCAGTGGAGCTGACAGAAGCTTTGTACCCGCGTGAAAAGTTATCGTTTAGCATGACCCCTCCAAGTCCCACAAATGCGACCATGGCGGTCATACGGGAAGTCGCTTGAATGCGACCATGGCGGGAAAAGAGTTGGTTAATTTAAGCCCGCAGAGACATGTACAGAGACATGCTATAAGTCATAGTTATATCAAACTATCTTGTTGTTGTTGTTGCTTTGTTTTTTTTTACTGGGAGATTTATCACACAGAGCCATATTAGAAACGATACAAAATAGAGTCATTTGCTGTGATTCTTTCCATTGTGATTTTGGTGATTATTGTTGATGTGTCGACTTTATTCCACATTAAAGCTTGACAAAGATTTGTATCGAAACACCATGGTACTCGTTGATGAGATAACCATTCATATTTAGTTTTGTTGCTTTGTTTTCTAGTTACTAAAATGTTCAAACATTTTCATGATAAGTTTTTGTTCAAAGCAGGCGAACGCATGCTGCTGAGCACAGATTTGCTAAGAAATACAATCACTGAAAAAATAATGACACAACAGGAATGCTTAGAAGTGGTGGTAGTCATAGCAGCAGCAGCGGTAGTAACAAAACTAGGAGGACGTTAATTCCGATATTACAACTAATCGTTGGTCTCCAGTAAAAGATCTTTTACAATCGTACACTTTGTATTTTACACACATCGGAAATAGCTGGCAGAATCGGCCAAGCCAAAACAGCATTCAAGAAGATGAAAAGCATTCTTACCAACAAATGCCTATCAATTAACATCAAAAAGAGAATCCTTGAATGTTATATAGAACCAATACTGTTGTACGCATGCGAGGCGTGGACAGTCAGCGAGCAAAGTCAGAGCAAGATTGAGGCAGCCGAGATGTGGTTTCTCAGAAGAATGTTGAGAGTTCCATGGACAGCAAAGAAAACAAACGAGACAGTCTTGATGGAGGCAGACACGAGTAGATCACTCATAAGGAAGATTAGGAAAAGACAGGCAACATTTATAGGCCATTTTATGAGGAAGGGGGATTTGGAGCACCTGGTCACAACGGGGAAACTGGAGGGGAAGAGAGCACAAGGTAGACCCAGGGAGAGAATGCTGGATGGACTTGCAGAGTGGCTGGGGATGAGGAGGGTGGGGGATATGCTAGGGGCAACGAGAGATAGAGATGGTTGGAAGTCCATGGTCGCCAATGCCATGCGGCAGGGCACCTGATGATGATGATGATGATGACACTTTGTTTGTGTGTTTAAATCAACAGATACAAGGACATGTGGCAGGGCACCTGATGATGATGATGATGATGACACTTTGTTTGTGTGTTTAAATCAACAGATACAAGGACATGTGGCAGGGCACCTGATGATGATATGATGATGACACTTTGTTTGTGTGTTTAAATCAACAGATACAAGGACATGTGGCAGGGCACCTGATGATGATGATGATGATGACACTTTGTTTGTGTGTTTAAATCAACAGATACAAGGACATGCGGCAGGGCACCTGATGATGATGATGATGATGACACTTTGTTTGTGTGTTTAAATCAACAGATACAAGGACATGCGGCAGGGCACCTGATGATGATGATGATGATGACACTTTGTTTGTGTGTTTAAATCAACAGATACAAGGACATGCGGCAGGGCACCTGATGATGATGATGATGATGACACTTTGTTTGTGTGTTTAAATCAACAGATACAAGGACATGTGGCAGGGCACCTGATGATGATGATGATGACACTTTGTTTGTGTGTTTAAATCAACAGATACAAGGACATGTGGCAGGGCACCTGATGATGATGATGATGATGACACTTTGTTTGTGTGTTTAAATCAACAGATACAAGGACATGCGGCAGGGCACCTGATGATGATGATGATGATGACACTTTGTTTGTGTGTTTAAATCAACAGATACAAGGACATGCGGCAGGGCACCTGATGATGATGATGATGATGACACTTTGTTTGTGTGTTTAAATCAACAGATACAAGGACATGTGGCAGGGCACCTGATGATGATGATGATGATGACACTTTGTTTGTGTGTTTAAATCAACAGATACAAGGACATGTGGCAGGGCACCTGATGATGATGATGATGATGACACTTTGTTTGTGTGTTTAAATCAACAGATACAAGGACATGTGGCAGGGCACCTGATGATGATGATGATGATGACACTTTGTTTGTGTGTTTAAATCAACAGATACAAGGACATGTGGCAGGGCACCTGATGATGATGATGATGATGACACTTTGTTTGTGTGTTTAAATCAACAGATACAAGGACATGTGGCAGGGCACCTGATGATGATGATGATGATGATGACACTTTGTTTGTGTGTTTAAATCAACAGATACAAGGACATGTGGCAGGGCACCTGATGATGATGATGATGATGACACTTTGTTTGTGTGTTTAAATCAACAGATACAAGGACATGTGGCAGGGCACCTGATGATGATGATGATGATGACACTTTGTTTGTGTGTTTAAATCAACAGATACAAGGACATGTGGCAGGGCACCTGATGATGATGATGATGATGATGACACTTTGTTTGTGTGTTTAAATCAACAGATACAAGGACATGTGGCAGGGCACCTGATGATGATGATGATGATGATGACACTTTGTTTGTGTGTTTAAATCAACAGATACAAGGACATGTGGCAGGGCACCTGATGATGATGATGATGATGACACTTTGTTTGTGTGTTTAAATCAACAGATACAAGGACATGTGGCAGGGCACCTGATGATGATGATGATGATGATGACACTTTGTTTGTGTGTTTAAATCAACAGATACAAGGACATGTGGCAGGGCACCTGATGATGATGATGATGATGATGATGACACTTTGTTTGTTGTGTTTAAATCAACAGATACAAGGACATGTGGCAGGGCACCTGATGATGATGATGAGATGATGATGAGATGATGATGATGACACTTGTTGTGTGTTAAATCAACAGATACAAGGACATGTGGCAGGGCACCTGATGATGATGATGATGATGATGATGAAGATGATGTGACACTTTGTTTGTGTGTTTAAATCAACAGATACAAGGACATGTGGCAGGGCACCTGATGATGATGATGATGATGACACTTTGTTTGTGTGTTTAAATCAACAGATACAAGGACATGTGGCAGGGCACCTGATGATGATGATGACACTTTGTTTGTGTGTTTAAATCAACAGATACAAGGACATGTGGCAGGGCACCTGATGATGATGATGACACTTTGTTTGTGTGTTTAAATCAACAGATACAAGGACATGTGGCAGGGCACCTGATGATGATGATGATGATGACACTTTGTTTGTGTGTTTAAATCAACAGATACAAGAACATGTGGCAGGGCACCTGATGATGATGATGATGATGACACTTTGTTTGTGTGTTTAAATCAACAGATACAAGGACATGTGGCAGGGCACCTGATGATGATGATGATGATGATGATGACACTTTGTTTGTGTGTTTAAATCAACAGATACAAGAACATGTGGCAGTGGGTGGACAAAACCATCGCCTATCATCTGAACATCCAGGGTCCCAACGTCCTTCCCCTTTGTGCTGCGTTCAATTTAGCCGAAAAAGCTTCAAACACAATGTCCGTGGTGTCCTGTGACGAGCTGCTCACAGCTCACTATCTGTGTCAACGTCGTGCATCTCAAGCGTTTGTGAAGGGATCGTCAAATTTGTCTTCCAAAAATGTTTCAGCTTCTTTGTCATCTATGTTGCCAGTACCATCAGCGTCCAAACCATTTCTTTTATCATCAGAAAGAAATGTGTCTAACGTGTATGTGGCACTTCAGTTGATTGTATGTCCAGCAAATCACAGCACTCATGTGTTTTTACAGTTTGATCCACTATCCTACTGCAGGACATGCGAAGCTGGTGTATCATGTGCCTTGTCCACGACACAATCTCCACCTGTCTTCCAATGCAGCAACTCTGTGGACGAAGTTCCATACACGTTGGTGTGTGATCATCGAAACGACTGCAGAGATAATAGTGATGAGAAGTTTTGTGTGTTCCAGCCTTGTGACATCAGCATACAGTTCAAGTGTATCAATAAACAGGTTGTTGAGTCCTTACGATTTTTTTTTTTAGCTTCGATTGTCACATTGTCATAATGTTGTTTTCTATCACCAATATCACAAAATAAGAATCGAGACATTTCACTTCCCGGAGCATTCCATTTGTTTAAGCAAATATCTAATTAGCATGAAATCATACAGTTGTATGACTATCCCCTAGCTAGCCAAAATTTCGAGAAAAAAAATAAGCCTGTGCGTTTGTAGTAACCAAACCAACTCACATACTTAGTGATAAAAGCGATTGCCCAGTCTCTGTAAGTCAATGAATGTATTGTGCGTGTGTGCGTGTGTGTGTGTGCGTGCGTGTGTGTATATATATATATACATATACGAGTACATATATATATTGTAGATAAACCAAAGAAACAAAACAAACTAGAATGTTGAGCCCAGTACTTCGGCCACTGGCCTTCCTCAGGGGCCTGTTTATTCAGGAATGAACACACACATCAAACATTTTTTAATGAAAACTTTCACAAAGTAATCCAATCTTTTTTTCTTTTCAACAATTACGAGATTTTGTCCATTCCTCCCTCCTCCACCCTAATCTTAACGTTGAATACCAAATCTTCATCCCTCCCTCAGCGTACTCCACTTATATGAACACAACCGCACGCACGCGCACGCACGCACGCATATACAACATTAAACAAACACAAACACTCATTTATATGCACACCCGCACGCACGCACGCACGCACGTACAAAAATGATACACGCACACATACGTACACACACACACACGCGCACACACATCCAACTATACTACTTTAAATATATATATATATATAAATGCGTGTGAACGCGTGCACGAGTGTGTTGTGTGTGTGTGTGTGTGTGTGTGTGTGTGTGTGTGTGTGTGTGTGTGTGTGTGTGTGTGTGTGTGTGTGTGTGTGTGTGTGTGTGTTTTGCAGTGTGTGTCACGCTCCATGCGCTGTGACGGACTTGAACAGTGTCTGGACAGATCAGATGAAATTGGGTGTTCTACTGTTACGAACTCAGAGATCAACATCGCAAGTGTGCCTCCACCAGCGGTAGTGGAGCTAGACGGAAAAGGGAACTTCGCCATCACGCCGTTTTCCGACAACATGACCAGTTGCCCTGACACTCACTTCCAGTGTGCTAACCACGGTTACTGTCTACCTGTCTACGTGATCTGTAACGAGATTTTTGACTGTCCAGCACATGAAGATGAATCAGGTTGTGACCACATTCAGTGTCCAGGCTTCTATCGCTGTCGGGCGTCTAGGATCTGCGTGCATGCCGACCACTTGTGTGATGGCAAGTTCCAGTGTCCACAGCGTGATGACGAGTTACTGTGTCATGCCACATGTCCTGACCCTGTGTCTGCTATGGCCTGGCGTTCTTTTGCTCACAACCTTTCGTAGCCGCTGACTTTAAGGATCTCAGGTTTCTGGAGGCAAGAGGAAGTAGACTGCAACCAGAAAACGTCGGCAACAACACAATGCTGGTTTTCTTGAGCTTGGTAGACTGTCATATCCCTTTTTTGAGACCCCTGGCCTTGAGCAATTTGCATGTTCTTGACGTTAGTGACAACCTCCTGACTGTTATAAATGATGATGATATCACTTTACTTCCAAACCTTCAGTCTCTATATCTGTCAGGAAACCCTCTACTGGTAATGTTTACTGGTTCTCAAACTTACTCCTTTCCGTCTCTTCACATACTTGATCTGTCTCGAATTAATTTGCCACGTTTCGCAGCAGCCATTTTTTCAAAGTTTCCTGAGCTTCGTGAGCTGACGATAACTGATTGTAACATTCAGTATATAACAGAGGACGGTTTCCGAGCACTTAGAAAGTTACAGAGTATTGATTTGACTAATTCCCCGATCATTCATTTCCCCACAAATATTCTCCAGGGGTTACAGGATTTGCAAAATGTCAAAGCAAGTAATTATAAGCTGTGTTGTCACATGATACTTCCTAAAGACTTCAATCTTGCCAACTGCAGAGCACCAGGAGATGCCATTTCATCTTGTGATTCCTTAATACGTTCGAACTCCTTCCGTGTAGGATTCTATGTCTATGCATTGTTTGCCTTGATTGGAAACTTCAGCGTTTTTCTCTACCATGTATATTTTATGAAAAGCATTCATAAACAAGGCTGTGGTATATTTCTCGCTCATCTGAGTGCGTCAGATTTCTGTATGGGTCTGTATTTAATAGTTGTAGGCACGGCAGATTTGGTTTACCGAGGTACTTACCTGTGGGAGGACCTGAAGTGGAAACAGAGTTTTGCCTGTAAACTGGCAGGTTTCCTGTCCCTGTTATCCAGTGAAGTGTCAGCCTTCATTATCTGTCTCATCACTGTAGACAGGCTGCTTGTCATCCGCTTCCGGTCTGCTAAACATCTACGTTTCAGTAACAGATCAGCACACATTGTTTGTGGTGCTGTGTGGTGTTTGGGTCTGATGCTGGCCACCGTTCCTCTCTTGCCTTGGACTTCTCACTGGCAATTTTATGGTCAGACGGGCATTTGCATTTCTTTCCCATTTTCAAATTCTGGGGTAAAGGGGAAAGTAGGCGTCTTTGGTGTCATAATCATTGCAAATTTTGTCATCAGTATGGTGACCACGATAGGCCAAGGTCTGATCCGTTGGTCCTTGCCAGTGAATAATATGCTGACTCTATCTGACGTGTCCGGTCTCTCTCATGAGGCGATGGTCGCCCGACGAGTGCACATGGTGGTGATGTCTGACGTTCTAAGTTGGCTCTCTCTTGGTTTCCTTGGATTGCTGGCTGCGGGTAACTTTGCTGTCCCTGTTGAGGCCAGTGTCTTTATGACTGTCTTCGTTCTGCCCTTCAACTCTGCATTCAACCCTTTGCTCTTTACTCTCAGTACAATCCTGGAGAAGAAACGTCTTGCACAACAGAAACTTGTTGAAAAGAAGTTTCTGAGTTGGATGAAAGTAAAGGCCACGAATTCCAAACCCAGAAGAGCAGACGGAATAACAAAATGTGAAACAGCAACACAGTGTGATGGGTCACCTGAAGTTTGACAAAATTGGTTGCGTGTCGATCATGTCAGACCTTGATGATGATTGCCTGCACTAGTGGGCAATTGTCTGAAGATGTTTTAATACTGAACAAAGGAGTTTTAGTTGATTGAAGATAACAGTTGTATTCTTTCATCATATGGTTTGTGTACGTCTTTTAATTTCTACATGTACTTGGGTTTCAAATCAATAAATTCTTTACATTTCCGGTCACGTAAAGCGATATTGTGATGGTTGTTGACGCATTTTCATTTCATGAAACACAAAGAGTTAAAAATCTATCAAACTTACATTCTTCATTTACCAGGTTTTGGGTCATTTGTCTGACATTATGGGATCAGTTCCATGTGCAGTATACTCTACAAACACTCTGAAGATAATACAGATAAATCGATGAAACTGCTTCAATGGTTCTTGGTAATTTCTTTGTGACATTACTCAAAGGACCAATCGACGAAGCAGGAGCAAAAGATCATGATGCCAACCTGAACCGTTGGCTACATCAATACCGAGAGACTGAAATCAAACTCAACAAGGAGAAGGTGAAGATGAAGCAAACAGAGATATCCTACTTGGGGCACATATTTTCAAGAGAAAGCTTGAAAGCCGACCCAAAGAAGCCGAACGCTGTGCAACAACTCCCAGTTCCAGAAGACAAAGCAGCAGTGCAAAAGCTACTCGGTGAGTCGGCTATCTTCAGTTGTCTGAGGCAGCAGCACCATTCACAGAACTGGTGAGAAAGGACGTCCAGATGGAATGAAGACAACCACGGAGAAGCCTTGAAGAAAGTGAAGAAGGTACTCTCTGAGCCGCCTTCCGTTCTTGCTGTTGATGTCTCAGAAGACAGAGCAATGCTTCTACGTCTTTACTGGAACATACTCTCTGATTTTCAACCGACACTTATATACATGTTACAGTGAACAGCAGTCAGTTCACATTTTCACGATCAGTTCACATTTGCACGATCAGTTCATTTCTACACGAATATCATGTCATGCTGCTATCTACATGAATATTTGAGTTAATAATGCATAGTACGTTGCCACACTGGTCAACACTGACCCGTGATGTCTGCCAGTCCATGTGATGTGTAACGAGGTCTTTGACTGTCCAGCACAAGAAGACACGCCCTGTCCACCAGCATACTGCACTGCCAACCATGCCAGTAAAGTAAACACTTAACCCTTTGATTCCCTCACCCTATCCACCGGCTTCCTGCAGCATGCTGATGTACATGGTGAATGAAATAAGGGGTTCACTTTTTGGACTTGGTGGATAGGGTGCATGAGTCAAAGGGTTAAAATAAAAACGTTATCTTTTAGGCCAGTTTGTTGTTCATATTTGGAACAGATTCCATGCATGTAACACGTTTCTAGATCTCGTATGTTCTGTATGCATATCATTCAGTCATTCTAGATATGCATACCTAGTAAAGATTAAATTAACAACGTGATCTTGAGTTAGATGTTATTTCAAAACTGAACATTATTTGAAAACAAAATTCCAACAACAACACCATTATATTTTCATATAGCACCCTACTGCGTGAAAGCTGCATATGACTATAAAATCTAGGAACCAGAAAAAACACCAAAAAAAAAAAAAAAAAAAAAATCAGAGCGCGTATTTAATACAACCAGACAAGACAGACGCAAATGTTTTGGCCAACTGGCCTTTGTCAAGCATAAGATCACAAACAAACAAACACCAAATACAAACATTAGGAGAAAAAGATTTTAGTCGATTAAGTCCTTTTCTCACACTGGACGAAGTCTTTTTCTCCTAATTTTTGAATATATATATATATATATATATATATATATATATAATATATATATTATATATATATATATATATATATATATATGCATATATATAAATGTATATACATATATATATATATATGTATGGATGGATGGATGCATATATATATATTTATATAAAGTCAAAACAGTAGGCTATGTACAGAATTAAACAACAAGTGTAATTTATACAGAGAACAAGTTCTGTTGGCGGGAAATAGCAGCTATGTATGGATTGATACTTATTTGGCAATAAACGTGTGGGTTCATTAAAAGTCAATATCATTCTTACATCTGTTGTTGATTAGGAAATAGGAAGAAAACCACCCATGACGAGAATAAGTGCTTGGGGTGCAAAACAAAGACTTATGTAAGTTTAAGGACGATAATAAGATTTTGTTTGTTTGATTTTTTGTCAGGATCATTGCACTCAGTGAGGTTACCTTTGTGCTCACCTTTTTTTTCTGCGTTTTCTATGCCACCCCTATGGCCACAGAAGCCGGAACAGTTTTCACAATGCGAGGATGATGGTGTCGATGTGATGATATTCATGATGCTATGGAGTTCAATGTAGGATTGAGACCGCGTGACAGGGCTGTACTCCACGCTTGTCATCATAATATATCCTGGCGTCAACCAGGCCCGAGAGATACAGACACCTGTGGTGCTGGTCAGAACATTTGAGCAACACCCTCAATGACGTATCCGTGAAGTGTATGAGACTCAACTTTGTGATTCTAGTCTTCCCAATGACCCCATACCACGCCCAACTCTGGGTAGAAGTCGGTTAGAGCCGAAAAATCGCATAATGATTATTGGAGGGACTGATGGGGATTCGAACCCACAACCTTCCAGTAGA
>CM060306.1:30255982-30275982 GCA_030674185.1 Monoplex corrugatus | reverse complement strand
CTTTTACAAACAAGGTATTTTTTAATATTTTGTTTTTATCCTCAAGATCCAGCAGTCACATTTTGTTTTACCTTCAGTGGATTCTACCAACTTGGACTGCAACCTGTTCTTACCTTCCTAGCACTTGACAAAGGGCCTGGGCTCGAAACGTTGTGTTTTATAATCCCAAGGATCTTTTACAAACAAGGTATTTTTTAATATTTTGTTTTTACCCTCAAGATCCAGAAGTCACATTTTGTTTTACCTTTTTGTCTTCAGTTTGCTGTCACTACTGCTGCTGATTCCGGTTATTCCCCTTGTAACAGGTACCATCCAGTCTCCTGGTTGGGACCATGGGAAACCCTATGCCATCAACACATTGATCTGCCAGCCAGTAGCTGACCAGTACCCCAACGACACTTTCATCATGGTCAGCATTGTGGACATCAAGATGGAAGCCCAAGACAAAGAATGTAAAAAAGACTACATCGCTCTCTTTACAGCCTCAGGATGTATGGAGGACAAATTATGGACTGCGTGTAGACACCCCTTTCCTGGCCCTGTCGTTGTCAAAGCCACTGAGGTGTATCTTCTCTTTGTTTCTAATTATAAATTTGTTCCTCCATCTTTGGGTTTTCAAATGGTCTACACCACGCACGATGCCCTGACGGTACTACAAACGCTTGCTGATGGGAAGTGGAACTGTTCTGTCCCTCAATGGTCTGACTTTAAGATCCATTTCCCCTGTAACCTGCACGTCGATTGCTCGGCGGGAGAAGATGAAGAGTTGTGTTTCTACACCACTGCCAAGTGTGGCACAGGTCTGATCACGGTGAACGACAAATGTTTTGTGTACGTGCAGCCCTCAGCAGAGCTGACATGGTTTGACGCATTTGATGCCTGCTTGACCCAAGGGGCTGAGTTAGTCAGCCTGGCCTCACAGAAGGCTCTGCTGTCCATGATTTCCATACTGGAATTCAGTGACGCACAGCTGGTGTTTGTGGGGTTGTGGTCAGCAACCTCTGTTGTCTCACACATGTGAGTATTACTTATCAGCTGTGCATTTCACATGTCGTGTTTCATTACATGTGTTCTGGTTTTTGTTTGCACAATGTTCTTAGGATCATCACACTCAGGCAGTATCCTTTGTGCTGAACTTTCCTTTTATGTCCCATTTTCTACGCCATTTTTAACGGCCACAGCCGCTGGGACAGTTTTCAGGGTGCTATGATGATGGTGACGATGAGGATGATAATCATGATGCCAATGAGTTCTATCTAGGATTGAGACTGCGTGACAGGGCTGTACTCTACGCTTATTATCGTAGCATATCCTGGCATCAACCAGGCCTAAGAGATACGGACACCTGTGTTGTTGGTTGGAGATTTGAGCAGCACACTCAGTGACGCATCCGTGAATGGATGAGACACGAATGTGTGGTTCCAGTCTTCCCATTGAGCCCATAGCAAGCTCAACTGTGGGTGGGATCCGGTTGCAGGCGAAAAATCCTACTATGATTTTGAAAGGACTGATAGATATTCAAACCCACAACCCTCCAAAAAAGCTCTGACGTCAGAGAAAAGCAGCAATCCCGAAGCAGCGAAGATTATAAGCTGACAACGGCAACATAAGGAAAAAGACGACTAAAGCCAAAGAAAACTAATTGTTTTTATTTTTCAGTTTTTCAGAAAGAGAGAGAGAGAGAGAGAGAGAGAGAGAGAGAGAGAGAGAGAGAGAGAGGAGAGAGAGAGAGAAGAGGAGAGAGAGAGACGTACATCAAGTTTGGGGGACATTAAGCTGTTGACATTACTGAAACATCATGAATATTTTTTTTCAAATGATATATAAATCAAGTCTCTAATACGCATTCTGTAGGAGCTATAGCCACAAGAAATATCACATGCACATAATTTTTATTTTGAAAAAAGGAGAAGACAATCGAGAATGTTCTCAATCAAATTTTCATGAATAACCAAAAGAATGGTCTCCGGTGAAATCTGATTAGATTACTGTGAATGACTTTGCAGGGCTGGTGGGAAAGTTCCCGTTATAAGCTTTGATCTTTTAAAGTAATACAGGAATACGCCAAAACGTTTTCCCATCGACCTTGTTAAGCGTCTTACTGGAAATAATCTTATAGACCCCCCCCCCCTCCTCCATACAATCAGTGTTCTTCCATCTCCTACAAATTTGCCAGTGATATCGACCTGATGGTGGGCACCAACACTGAACTGCAAGATTTTACCGGCGCACTCTTCAGACTGTGCAGCGGCTTGTGGAAAGGAAGTCAACAATGAGAAAAGCAAAGCCATGGTCTACAGCCTGACCAACAGCAGTGTAAACACCTACACAAATGGCCAGAACCTAAAGAGAAGGTTGACAGTTTATGTACTTGGGAGTTACCGTGACTAAAGATGACAACATCCCACATGGAATACGCAGCAGGTTTGCAACAGCAATAGCAGCAATGGCCAGACTAAACAGAATCTGCAGAAACAGCACTAGCAGCTTCACCACGAAATACAGACGCACAAGCCACTCGATCATAACTCGATTACATGCTTATATTTTCTCTTATGCATTATTTAAGAGTGGGATCCTTTGCATTCCAAACACTACTCTTCGCTAGTGCGTCATACTTTTAATTTTACCCTGAATCCTCTTCAAGATAGAACAATATTATAATGGCATGACCACTTTTCAGAATTGCAGAATTCATCTCACTTCCGCTCTGACATCATATTTGATCAAAAACACATTATGATGTCATTTTAGTCAGTTTATTCCTTTTCTCATGCTGGAGGAAGCAGTAGGGAAGTTTCAGTCTTTTTCTCCTGATTTTTGTGTTTGTTTGTTTGTGATCTTACTCTTGACAAAGGCTATTTGACCGAAAATTTGCGCCTGTCTTGTCTGGTTGTATTAGATATGCGTTCTTCTTCTTTTTCGTGTTTTTTTTTCTGGTTCCTGTTTGCTTGTTGGGGACAGTCACACTTGTTTTGAAGCAACTCGTGGTTTCCACCCATCTCTACTAGTGTGATATTCGGACACTGCTTGCTGGCTCAGATACCAGAATTCAGACCTTTTAAACCAATGCCCGAGGAAACTGCTTAATACATCCCGCCTCCAACGTAAGACCAATAAGTATGGACGGAACAAGATCAACATCTCAGGGGGCTTACAGGAACCACTTCTGGCTACCGTGAAACGATGCAAACTTGCAAAGTTAAGTCACGGTTATCATCCATGACACACTGTCTCAGACTACCCTTCCGGATACGCTGGAATGATGCCGTCGCTGAGGTCGCCCTGGGAAGAGCTGGATGGTAAATATCGAAGACTGGACTAGACATGTCTGCCTGAACTGCATGTAGCTGCGTCCCAGAGACAGACGTGGAGGATCGTGTCTGCTGCTGCGGCGTACACGTCCCCATATACAGTGTATATGGTCGACTATCGTGGTCGATAAAGTCCAACCTAGCACCAGTCGCCGTGGTGTAGTGATTAACGCAGCGGACTACTGACTGGAAGGTTGTGGGTTCGAATCCCCATCAGTACCTTCAAAAATCATTGTGGGATTTTTCGGTTCTAACCGACTCCTACCCAGAGCTGGGCGTGCGATGGACTCACTGGGAAGATTGGGACCACACAGTCGAGTCTCATCCACTTCACGGATGCGTAATTGAGGGTGTTGCTCAAATCTTCTGACCAGCACCGCAGGCGTCTGAATCTCTCGGGCTGGTTGACGCCAGGATATATTATGATAGTAAGCGTAAAGTAGAGCCCTGTCACACAGTCTCAATCCTGAATGGAACTCCTTAGCATCATGATTCTCATCCTCATCAACATCATCATCATCGCATTGTGTGAAAAAAAACAAAAAACTGTGCCAGCTTCTGTGGCCATTAAGGTGCCGCAAACAATGGGACGAAAAAAAATGAGAGTGCAAAGATAACCTCCCTGGGTGCGATAATCCACAAAAAAAGAAAAAAAGTCCAACCTAGCACTTTATTTGTTGCCCTCATGTGGGATCTCAAGCCAAAGTCTATGATGCACACAGGCGGCCGCACACTGGACACTCAGTGGAACGCTCTGCAGAGTTGGTTCTGGCCTTCATTGCTGCACGCCTTTCCACTTGGCTGCTTCGTCTTTCATTTTTAAAAGCTTCTGTTCCCTTGCGAATAGCTTGCCTCCATTCAGACCTGTTTGTGGCCATGATTTCTCATTGTTCTTCGTCAATGTCACATTTCTGGTGCGAATTTTCAGGTTGTCTTTGTAGCAAAGCTTTGGCCATGTGTATGTATCTTGCTGTTGTTTGCGCACAGCCTCAACAACTCTCTCCATCCGCCTCCACAAGTCCAGGGCAAACCGAGGTAAGACAGCTGTTCTCATGGGAAACACAGACGGCTGAACAGGAGAGGGCAAGTCGCAGCATATGACCAAAACCACAAGCAGTGCTCTGTAGCAAATGCCCTTTATGCGGTATGCAGCTGCAGGATTTTCTGTCTGGGTTTACTCCCATAGCCTTTTCCCACCCAAGGGGTATAACCCACAAGGCAGCGGAGACAGGCGCAGGTCGTACTGTCTAATGTCATACTGTAAAAGATGACCATACTAATTACCAGATTAAAAGCAAGAATAGAATTGATTTGACAAAAAAAGCAATTCTTCGATAAGATACAGAAGTAATTTAAGTTAAGCAAATCACAAAAAATGTTTGCACTGGAGAATGGATGGATAGAAGGACGGATGTGATCGTTGCTTTGGTACTATGTATATGCCAGTCAGTATTTAATACGTTTTATTCTGTAATATTTTAAACATTCTTGATTGTTAGCATCCATTCGCTACAAACAACGTTGATTTGTGAGAGTCAGTATATTGGACCAAGGCTTTTTACACAGTCATAACATCTGTGTCTCTCTGTGTCTCTCTGTGTCTGTGTCTATGTCTGTGTCTGTCTCTCTGTCTCTGTCTCTCTGTCTCTCTCTCTCTCTCTCTCTCTCTCTCTCTCTCTCTCTCTGTTCCCTTTTTTCTTTCCTTTTCTGATGTGTGTGTACAGGTACAAGAATATGTGGCAGTGGGTAGACACAACGATTGCTTACCAACTGGACATTCACGGCACTGACGCCACCCCCCACTGCGCTGCCCTAAACATTGCCAAGCCACGTTCACACAGTATGGTCGTGGTGCCTTGCAATCGCCTGCGTACTGCCCACTATGTCTGTGAGGTAGACCTCTTCTCAAAGCACATATCGCAGTTTTCGCCCGTCAACGCTTCAATACCTGTACTCTCAACTTCACTGAAGCAGTCATCAGGTTCACCGACATCACCAAAAGAGTCATTAGTGGCATCAAAATTTCAGCTATCAAATCTTACAACAAACCAGACGCTAATCTGGTCTTATGCACACGAGGATCTAGAGCTTACCGTTTGTCCAACCGGTCACAGAACTCTTCGGTTTCTGGCCTGCGACCCGCTGGTTTCTTGCTGGTCACATGACTCAGACGTTTCGTCATGTTCAGCGGATATGACGCCACTTCGCCCATGATGACGTGTGGGAAAGGGAGGGAATCCGTGTCCTTCACCCTAGTGTGTGATCACAGGGATGACTGCTGGGATGGTTATGACGAGAGCTTCTGCTTTTTCCCCCTTGTGATTTCAGTGTCCATTTTCAATGTGGTAATAAACAGGTAAACTACACAGAGGTGAAAGCGTCACGAGTGGTATCTGTTTCGTTATTTCACTTTGAGCAAATCTGATAGTCTGCTTATTTCGTACTGAACTTTTAACAGTTTTGTCCATATGTGATGCAATTTGTAGCCAAAACTTGGTATGATATCTATGATGGTTTGTGGAATAGCATAACATTACTATGGTAGTTTGTGGAATAGCATAACATTACTATGGTAGTTTGTGGAATAGCATAACATTACTGTGGTAGTTTGTGGAACAGCATAACATTACTATGGGTCTGATACCTATGGTAATTTGTGGAAGAGCATAACATTACTACGGGTATGATAGCTATGCTAGTTTGTGGAATAGCATAACATTACTATGGGTCTGACAGCTATGGTAGTTTGTGGAATACCATAACATTACTACGGGTATGATAGCTATGGTAGTTTGTGGAATAGCATAACATTACTATGGTAGTTTGTGGAATAGCATAAATTACTACAGGTTGATAGCTATGGTAGTTTGTGGAATAGCATAACATTACTACGGAGTTTGTGGAACAGCTAGCATATCGGTAGTTTGTGGAACAGCATAGCATTACTACAGGTATGATAGCTATGGTAGTTTGTGGAACAGCATAGCATTACTACGGTAGTTTGTGGAAAAGCATAGCATTACTACGGGTATGGTAGCTATAGTAGTTTGTGGAATAGCATAATATTGCTACGGATTGTAACTTCATTCTCTACTATTTTCTATACAGTTTACTTTAATGTGGATACCGTTTATGCTATCGTTTAACTACACATCATCAGCATTTAATTCAAATTGTCTGAAACGCTAGTTTATGCCTCTTCACATTTAGGTTATAAATCATCTACTCCATGTTATACTGAAAATACACTTGCATTCATAAGAAATATGCAGGTACATGTATTAAGTCTAGGTTTGAACAGACAGTATTGCTGGTTCTATTTTATCGTTTGAATAATTACACTTCTATGACCTGTTAAGATTTTAAATTTTCTTGCTTTTTGTGCCATTGAAAAATTCATAAGCCTTTGAAAGTGTTTACCACCAGCATAGAACTTGATTAGCAACTTTCTGCCAACATCTAAAAATAGCTTCAAATGTTTGAGATATTTTATTCTTAAAGCTAAGTCATCACCACTGAATAGTCATGACTATTAAAATCACAAACTGTATCATTGTATTCCTGATTTATTGTCAGTTAGTCATAACATTTTTGATGTTTAAAGACTGAATGTACCTTTCTCAAACTTGAATGAACGAAAGTCATATTTTATCATTCAAATATTGTTATCGTTTCTTTTTTTATACAACAAAATCGTGGGTTGCAGTGTGTGCCCAGAGACAAGCGATGTGACGGCATAGGTCAGTGTCTGGACGAGTCAGATGAGCTGGGATGTGCTTCTAAAACAACCTCTGACAAGATAGACGTGAAAAGTCCACCTCCTCCTGCAATTGTAGAACTGGACGGACAAGGGAACTTCGCCATCACGCCATTCCCTGACAACATGACCAGTTGCCCTGACACTCACTTCCAGTGTGCTGACCACGGTTACTGTCTACCTGTCTACGTCATATGTAACGAGGTCTATGACTGTCCAGCACATGAAGATGAATCAGGTTGTGACCACATTCAGTGTCCAGGCTTCTATCGCTGTCGGGCCTCTAGTGTCTGTGTACATGCCGACCACTTGTGTGATGGTAAATACCAGTGTCCGCAGCGTGATGACGAGTTACTGTGTAAAGCCATCTGTCCCGATCACTGTGTCTGCTATGGCCAGGCGTTCTTTTGCTCACAACCTTTCTCAGCTGTTAACTTCAAGGAGCTGAGGTTTTTGGAGGCAAGAGGAAGTGGAATGGTCCTCAGAAATGTTCGTGAAAACACAATGTTGATTTATTTAGGTTTAGCTGACTGTGGAGTTCAAACTGTTCCAGAGCTAATTCTACCAAATCTTCACGTTCTTGACTTAAGTGACAACTCTCTAACCGTTCTAAATGATAATGATCTCTTTGTCTTTTCCGAATCTTCAATCTTTGGAAATATCGAACAATCCATTCGCGTCAGTGTTTAGAGATTTTCACCAAAAGATTTTTCCGTCTATTCTTAAACTCTATCTTTCCCAAATTGATATTCCTTTTCTAGACACGCTCATACTTTCAAAATTTCCAGAACTTAAAGAGTTATACTTAGCTGACTGCAGTATTAATCACATATCTGATCCCGGTTTCCGTCTACTTTCACAACTACAAAAGCTGGACTATCAAATTCCCCTGTCAACCAATTTCCAAGAGACATTTTCAAAGGATTACAATTGTTGAAAAGCATTAAGACGAGTAATTACAAGCTGTGCTGTAAAGCCACACTTCCGAAGAGTTTCCACATAGACAACTGCGAGGCTCCATTTAATGAAGTCTCTTCATGCGAGGCTTTGTTGCGTCTTGATGTATTCCGGATGTGTCTCTATGTCTTTGCTTTTCTGGCCTTGTTCGGAAATCTAAGCAGCTTTGTGTATCGACTATTTTTCACAAAAGCTTCCAGCCAGACTGGATTCAGCGCTTTTGTTACCCACTTGAGTGTTTCAGATTTCTGCATGGGAGTGTACCTAGCAGTTGTAGGCACGGCAGATTGGTTTACCGAGGTACTTACCTGTGGGAGGACCTGAAGTGGAAACAAAGTTTTGCCTGTAAACTGGCAGGTTTCCTGTCCCTGTTATCCAGTGAAGTGTCAGCCTTCATTATCTGTCTCATCACTGTAGACAGGCTGGTGGTGATCCGCTTCCCGTTCGCCAGACATCTGCATTTCAGTAACAGATCAGCACACGTTGCTTGTGCTGCTGTGTGGTGTTTGGGTGCGGTGTTGGCCACCGTTCCTCTCTTGCCTTGGACCTCCCACTGGCAGTTTTATGGCCAGACAGGCATTTGCATTCCTCTGCCTTTCCATAGAACGAATTTCGAAGGCTATAACTACTCTTTTGGCGTCATGATTGCTCTCAATTTCGTCATCTTCGAGGTAATCGCTGTAGGCCAAGGCTTAATCTACTGGGCTATGAGAGTCAACATGATGAGCATGTCTGACAAATCCCATCGGTCTCAAGACGACAAATCCCGTCGGTCCCAAGACCTGGCCGTGGCTCGACGCCTGGCGACAGTGGTGTTGTCTGACTTCCTGTGCTGGTTCCCCATTGGTCTGCTGGGACTGCTGTCCTTTGGTGGAACCTTCATCCCTGATGATGTCAACGTGGCCATGGCCATCTTCATACTACCCTTCAACTCTGCGCTCAACCCTTCCCTCTACACGCTAAACACCCTGCTGGAGAAAAGACGTCTCACGGAGCAGAAACGTCTGGAGCAAAAGCTACTGGAGGAGGTCAACGCTCAGACCAGCGGTGACGTGAGGAATACGCGTGAGGCCGACATGTGTGACAGCAGCACACAGTGCACACAGACATGGTAGCTAGCCTTATCACAAAGTCACAAATTGGATTGGTTTTTTTTTTCCATCAGTTAACATGTTTCTTCTCTTACTGCTTCGTTACGGTTGTTTCTTATTTCGTTTTGGTTTTGGCTTTGCTTTTTTTGTTTTGTTTTTACTCTGTTTCATTTATTTATTTATTCATATATTTATCTATTATTTATTTATTTATTTATTTATTTATTTACTTATTTGTTTATTTATTTATTTATTTATTTATCTATTTATTTATTTATTCATTTATTTGTTTGTTTATTATGAATTTATCTATTTATTCATCTATTCATTCATTTATGTATTCATTCATTTATTTATGTATTCATTTATTTCATTAATTATTTATTCATTTATTTGTTTGTTTATTTGCTTGTTTTTGAATGTGTCTATGTATTCGCGGGCGATCGTGTACTTGCATTAACTGTCTTGTCGCCTATGTTGCTTTATGGACCTGGCCAGCTCATGGGCTTATGCGCAGGCTTAAAGGCTTGTGCCATGATCACCATACACATGGAACGTGTGACGTTAGTGCATATGGAATTCATTCCGAGCGCGGTGACGTCATCTTGAGAAACAGAAACTGAAACTGAAATCTTTATGGAACGTCATGTGTTTTTTGGTTTGGTTTGGTTCTGTGTGTGTGCGTGTGTGCGTGTATGCGCGCGTTTGTTCGTATATGTGAGTGTATAAGTGTGTGTGTCGTTATTTGTTTGTTTCTTTCTTTCTTTGTTTCTTTCATTTCTCCACGTCAGTGACATTGACTCCAAACCACCCACCTGGACTCTTTAGCATACGCCTTAATTCAATGTCATATTCTTTCGAAATCTCAATTAAAGGAAGTCCACAGGAGACTGATTTTAATCTGAGATGGAACCATTCATAAACAGAGACTACACAGCAACCTGGTCGGTTTTGTGGAGTTAAATAGTATCAGTTCTTAGTTAACACACTCGGGGTACAACCCCCTAATACCCCCTCTCCCGGGGATGCCAGGGGCTCTTTCAGTATAGATAGTACCCCCACTTTCTGGAAATTCTATGCTAGAAATTTTCTCTTTTCTGTCACTCTCTTTGTTTCTTTCTTCCTCCTTTGCTTTCTATCATTTCTTCCTATCATTTTCTGCCTTTGAATGGTCCATTCACCTGCATGTGTTCGATAAAGTCTTTCGCACTTTTTCTTAGGATTAATAATTGGATACATGTATCAAGTGCATTTTTGGCTCTAGGGAGGTGATACATGTGGAAGCAGTTTTAGTTAATTTATGTCCGTTTTTTTTTTATATATGTTTTGGAGTCGTTAGGTATGCTTCAATTTATATTCAGGAGCGATAAATTGGACGGAGTGGTCAACCCCGGGGGTATGTGTACAAATGTACAGTCCCTGAGTGCGATGATCCTATAAAAATGAAATAATAAATAGGCATACTGGTCTCATGGCCTAGTCTGGGCCTTCATGTAGGATACAAGACCAGTCCTGATGCTCTTCCACAGGCACTGAAATATGTGTTTAATTTTCTTTTTAAAGAAAAATAAAAGCCATCCAAAACAAGTCAGTTTTAGTCGATTTTTGATATATCTTATTTCAGACAATGTGAAGCAGCTGTTAAGTAATTTTATATCTGAAAGATTCAGATGTAGTTGCAGTAGCAGCAAATAATGCATGCCAGAATTAATATTCACAAAATCTCGAAATATAAGTGTGATTATTCTCTCTTAGCTACTGTCTCTAAACGTAATAATTGTTCTAAAATTAAGCAATGTCTTCTACTGGATTTATGCGCGTTAAGTTCTTCTCTGTCTCTGTCCCTGTCTCTGTCTCTCTTTCTCTGTCTCCCCTCCCTCCGCCCTCCCCTCTCTCTCCTCTGTCTCTCCTTTCTCTCTCTTCCTCTCACTCCCTTTCTCTCTCTCTCTTCACTCCTTCTTCTCTCTCTCTCTCTCTCTCTCTCTTCTCTCTCTCTCTCTCTCTCTCTCTCTCTCTCTTTCTCTCTCTGTTCAATGTGAAACAATAGCGGGAAAGTAGTATCCACCAAGAATAGCTTCGGAACATACAGGCAGAGTCCAAGGGCAAATAACAAGGAACGACAATGGAACAACATTAAACAGCGGTTATCTCACTTGAAACTCTTGTTTCGTGCGTCTCACTGAGAAACAATAATATCACCATTAGCCTGCTAACACCCCTCCCCCCTTTCTCCTCACACACACCACACACACACACACACACACACACACACACACACACACACACACACACACACACACACACACACACCCTGCACACACACCTGCACACACACACATACACACACATACACACACATTCTTTCTCTGTCTCCCCTCCCTCCCCCCTCCCCTCTCTCTCCTCTGTCTCTCCTTTCTCTCTCTTCCTCTCACTCCCTTTCTCTCTCTCTCTTTCACTCCTTCTTTTCTCTCTCTCTCTCTCTCTCTCTCTCTCTCTCTCTCTCTCTCTTATTACCGTCTAATATCACTTATAGTGAAAAGACGTTAAATCAAGCAACGAACGAACACACACACGCACCTGCACACACACACACACCTGCACACACACACACACACACACACACACACACACCGCACACACACACACACCCTGCACACACACACACACACACACACACACCTGCACATACACACACATATACACACACATACTCACACACACACACATACACACATATACACACACACATACACACACACATACCTGCACACACACACACACACACACACCTGCACACACACACACACACACACCTGCACACACACACACACACACACACAAACACCTGCACACACACACCTGCACACACACACACACACACACACCTTCACTATCACCCCACCGATTCCTATATTCCATACAATGTCAGCAGAGAATGCATTTAAGATCGTTCTATTGAATATTTCTGCCTGACTGCCTGTCTAACTGCCTACCGGTCTGCCTGCTTTCCTGTCTGTCTGTCTGTCTGCTTGCCTATCTGTGTCTATCCGTCTGTCTGTCAAACTGCCGGCTGCTTTGTCTGTCTGCCTGCCTACTTGTCTGCCTGACTCCTACCTGTCTGTTTGTCTGTCTGTTTGTCTATTGTCCTGGCTGTCTGCCTGTCTGTTTGTCTGTCTGCTTGCCTGTTTGTCTGTTTTCCTGGCTGTCTGCCTGCCTGCTTGTCTGTCTAGTATGTTTATCTGTCTTCTGCCTCCCCGCGTGCCTGCCTGCTTGTCTGCCAGTCTCTATTTGTCTGCCTGTCTCTCTGTCCAAATATTTGTCTGTCTGTTTGCCTGCCTGTCTGTTTGCCTGTCTGTTCTGCCCGCCTACCTGCCTGCTTGTCTGTTTGCCTGTCCGCCTGCCTGCCTACCTGCCTGCCTGTTCTTCCTGTCTGTCCATCTGTCTGTCGTATCTATCTGTCTGTTTGTCTGTCTCCTGCCTCCATGCGTGTATGCTTGCTTGTCTACTTGTCTCTCTATTTGTCTGCCTGTCTCTCTGTCTAATTGGCTCTCTACCTGTCTGCCTGCCTGCCTGCCTGTCTGTCCGCTTGCCTTCCCACCTGACTGCCTGTTCTTCCTGTCTGTGTGTCTGTCGTATCTGTATGTCAGGCTGGCTGGCTGCCTGTCTGTCAGTCTGTCTGTCTGCCTACCTGCCTTCCTGCCTTCCTGTCTGTCTGGCTGTATACCTGCCTGCCTGCCTGCCTACCTGCCTGCCTGCCTTCCTGTCTGTCTGGCTGTATACCTGCCTGCCTGCCTGCCTACCTGCCTGTCTGCCTTCCTGTCTGTCTGGCTGTATACCTGCCTGCCTGCCTGCCTACCTGCCTGCCTGCCTTCCTGTCTGTCTGGCTGTATACCTGCCTGCCTGCCTGCCTACCTGCCTGCCTGCCTTCCTGTCTGTCTGGCTGTATACCTGCCTGCCTGCCTGCCTACCTGCCTGCCTGCCTTCCTGTCTGTCTGGCTGTATACCTGCCTGCCTGCCTGCCTACCTGCCTGCCTGCCTTCCTGTCTGTCTGGCTGTATACCTGCCTGCCTGCCTGCCTGCCTGCCTGCCTGCCTACCTGCCTGCCTGCCTTCCTGTCTGTCTGGCTGTATACCTGCCTGCCTGCCTGCCTACCTGCCTGCCTGCCTTCCTGTCTGTCTGGCTGTATACCTGCCTGCCTGCCTGCCTACCTGCCTGCCTGCCTTCCTGTCTGTCTGGCTGTATACCTGCCTGCCTGCCTGCCTACCTGCCTTCCTGCCTTCCTGTCTGTCTGGCTGTATACCTACCTGCCTGCCTGCCTACCTGCCTTCCTGCCTTCCTGTCTGTCTGGCTGTATACCTGCCTGCCTGCCTGCCTACCTGCCTTCCTGCCTGCCTGTCTGCCTGTCTTCCTATCTGTCTGTCTGCCTCTCGTATCTGCCTGTCTGTCTTCCTGTCTGTCTGGCTTGCTGGCTGGTTGTATGCCTGTCTTCCTGCCTTCATGCCTGCCTGTCTGCCTGCCTGCTTGTGTCTCTGTCGGTCTGTTTGTCTGTCGGTCAGTCTGTCCGACTGTGTGGCTGCCTGCCACCTGACTGTTTGCCTATCTGTCTGCCTCTCTGTCTTTCTATCTGCTGCTTGTCTGCCTGTCTGCTTATCTGCCTGTTTGCCTGTCTGTCTGCCTGTCTGTCTCTCTGCTTATCTGCCGTCTGTCTGTCTATCTGCCTGCCCGCCTGCCTGTGCGTCTGTCGGCCTCCATGTCTATCTGACTGCGTGTCTGTCTGTCTGTGTGCCTGCCTGTTTACCTGTCTGTCTGCCTGCCTGTATGTCTACCTGCCATCAGTTATACAGGTAGACAGGCAGAACACACACACATCTCTCTCTCTCTCCCTCTCTCTCCCCTCCCTCTCTCTCTCCCTCTCTCTCTCTCTCTCGATCTCTGTCTTCCTCCCTCTCTCTCTCTGCCTCTCTGGCTTATCTCTGTTGGTCTGTCTGTCTGTCTGTCTCTCTCTGTCTGTCTGTCTGTCTGTCTCTCCCTTTCTATCTCTCCCTCCCTCTCTGTCTCTCTCTCTCTCCCGCTCTCTCTCCCTCTCAGTCTCTGTCTCTCCTTCTTCTCTCTCTGTGTCTCTCCCTCCCTCTCTCTCTCTCTCCCTCCCTCTCTCCCCTCCCCCCCCCCCCCCCCAAGCCGCCCCAGTTTTCCCAAGCAGCTTGGAAGGGCAGATAAAAACTGTAATCTGACACTTTTGAACTTGCATTCAAATACACTTTTGATACCTTGCATTCAAATAACACTTTTCAACTCGCATTATAAAAGCCCTTTCTAACAAAACGACATCTTGGTTAAACGGGCGGCTCGTCTGACCAGTTGTTAAATGTAGTGTACCTGTCTGGGACGGGGGAAATTCAATGTTAAGTTCACGGATGGGTAGGATGCTAATTTTGTTTTCGAATAAGACGATAAATCGAGGTTCTCTGTATAGTATACAGTTCGCGTACGTACATGAATTATCAAAAAAAATGTTCGTGAAAAAAGTACACTTTGTGTAGAAACATACACACTTAAGTTAAAAAGAAAATCTCTTTCTTTCTATCTCTCTCTCTCTCTCTCTCTCTCCTTCTCTCTCTCTCTCTCTCTCTCTCTCTCAAACACACACACACACACACACACACACACACACACACACGCACGCACGCACGCACGCACACACACACACATTCGTCTAAAAGCACGTATGTGAATAGACGTTAAAAGAAATAACGAACGAACGCACACACACAACGCACACACACGCACACACACACACACTACACACACACACACACACACGCACGCACACACACAACAAAACACACACACCACACACACACACACACATACACACACACACACACACAGGCACACATACACACACAACATACATACACACACACAAACGCACACACACAACACACACAACATACATACACACTCACGCACACACACACATACACACACACATACACATACAACAACACCACACCCAAAACACGCGCCACGCACACACACACACACACACACACACAAACACACACACAACACACACGAATAGAAAAAAAAATATGAGAGGCCTGTACTGTGGCAATCCACTAATCCCAGTTTGAGCCGCCCGAATTTTACACGCTAAATCCGTTGTGATACAAAAAAAGGAAAATACGAGTCAATAAATTAATTACGAGTGACTAAAACAAGTAATGAATAAATAAGCAAAGAGTTTATGAAGGAGGGGGGGGGGGGATTCTGACAGTAGGTCCTGTAACTGTTTCAAAGCACTACAGCAGTACTGAAAATGGAAAGGAGTTCAGTTCATAATGTTATCTTTCTAACAGACCCTACACTTTGTCGGCATACGATGGGTGTTCTGTGGGTGCACCTGCCTGAAGAGCTGAGAACTCAAAAGAGTATCTACTTTCCTTCATTATAAGTCTATAAGACAGACTTGTTTGTGGCAAGTTGAAATAACCGTCAATAATTTCAATAGTTAACGATTTCACATTTCACGTTATCACCATCCGTATCAGTGGGAATCATCATCATCATCATCATCATCATCATCATCATCATCATCATCATCATCATCATCATGTGCCCTGCCGCTTGACGTTGGCGATCATGGCGCTCCATACGCATCTAACCCTTGTCGCCTCAAGTACATCTTCCACCTTCTCTGTCTTCAGCCGCCCTGCAAGTCCGTCCAACATTTTCTACCTGGGTCTTCCTGGTGTTCTCTTTCCCGTCAGCTTTCCTGTTGTGACCAGGTTCATCTGTCCTCATAAAATGGCCTATAAACGTAGCTTGTCTTTTCCTAATCTTCTTTATCAATGATATTCTTGCTTCTGCCTCCATCAAGACTATCTCCTTTGTTTTCTTTGGGAATATAGATATGAAAATCTTTCAGTAATGTCAACTGCAGGCGACCATATAGGCACGTTACGTTCTGCAACTTGTATTTGTAAATCTTTTTCCTTATGTGAATCTCTGGGATTTAGCATAACAGATTTAAATCAATTGATTGTTGAACGTATGTTTTTTTTTCCTTGAATCTTCTTGATCAGTTTTAATCTGTTTGTTATCGATGATGACGATTTGTGTTGCTTTTTGTTTGTGTGTTGTTTGTTGCTTGTTGTTTTTTCTTGTCTTTTTGTGTGTGTGTGTGTATTCAGGAAAAGAATTGATTTTTGAAGGTACATATATATGTATATACATACATACATACATACATACATATTATGTATATATATACATATATATGTATATACATACGTATATGTATATATAATATGTGTATAGATATAATTATATGTATTATACATATATATGGATAGATAGATAGATAGACAGACAGATAGATAGATCGATAGATAGATACATAGATAGATACATAGATAGATACATAGATAGATACATAGATAGATAGATAAGTCTGCATAATGCTTTTTGTGTGGTCAAATTTTTCAATATCTACTAGACCTATAAGATTCGAGCTGGCTGTCTCGTCTATCGAAGATGGCTGGGAATTAGATTAACCCTTTGACTCCCGCACCCTGTCAACCAACATCCTGCATTGGCAGCCATGTTAGCAAAGCAAAAATTTTAACCTTTTGATTCCTTCACCCTATCCACCGGCTGTCTGCAGGAAGCTAGCAGATAGGGTGAGGGAGTCAAAAGATTGATTTTTTGCAGTTGGTGGATAGGGTGCGGTGGTCAAAGGACTAAGTGGCACAGAAGCTGCGACAGTTCTGCAATGCCATGATGATGATAACGTTGGGAATTATAATCATGATGCTATGGAATTGTATCTAGAATTGTGAGACTGCGTGACACGGTCGTACTCTACGCTTACTATCATAATATATCCTGGTTGCAACTGAGACCGAGACACACACACACACACACACACACACACACACACACACACACACACACACACACACACACACACACGCACACACACACACGCACACACGCGCACGTACACACACATACATACACACAACACACACACATATACATATATATGTATGTACATATATATATATTATATGTATGTGTGTGTTCGCGAGTGTGTTAACTCCATATATATATATATATATATATACATAGATGAAGCAGAATGTGAAGAAAAAGACAACAAGCCGACATAAATATTCCCAAATTTTCGGCGGTACACCCGCCTTCCTCAAGGGGACTTTATTCTCTGACTACGTTGTGCTAAAAACACATAGACTGTAAAAAAAGAGAACTATTCACCAAATCTAGAATTCATAAAGAGTTATTCATCAGATACAAAGCGTGCAAAACACTGTCCCAGCCCAAACATTCCCTACTGTTCATGTTTACCCACATGCACGTGCGCACATACCACAGCTATCCCCCCTCCCCCCCCCCCCCCGCCCATTTTTCCATGCATCCTAAAACACAAACCGTTTCTGCACACACGCACACACGCGCGCGCACACACACACACACGCACACTCACACACGCACACCACACACACACACACACACACACACACACACACACACAACCACACACTCACACACACACACGCACACTCACACATACACACACACACACACACACACACACACACACACACTTAAGCACACATCTTACATACATAATTAAAAACTCACACCCACACGTGCACGCAGGCACATACACACACTCCAGCACATGAGGGAAAAAAGTAGTAATTAAAACAATGAACGAATGAATAGTAAAATGAATACTTAAAAACACTGAAAACACTGCTAACTATCACGACTGCCACAACATGGCGGTAGGAATACAAGCACCAGTCCACGAGCACCCAGTCCAGCGCTGTTATATGTCAACAGTAGACACTAATAAATGTGAAAAAATGAAATATATGCACACGCATTCAGGAAAATGCGCGCGCACACACATTTACATGCGTACACACACACACACACACACTCACACACACACACACACACACACACACACACACACACACACACGCACACACACGCGCACACACACCACACACACACACACACACACACACACACACACACACACACACACACACACACACACCAAAGCTGGCTAACATTTCCACGCATAGGCATGCAGGCCTATGCAGACTACAAATAATCTTTATGGATAATTTGGTAGTGATGTAGATATTGTAATGACAAATATGCAGTACATCAATTGATAGAGTTCAGGCCGAGAGGAAATATTGTTTTCATTTTATTTATCCAAAAAGATTCTCTTTTAAGTCTGGTGTCCAGATTCTCAGAGTGTACCTTCTCCACTGCGATACATTTTAAATTTTGAAGTGAATGGCCAGTTTGGTTGAAGTGTTTGGTGACCTGAGTGCCTGTATTTTTATGGATGTTTGACCGGTGTTGGTAGAATCTTGTTTTGAGAGAATTTTTCGTTTGTCCTATGTATTGAGTTTTAGGGCAAATATCGCATTGGAGGAGATACACTACGTTGGTAGATGTACATGACAGTTTGTGCCTTATTTTGAAAGTTTCGTTGGTGTTGAAACTGCTGAACGTTACACTTTCAATCAAATGTTGTTCACAAATGATGCACTTTTTAGCTGAACACTTGAAACATCCTGCATCAGGATCAGGAGGGATTGGAAGGCAGGATGGCATCTGGAGGTTACGCAGGGAAAGACCACATCTCTCCCCATGGACGGGTGGGTCGGGAACAGCCTTCCGCATTTTGCTGCTGGTGTGAAGGATTGTAGAGTGGAGTTCCCTGAGCCACTGACGGAGGGGTGGGTTGGATGGATGGTGGGTGACGATGAAGGGGGTTCTGGTGGCGGTCTGTTTAGGCTTGTATTGAAGGATCTGGGATCTGGGGATGAGGCCCGCACGATGTTTGGCATTCTGTACAAGACTGGAATTGTATCTTCGGCGGGCAAAATAGCGTGACATTTCTTCGCAGCGGCGACTAAAGGTGGCAAGGTCAGAACACAGGCGGCGAAGTCTCAGAAACTGGCTGTACGGTATGTTTTTGATCACGTGTTGAGGATGACAGGACAGGCTATGTAGATAAGAATGGGAATCTGTAGGTTTGGTGTACACATCAGTCACTAGGTAGCCATTGTTAATGCTGACCCGCGCATCAAGGAAGGGTAACTGGTAGGTGGATGAGTTCACTGTAAACTTTATGGTAGGGTGGAAGGAGTTGATGTACGTTGAGAACAGTTCTAGTTCAGAAACAGAGCCTGTCCATAGCAAGAAAATGTCATCAATAAAGCGTTTCCAGTACTGGTCAGAAATGGTGACAGGGCTGTTGGCCAAAAGTTGAGATTCTAACCAACCCATAAAGAGGTTGGCAACTGAAGGGGCCATGGGTGTTCCCATTGCAGTACCAAAGATTTGTTGGTAGTAGTTTTTTTCAAACTGGAAAACATTGTTAAAGAGAACATGAGAGACTAACTCTATGACTCGGTCTGTTGGTGGTGCGATGGACTGCTGGTTGTCATCTCTGAGGTAGTATTTTAGCGCAGTGATGAGTTCGTCATGTGGAATGTTTGAATACAAACCCACCACGTCTATGGTGACCAGAATGATGTTTTGGAAAGGGCCATGGCTTTGGTTCCAGTCTTGTGGGGTGCGGAGAAAATGTGTACTGTCTTTGATATAGCTGGGAAGATTTACTACATATTCTTGTAGCCAGTAATCGACCAGTTTGGATATTTTTTCAGTGGGTCCGTTAGTTCCGGAAATGATAGGCCTACCTGGTGGGTTGGACAATGTCTTGTGTATTTTAGGCAGTGTGTAGAAGCGGTGACATCTGACCTGTTGGGGTTCCACTATTGCCCATTTATATGTATTGTTGTCTATGAGATTGTCTCTGTG
>CM060306.1:30240982-30253482 GCA_030674185.1 Monoplex corrugatus | reverse complement strand
AAAACAAGACAAGAAAGAAAAATTCACAAATGACGTTATCATAATTAACGATTGAAACAGTAAAATTAGCTAACCATAACACTGAACATGAGAAGTAACGGCACGTTAAATATATTTCGCTATCGGACTTTTTGACAGGCTAACAAAAAATTCATATGTTAAGGATGGTGAGGCAAATATGTCAGAAACTGTCTTCGTTGATAATGTAGGTATATGTTGTTTTACCCGAACGCATGAAAGAATATGACTATGTGTTATCTTCTTTCCACACAGGCACACTACGTTCCTGGTGTATTTTGTTTTGAATGCATCAAGTTTCCACCTATACATAAGGGATTGTATACTTCTGCTGGCAAGGAACCGCTTAGGTGTTTTGCTAATTTCAAAATTCATGTAACAGTTTTCATACTTTTTCTGTTTATCTTGAAACTGCTTCCATACGTAGGCGTCCACTAAGGTATAAACACTCATGCAATGAGAGGGAAAGTTGTATATGATTTGAATCTGGTGAGCTCTTTGCCCCCCGTTTGGCAGCCCTATCAACCATATCATTGTAATGAAAAGAACTATGAGATGGTATCCAGCAGAAAGTAATATCAGTGCCTCTTAAGGATAAACTATTAATCAAGTGAGTAATTTCCAATATCATTTCAGATCTTGTTTGTAATTTTGATAATTCAAGAGCTTGAAGTACAGATTTTGAATCAACGCAAAAAAGTATCTGGGGAATTGTCCTAGGAAGATTTATCATACAATTCAAAGCCATTAAGATTGCAAAGAGTTCTGCAGTAAAGATAGATTTATAAAGTCCTATATAGAAAGATTTCTCAATTTTGAGAGCAGGTATTAAAAACGCTGAACCTGCTTGTCTTTCAATTATTGAACCATCAGTGTAAACTTTCAAGTGATCGGAATAAAAGTCTTCTATATGACATTTAACGTGACATGCCAGTAAATTGATATTATCTTCTTTTTTTAAGTCAGTGTGGTGTATGTCAAATCGTGCTCTTTGAAGTTCCCAACTGGGTACTGGTGAAAACGAAGGTCTTAAAGTTACAGGACCTGTGTCTAAATCAATTCCAGAGCCTTTCATAACATCAGCTGTAAATGTTGCAAGCGTGACCTGTGAGGATATTGATTTAGCTCTTTTTGGAAAGTCGGTGTCTGATCTTACTTTTGTCTCTGTTTTGATGCTGTTTTCTATGGTAGTGTTTCTTAACAGAAATTTAGTAGAAGCGACTTTCCTTTGTTCATCAAGTGGCAACAATTTGATTGCATTGTATGTACGATGGCAACAGGCATGCATTGGAAGACCCAGCGCAAGTTTGAAACCTTTACAATCTATGCTCTGCAGTTTTGTGAGTAAGCGTTTTGGTGCGCTGAAGAATATTTCTTGGGCATAGGTTAATTTAGATCTAATAAGCGATTTACAGAGATGAACAAGTGTTGATGCATCTTGTCCCCATATCTGTTTGCGAACTATTTTCAAGAAATTTAAACTTTTTTGAGCTTTTGTTAATAAGTATTCAATATGCTGATTCCAAGATAATTTGGCTGTAAGGAAAACTCCTAAGAATTTAATCGACTCATTATACTGAAGAAGAGTATCTCCCAGTTTGAACGTGGGAACATTTGCTGGGTTAGCTCCACTGTTAAACAAAACTATCTTTGTTTTTTCCACGGATAGATGTAGTCCATTTTCTACCATATATCGTGCTATTTTATCGAGTTCTAATTGATAACATTTACGCGTATAATTAAGACAGCGCAAAGGAGTTTTTCTTTTCATATTGACCTGCATCCACATGCATAAATCATCAGCATATTGAGCTAAAGTTACATGTTTAGAAATTTTACTGGGTAAGTCATGCAATAATATCATGAAGAGAAGGGGAGCAATAACGGATCCCTGAGGGATACCCATTTGAAGAAATCGTTTTGAAGAATACACATTTTCGATCCTCGTTTGAATTACACGGTCTTCTAAGAAGCATTTGACATAATCAAAAATGTGACCTGTTAGCCCAATACTTTTCAATTTGAATAATAATCGGGAGTGCCATACTTGGTCGTATGCTTTAGTTATATCAAAGAATGTAGCTAAAACACATTGGTGTCTGGCAAATTGTTGTTTGATATTAGTGGTTAGCTTTGTTAGGAGTTCCACTGGTGACCTGCCTTTTCTAAACCCTGCCTGATTCACTGGTAATATGTTGTTCTTTTCACAGTAGTACATCAATCTCTTTAAAATTATTTTCTCCATAAGTTTACATACTGTGATGTTAATGCAATTGGCCTATAGTTTTTCAAGTCAATATTGCATTTACCTGCTTTTAGTACAGGAACCACTATTGATTGTTTCCAATAGTCGGGCAGTTTGCCGCTATTCCAGCATTTTTTAAACATATTATGTAGCAAGATTAAAAAAATTTCTGGTAAATTTTTCAACATCTCATTGGAAATTGCATCAAATCCTACTGATGTCTTTTTATTTGGAATTGATTTAATGGCATCTTTTAATTCTTGGAGCGTGATTGGTGCATTTACGTAGTGCGTATTATCTGGGACATGATCCTTGTATGCGTCGGTCTTTTCTTCCTGTACCCTATAATTTCTACTAGAGGCAGGAAGTCCTTCTACTCGACAGACCTCAGCAAACATGTCTGCAAAAGCTTCTGCTTTCTCCTGTGAGCTAGGTAAAGGGTTGTTTTCTAGCTTTACTGGAATTGATGGCAACATGATCCCATTTTTCATTGTTTTCAGTTTTTCCCAAATCTTTTGCATATCTTTATGGTCACTTACTTCACATGTACAAAAAGATGTCCAATATTGTTCTTTAGCTTGTTCTATGACTCTGTTACAGTTTATGTTCGCACTTTTCATTGCCGTATGATTTTCAGGTGACCTATTAGCTATATATTGTTTGTATTTTTCTTTCTTTCCGTTGACTGCCTTTTCACAATCTTTATTCCACCAGACTTTTCCATGATGTTTTCCGGTTTTTGACGCTTTAAGTTCTGGGATTGAAATTTTTGCAGCCCTTAAGAGTGACTTACAGAAATCTGCGTACATATCGTTTAAGGTCGTTGTTTCAGATAGATCTGTTCTTGTATTTCGTAGGAAAGCTTTAAAACTGGCCCAATCTGCGTATTTATAGTTAAACTTGGGTAAACTATCTTGTGGTATTGCATCAAACTCAGTGATGAGGTTAAGGGTAAGAAGTATGGGGATGTGATCTGATCCCAACAAGTCATCCTCTGTTTGCCATGTGGCATTTGGTGCTAGCGATGGTGAGATTAAGGTAAGGTCTATAGCTGAGGGTCTGTGGGTTGGTATATCAGGGACACGGGTAACGTGTCCGTTGTTTAGTAAGTATAAATTGGAATCTATAATATTTTCAATCAACCTGTTGCTAGTTATGTTTTTACAATCCTTGTCCCAAAATGGGGCATGTGCATTAAAATCACCACCAACTATCCACTTGTCACGTTGGTCATGAAAATGTTTCAACCACTCAGTATTCACAGAATCGGGACCTCTTGGTAGATAGACAGAGGCCAAATTCAAAACTAATGATGATGAACATTTTATAATGATTGCACATGAAGAAATAGATGAGGACGATTTTGGTACTGGCGATGACCTTTCGCAGTAGTTCAGTCCTTCACGAACATATATAGCTGTTTGTATTCGGCCACCGTCATTGATAGAGTCATATACTGGTGGATAATAAAACCCAGATATTTTAGGTATATTGGTTTTGGTGGTATTCAGCGATTGTAGAAGCAAGACTTGGATGTTTCTAGAAGATAGGTAGTTACTCAAATAGGAAATGTTTCTAACAATGGAACGTGTGTTCCACTGAACAATGTTGATGTCACTGACTACACACTTTTTCATGATGAACGGTTGAATAAGCTTGGAGTAGTATCCCACATTTAGATGATTAGATAATCAATTAATCTAACGTTCAAGTAAAATTTATCATAAGTAAGCAAATAAGTATATAAGGAATTAAAACAATATAGTTGAGTACTGAACAGAGAGGAACTGAATCTGGGCTGAATCTAAAATGACCAGGGAGGGAAGAAAAACTGAGGGTGAAAGCCAGGTCTTGATTGATGGTGTTGATGGGTTGATCTCCTCCTCGGTTTTTCCCAGAAAAGCTGATGGATATGCCTCCCCATATTTCTGGCCAGAACGCTCGCCCCTCTGGTGGTCGGATGTACGTCGTCCTGGCTGACTTGAGTGTAGTGACTTGTTTGCAGGTTATCGTGGCTGATGTAGTTGACATTTGCTGCGTTGAGGAGTCTCTCTTTGGTTAGGACATTAAGCAGCTCCCTTTTCACGTTTAGGTGCTTGTTTCTTACAGGAGCAACCTGACTTAACACTATCTTGGCTTTTGGAAATTGGGTGTTAACAGATTTTACACAGTCGTCAAGATTTGTACTACATACTTCTGGCTCCTTCGTTTTCAGATCTGCTATACCCCACGTGTAAAACAACGCAGTCAGGTTCAGGTGTCAGCTCTTCTTTAGATTTTTCAATAGCTCTCTTACACTCGTCGATGGTATGTATCTTCCTCGTGGCCACCTGGAAACCGTAGGACGATCCTAATCTTTTTCCATCCACTTTATTTACAATAGAGTCATGAATAATGAGGACTCGTGGGAGAACATTGGACTTAGATCTAGGATGTGTTGGAACAGCAGTTTTGACGTCACGTTTAGTTTTGGTAGAGACGTCAGATTGGTGCCTGACATTTTTCTGTCGAAAATCGGTGTTTGTGCGAAATGTTGTTTTGGCTGGTTGAGCGGCGCATTCCGCATAAGATGAAAATTTGTCCATCGGTGATGTGGTGGTATAATCACTGTGGACTGCGGAGTCAGTCTGGCACGCTGTGGAGGTTGTAAGTATTGCGCACTTTTTGATTACGCGCAGCTCTTGTAATGCTTTGTTGTTTTCATGCAGAAGTTTTCTGTCAGATTGAAGCTTGTCTGTAAGGCTGCTGATTTGGATAGACATCTGATAGATTGTATTTTTAAGAATGTCTATTTGCCTTACCGCCTCTTGACAGTGACAGCCACAAGATGTTACTGACGGTTGTAGAACTGGTGGCTGACATGTGGACGGCAAACCTGTCTGAGTGGAGCTGGCGTTGTTTGAATTATTGCCGTCATCTGGGGTGTTGAAAGATGACGGTGACTCTGTTTTGGTGTTGTCTTTTTTGGTAGCGGTGTTCTTCGTTTTCTCTTTGGTGAGGGTACGTTTCGAACGGGTCATTTTCAGCCCAGTTGATTCCTCTCCGATGTCGTTCAGTTAAAAAGCCGCCATCTTGGCCCAGTTCGTTGCTTGATTTAACGTCTTTTCACTATAAGTGATATTAGACGGGGAAAAATGGCATGGAGGATGAAATAAGGGGGGGGGGGGGGTGTGGAGGGGAGAGGGGAACAGAGTAAGGGACGTAAAAAAAAAATTAAAAGGAAGCGGCAAGGTCTTAAGAAAAAGGATATGGATGAACAGAGAAATGAAACTAGAACAACGCTAACATCAATAATGTAAAAGAAAAATCGTCATAAAAACAAAACAAAACAAAAATAATCATAATTATAATAATAATCTTAAAGTAACGCATTAACAGGACTGTGAACCAATGATTCTGAAATTTTAACTAACAAAACTTGATCCGATACTACTTCTTTAAAATGCGTTTCAAGATAGTTTCCTTGTGTAAACGTCTTTGGTAAAAAGGAACGAAGCTTTCTGCAGTAAAACAAACAGTGATACAATGTGAATTGTTCGCCACAAATACATAAAACGTTGTTACAATATTTTGTTTTCAAAGCGTTCAGTTGAATGCGAAAATATGTCATAACAATTAATCTCAAATGATATAACGAGGAATACTGCAAATTTTTACAGATATTTTGAACTGAAAGTTTGATTCTTTTTTGAGACACAAATTTTTCATTTAAATGTTCATGAAACCGAATCCATGATGCTAATTCTAGCGAGTTGTAAGCTTCTTTTACCGAGGTGTTAACATGTAATTCTATGGAATTTTCAGAATGGAGGGCACCGGATTTAGCTGCTCTGTCAACTACGTTGTTGCCATGAAGACCAACATGAGAAGGCACCCAGCATAAATTGATTTCCGAACCATTTATCTTTAAACAATGTATTAGATGATTTGCCTCAATAATTAAGTCAGGTCTTGTGTCTGTATCAAAAGTCTGTAAGGCATATAATACAGATTTTGAATCAACAAAGAGAACTACTTTGAATGACACAGGCCGAAGGCTTATTAAATAATGCAACGCTTGAACAACAGCGACCAATTCTGCTGTATATATAGATACATTTGTCCCAATGAAAAAAGACTTTTTAATGTTAAATTTTGGAACATAAAAGGCTGCTCCAGCGCTCTGGTTTGCTAAGACTGACCCATCGGTAAAAATGTGGAGGTGGGTACTGTACTTTTCATCGATGTGTTCACAAGCTGTGGATAGCGTAATGTTGACATTATCATCTTTTTTAACTTTTGCATAATCGAGATCAAATGTGGCATTTAGCATTTCCCATGTAGGGATAGGCGTTATCGTTGGTTTCTCAGCAATTTCATCCATTGTTATGTTGGACTGTTTGATCAGGCCAGATATGTAAGTTGCGGCTGTAATTTGTGATGAAATGTTTTTTGCTCGTTTTGGAAAGTCAGTATCAGACCTGATCTTAATTTCTTTGCTCACAAAATTATCCACGTGTGAAATAGTTCTAATTGCAAACTTTGCTGTAGCTAACTCACGATGGTTGTTTAAAGGTAGAATTCCAGCAACTTTGTACGTTTCCAGAGTAGAAGCATGAGTTGGTACACCTAGTGCAATTTTAAGACTTTTGCAGTCCAAGCTCTGAATCTTTTTTAGTAAATATTTGGGTGCATTGAAGAAAACTTCTTGCGCGTAGGATAATTTAGACCTGACCAGCGCTGTTGACAGATGAATCAGTACATTTGTATCCATTCCCCAGGGTAATTTGCTTATTATCTTTAGAAAATTTAAGGTTTTTCGCGCTTTTGTTAAAATATAATCAAAATGGACATTCCAGCTTAATTTGGACGTGATGTAAACTCCCAGGAATTTTACGACCTGTTTGTAATTTAACACTTCACCAAGCAATTTGAAAATAGGCAAGTTATTTGAGTTACCACCAGGATCAAACAGCATCATGTTAGTTTTTTCTGCTGACAACGACAGCCCATTTTCTAACATATAGTTTCCAAGATTATCAAGATCAATTTGATACAACTTCCTGATGTAATTTCGCGTTCTCTGTGGAGTTGTCTTTTTTAAAGTGATATTCATCCAAGTGCATATATCATCAGCGTACTGTACTAAAACAACACGATTTGAAAGAGCTTTCGGAAGATCCTGTATAAGGATATTAAATAAAATTGGTGCTATCACTGAACCTTGTGGAATCCCCATGTCGAGGCATCGTGAAGAAGAATAACTAGCTCCCACTCTTGCCTGAATTGTTCTATTAGCTAAAAACGATTTAATGTAATTGAACATATTGCCCGATAAACCAACAGATTTTAGCTTGAACAATAAACGTTTATGCCAAACTTGATCGTAAGCTTTTTTCACATCAAAGAAAGTAGCTAAAACACTTTTTCTGCGGGCAAACTGTTGTTTGATCTGAGTTGTAAGTTTAACTAGGTGCTCAACTGCGGATCTTCCTTTTCTAAAACCTGCCTGGTTTACCGGAATAACGTTATTTTTATCACAGTAGTGTAAAAGTCTGTTTAAGACCAATCTTTCCATTAGTTTGCTTGTGTGGGACGTTAAAGCAATAGGTCTGTAACTGTTTTTATCGGTTTTCGATTTTCCTGTTTTTAAGATTGGTATAACTATAGACTTTTGCCAGATTTGTGGCACAGTTCCAGTAACCCAGCATTTCTGCAAAATTTTGTGTAGGAAAATAAGGTAGTTTTCAGGGAGATGTTTAATCATTTCAGTCGAAACTGCATCAACACCTACCGAACTCTTTTTGTTGTGTAGAGACAGTACTGTGTTTTTTAGCTCTTCTAAGGTGATTGGAGAATTAAACCAGAGATCATTCTGTGGTACTGGATCAGTGTAGATTGGGTTGTAATCTTCCATTTCTCTGTGATGTTTGCAGTCAGGAGATAAACCTTCAACTTTACTGTTTTTGGCGAACAGATCCACAAAAGTTTCTGCTTTGTCCATGTCTGAAGGAAATGTGTTACATGTTTCAATCATTATCGGACACCTAGGTAAGTTGGTTCCATCCTTCATTTGTTTCATTTTCGTCCAGACTTTATGGAAATCTTTGAAATCTGAAATTTCTTTTGTGCAGAATGATGCCCAATAATCTTTCTTTGCTTCAGCAATGATTTTGTTACATTGGATGTTAGCTTTTTTCATTTCGACATGATCCTCAGGTTTCCGGCTTTTGATGTAGATTTTGAATTTCTCCCTTTTATATTGAACTGCTTTCTCACATGCCTCTGTCCACCAAACATTACCCAATCGATTATTTGATCTAGAAGATTTGAGTTTCGGAATCGATAGGTCTGCAGCGGCTAAAATTGACTCTTGGAATTTAGAAAACATAATGTCTACATTTTCACTTTCATAATGTCTGTAATCTTGATTAGCTAGAGCAGTTCGAAATAAGGACCAGTCAGAACGCTTGTAATTATATTTTGGAATAATTTCAGGAGAGCTGTCTTTCATCCTGATGTTTTTGTCAGTTATGGTTATGATGATAGGTAGGTGATCGCTTCCCAAAGTGTCTCTGTGAGTTTCCCAGGTACAGGATGGTGCTAATTCTGGTGAGATTAGAGACAAATCGATGGCTGTCGCCCTGTGTTTGGAAACATCAGGGATCCTAGTGACACTACCATCATTTAGAAGGTAAAGCGAACTATCAACGATATTTTCTACCAAACGATTGCTCGTAACAGTAGAACAGTTCTTTTCCCAAAATGGGGAGTGGGAATTAAAGTCTCCACCTATTAGCCATTTACCACGCTGCTGATCTTGGATAGTGCGCAGCCATTCTGTGTTGTGGTCATTTGGACCTGTTGGTAGGTAGACTGACAAAACGTTAATGTTTAGAGAATTGCTTAATCGGACAGTGGCAGCACAAGCATGCAAATCTTCGCTTGATTTCAAAACTGGGGAAGTAAGTAAGCAGTATTGTAACTCTTTGAGTATATAAATCGCGGTGGATACCTTCTTCCCGTGATTCCCACATTCATAGACTGGAGGATAATAATAATTGGGGAAATTGGGAAGCTTGGTAGCGACAACATTCATCGACTGTAGAATCAAAATTTCACACCTATTTGATGCTAGGAAATGCTCCAAGTAAGCCGAATTGGTGGAAAGGGATCTACAATTCCATTGCAAAAACTTGACTTGGGATTGTTTTCGCATTGCTGATATTGGTTAATCTCCAACTTTCTATTAACTGTTATTTATGGTCGATAATAATGAATACTTTGATTTTCTGTGTCCAGGAGAACAGGACAGAAAGAAAATTACGTAATTACTTAGACTACGAAGTAAAGAAAACAAAATTGTAGCAAAATCAATAAAAAGAAAATTACATAGTCCAACGTACGAATAACTTATAAAGGTGATAATAGATTACAAGGGATAACAAATAACCAAAAATCAAAATAATGGCATTCACGTCTTCAAATGTACAGAGTGTATAGTCTGACCGAGTCTTGATAGTCGGACTAAAACCTAGTTATTGTTTATTTTCAGCAGAAGAAATGTCAGAGATGACGAGGAAAAAGTCCTGTGACATGAACATTAAGTATTGTATATGTAATACTGTTATTTCAAAACATATTATACGGCCACCATGGTGTGTAGTTGTCAAAAGGGTGGTACTGTCCTCTGGAGAATCTGGAAGGGTGTAGCTGTGATGATCTTGATCTTGATGTTCTCCTTGGAGTCTCCCAAAATAGGTCTCGAATGTGTCTTCCAAGATTTCCTGCAATGATGCTACTTCCTCTGGTGGTGGGGTGAATGTCGTCTTTTAGAAATTGTTGAGTGGTACGAAGGTTCTCATGTGATACAAAAGAAATATTTTTCATATCAACAAGTTCAGCAGATAGAAAAGCGTTGAACAGATTTCGTTGAACCTCCATTCGGGCCTGCCGTACAGGGGCAACCTTACTAACGACTAGTTTAGATTTTGGATGTTCTTGTGCTATTTGTTTTATGCCTGAAGCGAGATGTTTAGTTGTTGCAGGAGATCTTTGCTGTTCAATTCATGCACACCACAGTGAAAAACAATACAGTCTGCTGAATCATCAAATTTGGAAAAGGCCATATCTAATGAGCTTTTAATGTTATGAGGGTCGTTCACAGGGCACGAGTCTCCTTCAAAACCGTAAGATCGTCCCAGTCTTCTTGAGTTGACACCGTTCAACACAGAGTCGTGGACAGTGAGAACGTACGGAAGATCGTGGGTCTTTTTATGTTGTTTTGAAATATTTTCAGAACGGGATGGTGTAGGCCTATGTTTGGGAAGCGAAATGACGTCTTTAGTTGGTATGACGTCATGACGTTGTTCTTTCTTGTTTTTTATTTTATTTTCAGGCACTTTTGTTGCTTGCTGTTTTGTTTTGCTGCAGGGTTTTGGTGCCTTGAGGTTTCGGGTCTGTTTGTCGTCCTGCTTGCTTGTGTGGTTTTGATTCAGTGCCTCAGCGTAGGTGGGATGTGTGTAATGTAGATCCGTCTAGTAGATTGTATATGATGTGCTCTCTGTGGTTTTCCATTGGTTTTATTCTTGCTTTTATTGCTTTTATTCTTTTCTCCCCATTTGTGGCCATGCATGTGTGTGTGTGTGTGTGTGTGTGTGTGTGTGTGTGTGTGTGTGTGTGTGTGTGTGTGCGTGCGTGCGTGCGTGCGTGTGTGCGTGTGTGTCTTTTCGGCGCTTGGATTTGATTTTGTCGAGATTTGCGCTATATAAATATTGTAATTATTATGTATGCATGTGCGTACGTATGTATGTATGTATGTATGTATGTATGTATGTATGTATGTATACGCTTAGATTTATGTATGTATGTATGTATGCATGTATACGCTCAGCTTAGATTTATGTATGTAAGTATGTAAGCATGTATGTATGCATGTATACGCTCATATGTATGTAGGTATGTATGCATGTATACGCTCAGCGCTTAGATTTGATTTTATCAAGATTTTGCGCTATATAAATAAAATATATTATTATTATTATTATGTCTGTGTGTGACAGTTACGGGTTGTCATGGTGATGTTCTTTTTCTTGGCCCAGTGTGTGTGTGTGTGTGCGTGTATGTGTGTGTGTGTGTATGTGTGTGTAGGGAGGGGGGATGTGGGTGTGTGTGTGTATACACCTGCAGCGTTGGTCAGAAGATTTCAACAAACGCATCAGTAAAGCGGATGAGACTCGACTGCGTGGTAGCAAAGTCGTCCCAATTATGCTTCCAGCACACTCAACTCCGGGTTCAAGCCGACAGGAAGTGAAAAATCCCGTAAAGATTTTAACAACAAAGACTGCTGTGATTCGAACCCACAGCCTTCCAGTCGGTTGTCCGTTGTGCTAACTACAAGCACCACATCGATTGGTGACTTTAAACTTAAGTCTTGCGTCTTGTGTTTAAAACCTATGAAGGTAGCTGAAGATTTTAGATAGGAAAATATCGTTACAGCAAGCACCTGTGGTTCTGTCAACATAGGTTCAAGAGTTGTCTGAAATTGGTCTCCTTTTTGTGTGAGTTCACACACTAGCGAACAAACACAAATGCACACACACACACACACGCACGCACACACACGTACACGCACACGCACACATACGCATACACACACACACACGCGCACACACAGACACACACACACACACGCACGCACGCAAGCAAACACACACACACACAAACACACACACACACGAACACACACACATACACATACACACACACACACACACACACATGCACACACACACACACACGCACGCACACACGCAAGCATGCTTCAGTGCCTTTCCTATCTCATTCACTCGAGGGTGACGGAGAATTGTGTGTGAATAAATCCTTCCCTCAAATGTCCATACAATTGGAAAAACTTTCATTGCATTTAGAACTAGAGCGTGAAAAACGCCATCGGTGACACAAGCTGGGTTGATTTTGTGTTTAAAAAAGAACCAGTGGCTTCAAAAGTTCGCCGGGTCCAAACTGTTAGGTTTGCGTGTGTGATATGTTGGATGTCTCTATATAAAACTGGCGACGTGCTTCAGGCCCGTTGATAGGACGTAGTGTGGTGTGTGAAGAAGTTTGCGGAGGTTTTTCCCACCGAGAGAGGAATGTAAGGAGTGTAGCTAGAGAGGCCATTGTTATTGAGGACGGCCCAGTTTAACTTCAGTGCGTGTAGGTGTGTGTGTGTGTTTGTTTGATAGTGTTTGTGGCATCT
>CM060306.1:30233482-30235982 GCA_030674185.1 Monoplex corrugatus | reverse complement strand
GGGCAATGCTCTGCTCTGGTCTGATTTTCAACTGCCATGGGATCTTTAGCGTGCGCAGCCAGAAGGCACACGGGTCCGACTCGTTTTTCGTCACCTTCCGAACGACTAGACGTTCAGTTCGATTTTCTCGTCAAATTAAGGAGAAAAGTCTAGGCCTCTACAGGGAGCGAACCCTGGAAACTCGAGTTAAGTTACTGGCAGGCGAACGTCTGAACGATTCTTCCACTCTTCTCCCTGTATAACAGAGTGCACAGAAGAGGAGTTTTAATAAGAATGTATATCTTTTTCAAAGAAAATATCTTAATACCTGCCGTTTAAAGCTGGCCAGCAATGTGTACGTGCATCATTTGATGTTGGTGGGAAATATGTACCACAGATATGTTCCAGAAAACAAAAAGGTTAGTTTTAAATGTGTCTAATCGTGGAGGGGACGGACGGGTGGAAGGAAAAGAAGAAAAACAAAAAGGGGGGGGGGGGGTTACAGACAGGCAGATGGATAGAAATATACGGACAGACATGCTGGCGGACAGGGGGGAGGGAGATGGGTAGGGGGAGGGAGAGCAGAGTGGCTGACGCATGAACACACGACCACATAAAGACGGACACAAAACAGGAGTCTCATTACTTTTAGTCGACCAGAACAATTTCACTTAACCCTTTCATTTCTTAAGCCCATTCACCAGATTCCATTGCCTTCCTGTAAATCAACTGGAATTGGTGGGATTTTACTTTTGGTTCTCTTCTCTTTGTATTATATTTTGTCTCCCCCCCCCCCCCCCCCCCAATTTATCCCAAAAAAGAAAGGTTCAATCATGTTAATGGTTTCAAATAAGACCTACACATAAGATAATGCCAACAAATATTGTACAAGAGCCGGGAATACCAAACATCTATAAACGCAGTTTGTTGTTATCTTGAAAAGGAAAACATTGACCAAACTTTCTGGTTCGGTTCATATTGCTTATAGCCCAGCCGACTACTACAGCCATATCAGGGCTAACACCACGTCAAAAACGACGACCAGGTTAAGATAAAAGACAACAGTTAAAAACCATGCTCACCGTTAACCTTGCAAGTCTAAAATGCAATTTTAGAAAAAAGCAGCCATAAAATCATATCAGGTGAAATCTATTGATCTCTTGTAAAAACTGGAAAATTGCATCACGAGGGACGTCTCGGAAGAGATTCTTTGAGTCCGCCGTGTAGTATTTTTGCCTCACATCGTACAAGTCCCGGTAATCAAGGAGGAAGATGCTCAACGGTTCGTCACACAGTATACACCACGGTGCTTCATTTTTTTTTTAAAGGTACGAATGAGTGTAGGATGCGTGACCCTTGCGTAACCTACATAACCAAACTTTCTGGAACAGTGGTTTCAGCCAAGAACCTTAGAGTAGGATTGAAAATGATGTGTTTTTTCCTTTGAAGGAAAAATAGTTGCTAACATAACAATTGAGGAAAATGGGATTGTTTTGTGGTGCAGGAAAAACAACGTTCGCGCTGGTGTTGTGTTTTGATGTTATTCAAGTTGTTGGTGGGAAATATATACCTTGAGACAGGTTGATAAGTTTAAATATCTGGGAACGATCATTTCACCAGACGGCAGATGCACATCAGAAATAGCCTGCAGAATCGGCCAAGCCAAAACAGCATTCAAGAAGATGAAAAGCATTCTTACCAACAAATGCCTATCAATTCACATCAGGAAGAGAGTTCTTGAATGTTATATAGAACTGATAACGTTATACAGTTGTGAGGCATGGACAGTCAACAAGCAAAGCCAGAACAAGACTGAGGCAGCCGAGATGTGGTTTCTAAGAAGAAAGTTGAGAGTTTCATGGACAGCAAAGAAAACAAACGAGACAGTCTTGATGGAGGCAGACACAAGAAGATATTCACAAGGAAGATTAGGAAAAGACAGGCGACATTTATAGGCCAGTTTATGAGGAAAGGGGAATTGGAGCACCTGGTCACAACAGGAAAGCTGGAGGGAAAGAGAGCAACAGGTATACTCAGGGAAAAAATATTGGACGGACTTGTAGAGTGGCTGAAGACAGAGAGGGTGGGAGATATGCTTGCGGCAACAAGGGATAGAAACATATGGAGGGCCATGATCGCCAACGCCGTGTGTGTGTGTGTGTATGTGTGTGTGCATTTTTAGTAGTAAGCTCGCCCGTCATGGGGTGAGCAAGTCTACACATCGACATGCGAATTAGCATGACCTCGGGAAGGAAATGGTTGACAAATCAAGCTTCGGCTAACAACTCCGAATCGAGTTCAAACGCAGTAGTCCTTTTCTTGAAAAATACAATGTTACAGATAAAACAGAACTTGATCTGTTGATTGCTAGATCTAGATCTAGTCTTTGACAGCGCAAAACTTGCCGAGCTGAAACTTGCACAGCGTTCTGTTTCGCGTTGTAGGCCTACTCAGGCTACTGGCGTCGGCACATTCCGACGTTGATCTGGTACAGATCCTCATGTAAAAAGTTGGCGTACGG
>CM060306.1:30215982-30228482 GCA_030674185.1 Monoplex corrugatus | reverse complement strand
AATATATATATTATATATATATAAGAGAGAGAGAGAGAGAGAGATCTGTCTATCTATCTATATATCTATCTATATATATACATATATATAAATTGTATACATATATATATGTATGTATATTATTTTATATATATATATATGTGTGTGTGTGTGTGTGTGTGTGTGTGTGTGTGTGTGTGTGTGTGTGTGTGTGTGTGTGTATGTTTAGAGAAAGAGAGAGAGAACGAGACAGACAGAAAGACAGACCGATAGATAGATAGATAGATAGATAGATAGATAGGTAGATAGATAGATAGATAGATAAACAGACAGACAGACAGATAGATAGATAGATAGATAGATAGACAGGACAGACAGATAGACAGATAGACAGACAGACAGACAGATACATAGATACATAGATAGATTGCAAAGTTGTTCATTCGTTACCTTCTTAGTCAAGTCCAGTTCTTCTCATTTTACAACCTACTTCGTCTATAGATCAGACATGCGTGAACACACGCGTACTCAAGTATACCCCATACAATCCAAGTAAACTATGTAACGTTTCCACCTTTGTACCCTTTGGTCTAAATCTAGATCATCGACACAGGGTATATGAAATCTATTTGTACACAGAATTAGCTGGCTTATCTTTCCTTGAGAAGTTAGGATCGCGTTTTGCCGCGTGAGAATCAGATATCGGAATTTCAGTCAGGGAAAGAATAATGAAAATTAGTCTTCTTTATGTCAGCATTGGAATTTCAGTTAGAGAAATAATAACGAGAATTAATCTTGTCCATCTCAGATTGGGAATTTCAGTCAGGGAAATAATAATGAGAATCAATGTTCTCTACTTCAGAATTGGAATTTTCAGTTAGTGAAATAATAATTAGAATTAATCTTCTCCATCTCAGAATTGGAATTTCATTCAGGGAATAAATAACGAGAATAATTCTTGTCCATCTCAGAATCGGAATTTCAGTCAGGGAGATGATAAGTAGAATTAATCTTGTCCATATCAGAATCTGATTTTTTTAGTCAAGGAAATAATAATGAGGATTAATAATCTCCATTTCATAACTGGAATTTTAGTCAAGTAAATAGTAATGGGAAATAATCTTCTCCATTTCAGAATTGCAATTTTAGGCAGAGAAATAATAACGAGAATTAATCTTCTCCATCACAGAATTGGAATTTCAGTCAGGGAAATAATGAGAATTAATTTTCTCCATTTCAGAATTGGATTTTGAGTCAAGAAAATAATAATGAGAATTAATCTTCATCTCAGAATCGGATTTTCAGTCATGGAAATAAGAATAAGAATTGATCTTCTCCATCTCAATGGCGGGTTTCAGTGGCTCAGTTGCTTCAGTTTCAGATTCACGCGCTGCTGGTTGTGAGTTCAAACCAGTAGTTTGGATTACAGGAAGCGCTACATTAATTAACCCTTTGATTACCGCACCCTATCCACCAGCATCCTGCATTGTCAATCATTCTAGCAAAGCAAAAACTTATCTCTTTGACTTCCACACCTGCAGAAAGCTGGTGGATAAGGTAAGTGAGTCAAAGAGTTAAGTTTTTGCAATTGGTGGATTGGGTGCGGTAGTCAAAGGGTTAAAACTGGCCTCCTTACTGCCCCTCTTAACATAACATAAGTGGTGTCGGTATCATATTAGGTCAGCCTTTCTTCTCAGGCTTTCCGTAGGATGGTTACCCTGTCGGCCATGTCATTAAGATGGATTTTTAAGTGAAACTGAACAAAGCTATACATGTATAGCTTAACAGATTAGCAGGGGAGTCAGCTCATCTGTCACATCACCACTACCACCACAACCACCCAATTCTGGAGAACCCGTTCCTTTGTTGTCCTTTGTGTTCGCTCGACGAAGTCAGATTAGCAGGGAAGTTAGCTCAACTTTTACCCCCACTCCCCCACCCCCAGCCCCCACCACCCAGTCTGATTGATTTGTTTCTTTGTTGGTCTTTGTGTTCGCTCGACTAAGTCATTTTAACAGGGAAGCTAGCTCAGTCTGTGTGTGTGTGTGCGTGCGTGAATGCGTGCGTGTGTGTGTGTGTGTGCGTGCGTGCGTGCGTGCGTGTGTGTGTGTGTGTATGTGTGTTCTGTATATGTGTGCTAAATGTTGTACATTTATTCTTTTTTATTTATTTTTTGTTGTTGTTGTTGTATACACTCGACTCGCTGATTTTTAGTGTGGTGTGTGTGTGTGTGTGTGTGTGTGTGTGTGTGTGTGTGTGTGTGTGTGTGTGTGTGTGTGTGTTGTGTGTGTGTGTATGTGTGTGTGTGTTGGGTGTGTGTGTGTGTGTGTGTGTCTGTGTGTGTTTGTGTGTGTATGTGTGTGTATGTGTGTGTGTGTGTGCGTGCGTGCGTGCGTGTGTGTGTGTGTGTGTGTATGTGTGTGTGTATGTGTGTGTGTGTGTGTGTGTGTGTTCATAAATAATCAGCAGTTAGAAATGCAAGTACATTCTGCCGAATGACAAATAATGACATCAACGATGAATAGATAAGCTTCTCATTGTCACTTAAAGTTCAAAAGGCTGGGCAGATCCTTCACATCAGCCGGCCGTGAGTTCAACACAGATGGCATTACCAAACTTAAAGCGCATTTGCCAGCTGACATAATTAAGACTGCATTTTGGGACCATCAAAAGCTTTTTTTTTAGGATTGTAGTGTGCATGCAACATTATAGGACATTTTATGAGGGAAAGAGAAATTAGAGCACCTAGTCACAACAGGAAAGCTGGAGGTAAAGAGAACACCAGGTAGACCCAGGAAGAAAATATTGGACAGACTTGTAGGGTGGCTGAGGACAGAGAGGGTAGGAGATGTACTTGCAGCAGCATAGGATAGATTCATATGGAGGGCCATGATCGCCAACGCCGTGCGGCAGGGCACATGATGATGATGATGATGATGAGGGTGCACGCTCCTGGATATGTGCAGAGTTACCTCCTCCTCATTCTTCTTCTCGTTCGCCGTCACACTTGGATGAAATGGCTCATGTTCTCTAGCACATCCACAAGCCGATACAGGTTCTTCTGAAGGCTTTTCCGCACCACACATCAAGCTCATGCATGTATGCCAGCTATTCCATTGATCAACTCTGTGTGTATGTGTGTTGTGTGTGTGTGTGTGTGTGTGTGTGCGTGTGTGTGTATGTGTGTGCGCGCGCGTGTGTATGTATGCTTGTGTGTGTGCTTGTGTGTGTTTGCGTGTGTGTGTGTGTGTGTGTGTGTGTGTGTGTGTGTGTGTGTGTGTGTGTGTGTGTAAGTGTGTGTATGCATGTGTGCGCGCGGGCGTGTGTGTGTGTGTGTGTGTGTGTGTGTGTGTGCGTGTGTGTGTGAGAGAGAGTTACAGGCCAGGTCTCCTCCCTCAGCGACCCGTAGATCTTCCTCTGTCCTAGTTGATGTGTATTACTGGTGTGGTGTGTATGAGGGCGATCTGAAACATAGAGGGTTGAGGGAGGGACGTGAGATAAAGATCCATCTAAACAACGATATACAAACCTTGCAGTTTTATATTGGTCCGTGAGAGTGGACTGGTGGACGGTGAAGTTCTCAGAGCACGAGAAATGGTGGTTACCTTTTAACCCTGGCTTTTGGAAGTTGAGACAGCATTCTATCCTGTACTTTACCCCATTACGTCCGCCCCCCTACTGTTTCTAACACAACAGTTGAATGAAAGAAAGACGTATCGTCTGTGTCAGCCCTGAAAAGAACTTGGTATGGCTGACCCATTTTTGTTGACGTTAAACGTACATAAAGCGTATGCATGTGTAACAGTGTGTGGGTACTGCTACGTATGTCAACTCCTCCATTGGTCAACTGTCTGTGTGTGAATGAGTAATGATGTGTGTGTGTGTGTGTGTGTGTGTGTGAGAGAGAGAGAGAGAGGGGGGGGGGCAGACCGACCGACTGACAGACAGACAGAGACTCAGACAGACAGAGATACAGACAGAGACAGAGACAAACTCAGAACTCAGAAGTTTTATGCACATCGGCATTAGGTCACAATGTAATAGTGAGCGACTAACAGAGAGAGAGAGAGAGAGAGAGAGACAGAGACAGAGACAGAGACAGACAGAGAGAGACAGAGAGAGACAGAGTTAGAGACAGATAGAGAGAAAGAGACAGACAGAAACAGACAGACAGACAGACAGAGAGTGAGTGTGTATGTGTGCCTTTGTGTGTGTGTGTGTTCGTTCGTTATTTCTTTTTACGTCTGTTCACATATGTGCTTTTAGACGGGGTGTGTGTGTGTGTGTGTGTGTGTGTGTGTGTGTGTGTGTGTGTGTGTGTGTGTGTGTGTGTGTGTGTGTGTTTCTGTGTGAATGGGTATGTGTGTTTATCGAGCAGAAGTGTGTGTGTGAGTGTGTGCATGTATGTGTGTGTGTGTGTTCGCGCTTGTTTGTGTGTATGTGTGTGTGTGTGTGTACATGGTTGTGTGCGTGCGTGCGTGCGTGTGCGAGCGCTCGCGTGTGTGTGCGTGTGTGTATGTGAGTGTGTGTGTGTGTGCATGCGTGCGTGTATGTGTGTATGTGTGTGTGCATGCGTGCGTGCGTGTATGCGTGTGTACGTGCGTGCGTGCGTGCGTGCGTGCGTGCATGTGTGTGTGTATGTGTGTGTGTGTGTGTTACCCAAACGTGTCAGCTCAATTTTTCTCAGCTGTTTCTGGATGGGTCTTTACCGAAATTTCACTCAAAGTGGAAAGCTTAATGTGATATTGTGGATTAGTCTCAAAACACATGGTTTTGTAACGATTGTTATAGTAGTATGTAACTGAACACATTTCGTATACATGTATAATGCATTGATGTCAGTTTGTATATAAGGTTATGTGTGTGACGGATTATGAATGCATACATTTGGAGGTCAAGGTGTCATGGTCAAGGTCACAATTACACTGACTAAAAATGTGCCTAAGATCAGTTGTTTTTGTTTGTTTGTTTTGTTTTGTTTTTTGTGTTTGTTTTTGTTTTCGTTTTGTCTTGTTTTAAGGAAGGAGTGTTAACAGAAGTTTCTCATGAAGTTTTGATGATATTGAAAATCCGTTTTTATTCTCAAAACAATGTACCTTTGTCCTCGATACAGTTTTAATACATGCAGTTTTTACTTCAATTGAAGCTTTTTTTGAGATCACAATGACCTTGAAAGGTACAAAATAAAGATTTCCTGCGATACCTGTTGTGTAACTTGGAAACGGGAAATTTTAGAATGGCTCGACCTTTTTTTTTTTCTTCTTCTTTTCTTTTTTTTTTTTGTTTTTGTTAAAGGAAGGAAAGGTACACCTTCACGATAAGCTGACTACGTTAGTGTATATGTTCAAGCCGGGGCACAAATATGATCGGTCACTTGATCACCCGTTTGACTAGCACACACACTTTGCTTGTAAGAGTGTGCGAGCGAGTGTTCTTGTTACGTCGTCCCGCCTCTCTGCCACCACCACCACCACCACTCCGGTCGATAAAGAAAAAAAAAAAGAAAGACAAACAAACAAACAAAAAAAGAAAAAAAAGAAAGACAAAAAAAAAGAAGAAAAAGAAAGGAGGAAAAAAACCCACCTTCTCTTGTCCAAAATTATCCCAACCTTATCATGTTTATCAGCTATGAAAACAGCTGTCTGACCCATTCGTGTTGACCTGAAATCTAACGTTCCCCGTTTTCGACCACTCGTAATACAGGTGCTGGTAGAATCTTTTATCTTTGTCGTGGTCGAGGAGCTTGCGTGTGTGAAGGAGCTCAAGATTCACGCCGGTGGCTGTTTTGGTTACTGGCTGGGCCACCCAAGCTGAACAGGTTGAAGGGTGGAGGATTGACAAAGGCTCGATCCACTTGTCTTCCAGGTTGGGAGGAAGTGTGTGTATGTGTGGGGGGGGGGGGGGGTTGGGCAGAAGACGAACAATCCAATCCTGGGAAAAAATGCTTTCTTACGGAAACCAATAACAAAGAAACTAATGCTACACTGTATGATGCGCTTCCATAGTCATCGCAAAATAATCGAACGAACAACAGTGATGAAAGCCAAAAGGCAGCCACCAACAGGATGATGGAAATCCTGAACAGCACAAGCAAAATCTAAGACAGGATTCTGGAAATCACACAAAATTTCTGGCACAGCACCAACCACAGCCAACAACTGCTTGCTGACACTTTCCAAGAAAGACATTCATCAAAAGACAGATGAAAGAGATAACATGTCAAGAACAGGAGGCCTCAAATGTTTATCCAGGGAAAACGATAATGATGAAATTGAGAACAAAGAGCGCAAAATACGCAAAAATCAAAGGAGAGGGGCCAGAAGAGTCAGAACCTTTGGATGACTGGGAAGCATCATGTCTGCTGACAGCAATATAAAAGTCTTTGAAAGAATTCGAATGGCGCATACAACAGACTCAGCAACATCTGGAAGTTTTCCATCACCTGTTCACATGTCGGCGACATCATTCTTGACAATAGCCACTGATGCATGCTCCGTCAACTGTCTCCATCCTCTTCTGTCTATGTCCTGTAGATTTCATCTTTCGGCAACTTCGTCTACTTGACTATGTTCCCTACATAGGAAGTCTGCGGTCTTCCTTGTGGTCTCTTGCCCTCCATTTTGCCCTGGGCCGCAGTCTTCATTACATGTCAGCTCTGATGTCTCATAGCATGTCCAAAGTATTTCATTTTCATTTTCCTAGCCAGGCCTAAAAGTTCAGGTTGTTTGCGCAGTTCCTCCAGAATGCTTTGGTTTGTTCGTCTTTCAGTCAAGCTTATTCTTAGGAGTGTTCTGTAGAACCACATCTCTGCACTTTTGATTCTGTTTTCATCTGCAGCTGAATTAGTGTTCGCAGTATTTTAAGTTTGAGCTCATTTCCTACATATCCGTCTTTCCAAATGTTAGTGAGATGCACCGCTCTTTGTTTGGCTTGGGCAATTCTTGCTTTGATGTCTTTGCTACATGTGGCGTCAGCTGACTCGTATGACCCAAGGTATTTGAAGTGTTGTACAACTTCGAGGGGTTTTCCGTCACCTCCATTAAAACAAGCTGAAGCTCTACATTTCCAGTATCAGATAAGGCCTACCGTAGGCTTAGGAGACGGCAAACTATCTGTATGATCGCCACTGAAGGACTGCGAAGCAAGATGTCAGCAATACAACGGATCCTGAAAATATAAATGGAAGCAACACATGTCCAACGAAAAGGAACTTATACGATAAAGCATCAAGAGTATTGTCAACGAGGTCTACAAGAAGAGATGAAGACTGGCTGGGACATATTCTCTGGATAGACGAAACCAGACGGGTTTTTGTTTGTTTGTTTGTTTTTGTTTTCACACAGCTGTTGTAAGCATCATCTGGGAAACGTGACCAACAGAAACCTGGAGGCGAACAATTCTCCAAGTGATAAGAACAGTCTGAAAGATCTGGAATGACTCATCCTAGCTCACTCAAGACCGTCATAGCAGCAGGAAATCGGTTAACGCTTTATCTCCATCCACCTGAAGTGAAGTACATTCACCCTTTGTCTCCCGCACAATATCTACCAACTACAAAATCATAACCCTTTGACTCCCTCATCCTATCCATCAGCTTGTTTAAATTAACCCTTTGATTCCCGCACCCAACCCACCAACTGCAAAAACTTAACCTTTTGACTCCCTCACCCTATCCACCAGCTTCCTGCAGGAAACTGATCGATAGAGTGAGAGAGTCAAAGGGTTAAAGATCACGAACACACAGACATTATCATGCGAAAGTAATATGGAAATCGTGGCGCTTTGATAATATTTTATATAATACTTTATTACTCAACATGAAGCTTTGTCTACAGTTATGACCAAACCACTGAGTCACGCACACCGAAAAAATGCAGACTCAGGAAGTCTCTTGTGCCCGTTTGTATAAAGGAGAACTGAAGTAGACAGACAGACAATTATCCACCTTGCAGAAATGTTTCATCCTCATTACTGACAACGCACTAACAAACTACTTATTCATGCAAATTAAGAAGTCACCTCACCGTTATGATATACAGTAATGGTGCATGTTGAATTGACTTAATCTACCATGAATGAATGGGGAAGCATATAATAAGCATTTATATTTACATACAAAATGACTGATTTGCATCGCACTTGTGCATTATCTTGTACTTTGATATGTTCATGTCTGTCTGTCTGTCTGTCTCTGTCTATCTATCTGTCTATCTATCTATCTATCTATCTATCTATCTATCTATCTATCTATCTATCTATCTATCTATCTATCTATCTATGTATGTATCTATCTATGTATGTATCTATCTATCTATCTCTGTCTCTGTCTGTCTGTCTGTCCCTCTCTCTTTGTGTATCTATCTCTGTCAGTCTCTCTATCTATCTGTCTGTCTGTCTATCTATCTCTATCAGTCTCTCTCTCTATCTGTCTGTCTATCTGTCTGCCTGTCTGTCTCTCTCTTTCTTTCTCTCTCCCCCCCCCCCCTCTCTCTCTCTCTCTCTTGTCATCGTTCTACAGACAAATTTTGATTCTTATTTCATTTCGATATCGGAGACCAAGCACAGTTTACAACACAAAATCTGACCTGTTACCTTCCCATTTTAACTCTTTTCTTTCCTCACCCCATACATAAAGCAAGCTAGTGGAATCTGGTGGATAGGATGATGAAGGGTAGGGCTGGGGCTGGGGGGGGGGGGGGACAAAAGATTCATCATTTTGTTACAGTCAATTTAGCTAGTCTATGGCTCACCTCCTGTCCCATGAGCTCGTCTGGTGCTTGAGTGCATGCAAACTGGAGCAGTACTACTGAGTGCATGCAAACTGGAGTAGTACTACTAAATTGTTCTTGGCAGGTTTGGATGAAGGTTTGGAGAGAACTGTCAGAGAGCAATAAATCCCTTCTTGAGACAGTCCAAAAAACAAAAAAACAACAACAAAACCCTGACAAATGTCAGAGCCTAGATTTCAAGCTACCTGTACCAACATGGGATAATTTAGGCTAACACGAGGATAATAAAACTCACTCATACAGATATACATGTACAGTCCACTTACTGTCCTGGCAATGACAGTAATCATCACAACCACAAAACACACCGCCATGAAGACTAAGCTATACGTATCTGCTTGTTTCTTCCTTCAATACAGTCAAGACGTAAAACAGAACAAGTAAAAGCGTATTTCAGAGCTTTGGAAAACCCGGAAAATCCACCTCACGAAATGGTTAAATCAACAAAAAATAAAAAAGGCAATCGAGTCCAGCGTGGAAAATTATGGGTTCGTTCATCATATATGTCAAATAACAGAATTGGGAGGGAACCCCCTTCACACACACAACCCCCCCCCCCCCCCTGCGTGGGGATGCCAGGGGCTCTTTCAGTATAAACTGTATCCTCACCTTCTGGAAATTCTGTGCTAGATATTTCCTCTTTTCTGTAACTGTCTTTGTTTTTCTGCCTTGTTCCTTTGCTTTATGTCATTTCTTCCTATCATTTTCTGCCAAATGGTCCATTCATCTGTATGTGTTCGATAAAGTCTTAAGTATTTTTTTTTTAGGATTGATAATTGGGTACATGTATTAAGTGCATTTTTGGCTCTATGGGGGTGAGATATGAGGAAGCAGTTTTAGGTAATTTAAGCCCATTTTTATGCATGTTTTGATATCCTTAGGTACGCTTAAATCGGTATTTAGGTGCGTTTTTTAAATCCCTTGTGTGATAAGTTGGACAGAGTGGTCAACGCCAGGAACATGCCCTTAGATTACGTGCTCGTATTGATATGTGTACTTAGTTTTCTCTTTTTTTTTCCTGTTGAAGTTTTGTATGTTTTGAAGCGGTCATAGCCCTGATATAGCACTACGCAGTCGGCTGGGCTTTAAACAACGATAACAATGAGAGGGAAAAATAATGGGGACAATATTCAAACCTTATCAGATATCGGTACAAAAGCATCATTCCAAAAATATAGGGAAAGACTGTCGTTAGACAATCTCCGGAGTAGCTCCTTTTTGGATTGACAGATCGAGGTACTCGTTTTCCAATAGATATTCTGTCTGCCTTGATGCCATAACGGAGAAGAAGATTTTTTGCCTTCGACATTCAGAAATGATATTGGTCTAAACCGGTTCTTGTCATCGAGCGCTGTTCTGTCGGAATGTACACACCATCAGCTATCATTCACTGGTTACTGATCTTCAGGTTTCTCCATGCTGATCTTATCTGTTTGTGGAGCCACTGGAGGACAATGATCACATGGTAAAGCATAACTTATATGGAAATCACACTTCTCCTTGAGCAAAGAAACTGCAATTCCATAGATGTTATCATATTCAAGGATGACTCAGTCACCGATCAAAGAAAAAAATCTGCCTGGGGCTTAATTGTCAAGCAGAGCTAAAACCACACACATATATATCAACACAATCTCCATTCATACAGTAGAAATAGAGGCAGTCACGCATGCATTAAAATGATAGCTTCAGCAGACGATGACACTAAAGACAGTCAGGCCTTTGCCCTCATGACTGGCTCAACCAGTGTGCTTCAAATATTACAAAATAGAGTAGGAGCCACAAAGCGGGAGTTGTCAACTAACGCGCGTAGTACAATTAGCGCGCATGTTTCCTGTATACAAATAGCGCGCATGTCTCGTATACAAATAGCGCGCATGTCTCGCATACAAATAGCGCGCATGTCTCGTATACAAATAGCGCGCGCAGAGAGAGAGAGAGAGAGAGAGTTTTCGACAACAAGCTTTCCGAAGAAAAAAAAAATCTGTGACCTCGATTCAATTTCCAGTCTCGTATACAAATAGCACGCATGCCACGTATACAATTACTTCGCGCAGAGAGAGAGAGAGAGAGAGAGAGAGAGAGAGTGTGTTTCCTTCCGTGAACACTTATCAGATTCTTGACTCGACAACCAGCTTTCCGAAGAAAAAAAAAATTCAGCTGCTGTTTCAACCTCGAACAGAACACAATGGACGCTTCGCTTACAAACCAGGGACGGCCTTGCCTTCTGTACGAAGGTTTTCGTTTCAGACTGGACCGTGTGACGAAGTCAACAAAGCTGTGGAGATGTACGAAGCGAGCATGCCAAGCGCGGTGCAAGACACAACTTGATGGCAGTTTCATTTCCTTCACAAACCAGCACAATCATGAAGAAAACTCTTTAAGATCGATAGAGGCGCACAAGCTCAGACAAGGATGCAAAAGGAGAGCCGCTGACGATTTACTTGAGAGACCTTCAAAAATCATCGGGCTAGAGTTGCAGAACGGAACGGCGGAGGAAGGGGACATGCTTCCCAATGACATGATTGGCATCCGTCGGCTGTCTACCGGGAGCGGAGAAAGAGGACGCCAAAGCTACCCAAGAACAGGGAAGAAACACACAAATGTTTGCGTGACTATGTTCTAGAATCTTCGAGGGGCGAAGCCATGATCCAAGTGAATGACGAAGACTCTGGCATCATCGTCTTCACCACACGAACAAACCTGGAATTCTTGTGTAATGAAGACGTGCCTCTTTTTGGCGATGGCACTTTCAATTACTGTCCAAACTTCTTTCTGCAGCTCTACACCCTCCATGGTTTTAAGAACGGTCAGCACATCCCCTGTGTTTTCAGTTTGCTGCCAAATAAGTCAAAAGACACGTACCTCACCATGTTCAGGCATCTGAAACGAGTCTGTACAACGTATGGTCTGGATCTGAACGTCGCCAGCATTCATCTGGATTTTGAAGATGCGATGCATCAGGCTGTGAAAGAATCATGGCCAAACGCGATCGTCAAATGCTGCAAGTTTCATCTTGGGCAGGCGTGGCTGCGTAAGATCCAAGCACTAGGACTCTCTGATGAGTACAAGACGCACGAAACGGAGACAAGCGCTTGGCTCAAGTCATTTTTCGGACCCAGCTTCCTTCCCCCTGCAGATGTCTCAGACGCCTTCGCATTCCACATACTAGCAGATGCACCAGAAGGAAGGAAAGTGGAACAGTTCGCCGATTACGTGCTGCAGACCTACGTGGTACCAGAGGCCAAGTTCCCGCCGGATATGTGGGCAGACCCAGATTTGGAGTCACACCGGACAACAAATGCCTGTGAGGCCTTCCATAGGCATCTGGGGGACACTTTCTATCACCCACATCCACCCATCTATCATTTCATGGAACATTTGAAGCGCTTTCAAGTGCAAATCTACATTAAACTGAATGCGGCCATAACGGGCGTGACTGTGCCAGTGCCAAGGCAACGACGCCTCAGACTGCAAGAGATGCATGAAACTCGAGAACGCTTCCAGCGACAGGAGCTCACCACAGAGGAGTACATCAAGCGAATGGCCTACAAGGTGCTTCCAAGACTACTCTAAAGAACTTGTACAGAAAGTCTTACTTCCCTGTGCACCTGTGATTATGACGTCTCTCCTCTATTTTATATATTTTTAAGCCTGTTTTATTTCGTTTTATAAAGATGTGGAGACTTTTACAATTAAAAAAAAAAAAATCCTGCTAGAAATCCTACTTCC
>CM060306.1:30195982-30210982 GCA_030674185.1 Monoplex corrugatus | reverse complement strand
CAGTCAGATAGACAGATACATAGATACACTCAGATAGATAGATAGGCAGATAGACAGATACATAGAAGATACATACATACATACATACATACATACATACATACATACATGTATACATACATACATACATACATACATACATACATACATACATACATACATAGATACATAGACAGATAGATAGATACAGTCAGATACATAGATACAGTCACATACATACATAGATCTATTGTGTTCTCTTCCTCAGATGTTTCTGTTTCGTTTATATTTTAGATCAAACGGTTCATTCTTAATTCTTTTAAGTACAAGTATCATATCTTGTCTGCTTGTTTTTGTCTGTTCGCACATTTGCAAAGGAGACAGTCTTGCTGTTCCTCTCTTGGGGTTGTAACAACAACACACTCATACTTACCTCATCTGACCCCTGGCGGTCAATCTCTCGTCATTTTTTGGCCTACGGTTAACGGCTACGACTCGTATATTTTTTTTTTTTTTGGGGGGGGGGGGTAAGGGGACAAAATCGTGGAATGGTCCACACACACACACACACACACACACACACACACACACACACACACACACACACACACACACACACACACACACACACATACACACACACACACACACACACACACACACACACACACACACACACACACGCACGCACGCACACACACACACACATACACACAAGAGAGAACACACACACAGACTCACACATACAGAGCGACAGAGAGACACACACAGACACACATACGGAGAGACAGACACACATAGACACATCGGGAGAGAGAGAGAGACAGAGACAGAGAGACAGACAGAGAGACAGACAGACAGACAGACAGATAGAAAATGAGGAAGAAAGAGAAAGAAGAGAGAGAGAGTACGGAATGGAGAGAGAGAGAACTCAGAACTCAGAAAAGATTTACCTCTCCCAACAAAACACACAAATGAAGAACTCCCATCTGTATTCTCCAAGTATTTCACCACCAAAATACAAACTCTTCGTGACAGGCTTGACAGGACACCCTGTCAACCATGCCCACCTGACCCTTCCTTCTCTGGCACACCTCTTACTACTTTTACCCCAGTCTCACAAGAAGAAATTCTCAACACAATCAGATCCATGTCGTTCAAAACCTGCCAACTGGATCCTCTTCCAGGTTCTCTCTACTCTGACTGTCTCCCTACGCTCCTCCCATTCATCACTGACATCATCAACACTTCTCTTCAAACTGGAACTGTCCCAGATTCTTTCAAGTCTGCTATTGTTCACCCTCTCCTCAAGAAATACAATTTAGACCCAAATGAACTGAAAAATTACCGGCCTATCTCTAATCTCTCTTTCTTGTCAAAACTGCTTGAAAAAGTTGTCCTCAACCAGCTGAACTCTCACCTGTCTGCCAACAATCTTCTCAATCCTTTCCAGTCAGCCTACCGCCAGTGCCATAGCACTGAAACTGCCCTGCTACACATTCTCAACAATCTCCTCCTTGCAACTGATACTGGCAAAGTCTCTCTCCTCACACTCCTTGATCTGTCTGCAGCCTTTGATACCATTGATCATGGTATTCTCCTTTCTAGACTTCATCATACTTTTGGCATCTCTGACATTGCTCTCTCCTTTTTCACTTCATATCTGTCAAACAGAAAACAAACTGTTCTCATTAATGGCACTTACTCTCAACCTGCATGCCTGACCTGTGGTGTTCCACAAGGATCTGTCCTTGGCCCTGTTCTTTTCACTCTTTACACCTCCCCCCTGTCCACCATCATCAACTCCCACTCTATAAAACACCACTTCTATGCTGATGACACCCAACTTCAAGACAGTGACACACCAGACAATATACAGCGCCTCTTGACTCGCACCACTGAGTGTTACTCGGACATTAAGAACTGGATGACGTTCAACAAACTTCAGCTTAATGACGACAAGACAGAAGCTATCCTCATTGGCACCTGTCAGAAACTTTCTCAGCTGCCTCCTCTTTCTCTCCCATTATGTAACACATCAGTCCCAATTTCTGATTCAGCTAAAAACCTTGGTGTCTGCATTGACTCTACCCTCTCCATGAACAACTTTGTTTCTCAAACTGCCAGATCTTGCTACTATCACCTCCATCGTATAAGCTTGATCAGGAAGTATCTCTCTGTGGAAACAACTGCAAAACTCGTTCTGTCCTTCATAATGTCTCGCATTGACTATTGCAATTCACTCCTGTCTGGTCTTCCTGCCTCCACCATTCACATCCTACAGCGCATTCAAAACAATGCTGCACGCCTTGTACTCAAAAAGAAAAAAGCTGAGCACATATCTCCTCTCCTGGCACAACTTCACTGGCTCCCTGTATCAAAGCGCATACAGTACAAACTAGACACCATATGCTACAAAAGCCTCAATAACGCAGCCCCCCATTACCTGTCAAGCCTACTTGAGATCTATGTTCCCTCACGTACCCTCCGCTCTGCCTCCGATCCTCTGACTTTTCGCTTTCCACACACCAAGCTCAATACCTATGGTCCACGAGCCTTCTCTGTTTCTGGTCCACTTTCCTGGAACAAACTTCCTCTCTCTGTCCGTCAGCAACCTACTTTTGTCTCCTTCAAGTCCGCTCTCAAAACTCACCTTTTCTCCTCTGCATAAAATCCTGACCTCACTCATCCCCCTCTGTAGCCTGTCTCCATTCGGAGGGGAATCACATTGTAATATATATTTGTATATAATATGCTCTCTATAATTTTCCATTGCTTTTATTCTTTTTCCCCATTTATAGCCATGTGTAAGTGTGTGTGTGCATGTGTGTGCGCGCGTGCGTAAGTGTATGTTCAGCGCTTAGATTTGATTTTTATCGAGATTTTGCGCTATATAAATATTGTAATTATTATTATTAATTATTAGAACTCAGAAAATATTTATTGTACATCGGCCTTAGGCCACAATACATTCATGGGGAAGGGGGGGGGGGGGAGATCAGGTTTTCTTATACATTCATACAAGTTATACTATCAAACTGCAGTGAACTCTGTCACATTGTCCCCTTCTATCGTTTACCGTCACATAAGCTGGGATACGTTCATCTTTGCATTTACAGTAGTCCTTTCATTTGTATTCTAGTCTTATTCCTTAACTGGCCAGCTAAGAATATTTGTCATTAACCGCATCTATATCATTCATCCAACTGTCAATTTTACAATAACTGGCTATCAGACAAACAAACCATTCAATTAATGCACAGATCTGACGTTTCTTGTACCCTTCAGTGATCATACACTTGATCAATACATTCAACCACAGCTACTTGACATAAACAATCAATCCATCAATCGGTCAACCAACCAACCAATCAATCAATCAGTCAACCAATCAATTAACCAATCAATCAACTGATTTACCAATTGATCACTCAAATAATCCGCCATTCAGCCCGTGAATCAACTGACAAATCAGCTTTCAATTGACTGGGTCAGATGCATCATCCAACTGCACAATCGATATCACTTCAGTAACAATCACTTAACGTAATCATTCCCTCACTCAATCAATCAATCGATCAATCATTTAACCAGTTAATCAGTCACCCAGTGACTTAATCGACCAGATAACCTAAAATTTAACTGAGTTCAATATATCAATTTGCAATCGTTACTTCAAATAACGCGAATCAATCATCTATACATTCCATAATTCAATCACTGATCGATCAATAGCTAAATCCATCAATCTATAAATCGATCAGTCGGTGAGTCACCTATCAATTAAATTATATAATCATTCCGTTGTCAGCTAATCATGCGTTCAGTTTATCGATTTATTCATCAGTGTATCTAAACCAATCAATAGAATTAATGTACAATGAAATGAACCAAGAAATATATGACATAAGAGCAATTCGACCCCAAAACAGTCGGTTAAATGGCAAAAACAGACATTCATAATGCCAATCAATTAATCAGACTAATCGCAGATCAGTCACTCATTTACCAAAACAATTGACATTGAGACAATACCAAATGATCATTCAATGCATATTTAGCACTTCGTGCATCTTTTAGTTCAGAGATAACTCAATCTTCGGCGGACAGCAATGGTTCAGGCCATAGACTGAATTGAAGGTTATGTATAAACGCACATACACACATACACATCTATATACACGCACACATACATAATCACTCATACATATATACACATATAGATATATACATATGTATTCACACATATACATAATGTAGATACTATCACCTATATATGCACATAAGTACACCAACGTCAACGTGAATACACAGGCACATATGCACATGTGTGTCTATATGAGCACCCCTTTCATATTCAAATAAACATTTTTTTATCTTTACAATTGAAATTAAGTATTATCTGAAATTCTAGTGCTAGTATCTACATAACTATTTAGTTTTCTTCTCCTTTTAACAATTTTTTTCTCCTATTCATGGCGTGGAAAACGTATCTGGATACGCTGTGACTTCGGTGGCTATTTGTTGATTGGAGCAGTATGCACATAGGCATGCTGACTAAATCCTTTAAAAACTTCGCCCTGAGGTCAGCGTAAGTGGAACATCTAAATAATAAGTGTTCTTCGTTTTCAGATTCTGTCCTGCAAAATGGACGCACCTTTTCTTGATCAGATTCACTGTATCTATTTATATTATTGTTTAGTGGTAAAACGTTCAACCTTATTTGTGAAAGGGCAACTCTGAAACAGTATATATCAATAGAGTCAATGTACTTCTCTTTTTCAAAGATAGTCTTAAATGATCTGTAGCTTTCTTACCTATCTCTGTCTCTGAGTGACCCAGACCATTCTTGAATATATGTCTACAAGTCTCCGTTTAAATACACGCAAAAAGGCTTTTACATCACCAACACCTTGTTGCAGCCACACGATATTAAATCCCGTTTCACACAAAATTTCCTTTATTTTTGAAGCCCAGCATTCTTTCCCAGCCCTGTCAAGTTCCACTAACATTTGGTAAGCCTTATAAGGTAACCTATTTGGATTCATTTCCAGTAATTTAAACCAATATCTAAGACAGGTAGTTGAGGAGTTGACATAAAGAGGATATCTTCCCAAATCCCCATATACCATCTTGTTAGGTGTCCTGACTGGAACACCCAACAGTCTTTTGCACGATACCAAATGTACTTTCTCTATATGCTCGAGTCTGTTAAGTCCCCATATCTCAGAAGAATACAACAAAATAGGTTGAATTTTTGCATCAAACAACTTGAAGAAAGTTTCTATATTCATGTCTTTATATTTTTGAAAAGTCCTGTTTAATAGCAAAGTTGCTTTTTTACCTTTTGTCACTAAATGTTCTGTGCCGGCCTTGGTGCTAATCATTGTCGTGAAATTGAACCCCAGATAATATTTACTAACTACTTCCAATTTTGTCCCTTTGTAAAACCATTGTTCATGTCGTCCTAAGAAGCCCCCTCTTCTGAAAACCATAACCTTAGTTTTTTCAAGATTAACTTCCAATTTCATGTTGGCACAGTATGTCTGCAAGACTCTTAACTGGTTTTGCAAACCATTTGGTGTTGTTGACAGAAGGGCTACATCATCTGCAAAAAGAAGAATGAATATTTCCATTAAACCTGGCACCAACTGGATGCCATGTCGCCCCTTTTCATCCATACAATTGACTAATTGATTTATTAATACCGAAAATAAAGTAGGGCTTAAGACACATCCTTGTCTCACGCCTATGGGGTTATCGAATATTTCAGATAATTCCCAGTTTGCCCGAATACATGAGCATAATGATTCATACATTGCTTTTAGCGAAGCCAAAAACTTCCCTTTTACTCCTTGATTTTGAATACACTTTAAGAGTTTGTCATACTGAACCGAATCAAAGGCTTTCTTAAAGTCTACAAAAACAACATAGTTTTCTAACTTTCTTGCACATAGTTTTCTGAACCATAGCGAACAGACTGAAAATTTGATCCACTGTAGAATATTTTTTCCTAAAACTTGCCTGACTTTCTGATATTAAATTATTGTTTTCTAACCAAGCATACAGTCTAGTATTCAGTATTGATGTGTAACATTTTGAAACAATGCTTAATAACGACACACCCCTGTACTTGTCCACTTTATCAGGATCTCTTTTCTTAAATATTGGTATGATAATAGCTTTTGACCAATCTTGAGGATAAATTCCTCGGTCGAATAAAGTGTTAAACAGCTTCAAAAGAAAATTATGGATATTTGTGTTACCATTTTTTAACATCTCGGCTGTAACACCGTCTATTCCACTGGCTTTACCTATCCTCAATTTTCTGATGGATTCTCTGACTTCTTCTATAGCTATCTTAGAATTTAATGGGTGTTCTGTTGATTCATTTAAATCTACTTCGACAATGCAGCGCTCATCATTTGTTGATCTGTTATCTTGAAATACGTTTTTAAAATGACTGAATCATTCATCAATACTTATATTGTTAGTTTGTTTTTGGTACCATACCCTGTATTTCTTAACTCAGTCCAGAACTGCGATGAATTTGAAATATTTCTGGCTAAGCATTCTGCTTTTTGTTTATTAAACTGCTGTTTTTTAGTCTTTAATAATTTTTTATACTTCTTCCGTGCTTCACAATACACAACCCTATCATCTTCATCTTTTGTTTTTCTGTAGTGTTTGAGAGTTTTTCTGCTTTTGCTTTCTCACATTCACCATCAAACCATTCAGATCTTTTTCTCTTCTCTGTACATTTCTTACGGTACATACAAGCACCAGCTTCTTTGAGACATTCAACAAATATGGTTAAAGCGTTATCTACATTAGTGTCTAGAGTATCCGAAGCCAATGTAAGTCTACTCTGAATGTAATTACTTTGTAATTTGTTTGTATAATCGTCTTTTTTATTTTCTTGTCATATACAATACAATACAATATTTTATTTGTATAGCGCAAAATCTTGATAAAATCAAATCTAACTTTTGTGTGACGTTATTTTTTGATACTTTTCCCTCCGCTTTTATTCCTGTTTCAAGCTTTCGCTCCACTTTCATTATAACCGGTAAATGATCTGATTCTGTGAGACTGTCAACATCTAATGTAGCAATTTTAACTGATGAAAACAAATCACATGATATGATGAAATAGTCAACTACACTCGACCCTGAAACTCCAATGTATGTATAACTACCATCAAAGTCCGGTTTACACAGACCATTTTAAATGATACAGTCAAACATACTGCATAGCTCGAGCAGTTGGTTTCCAAAAACATTCGTGCGGCAATCATGAGACTGTCTCAAAAAATCACTGTATACCGAAAGATCAGTTAAAACACTGCCACTGTCATATCCAAATGAACAGTAGTTACCATCAGCTGTTCTTGCATTTAAATCACCAGTCAGCAAAACATAAAAGTCGTCGTGCGAAACTTGTAAATCTAACAAACATTGTTCCAACACTTCCATACCAAACCCATCATGCTGATTATTCCAGTATGTGGAATCATGAGGGGAAATATATGTATATACAAACATTATAGGTTTATTTGTTGAAAACAAATCTTTGATGATTTCAACAATAATAATAGCATTTTCGTTTCCAACCTCAATTCGTATAACAAACGATTCTAAAGTTTTTCTTACCATAACTATTATTCCGCCGGAATACCTTCCTTGATGAGATAGTTTCTTTGCTTTTAGTGTAAATACAACAAACTCTTGAAACAAAGATGAATCAAAATCATTCGCTGTAAAGGTCTCAGTGAGACAAACGAAATCATGCTGCGAAATTAAATTAATGAAATCCTCATCATCCAGTTTCGGTAATAATCCATTCACATTATAAGTGAGAAATTTAATCTGTGGATTATTAACATTCAGTAGGTCTCCTTCGGTCATGACTGACCATGGACAAAGTACATCCGTTCTAATGTCTAGATGGGCTGTCTGCTTGGTCCAAGCAGCGTCGCCTGTGACTGTACAGACCAATGCGAGAGAGGCAGTCTCTGTCGCAGCGGTCGCATGTGTATGCTGATGCTGGTCTGTTGGCTGTCATCCCTTTTCTCCGAACTCGCTTTTCTGCTGCAGCGGCTGACAGTTTGTCCTCACCAATCCGCAGCTGTTTCTTGAGAGTAGTTCTCCAGCTGTTGTGGTCGTCTGCGAGGTCCTCCCAGGACTCAGTGTTGATCTCAAGCGCCTTCATGTCACGCTTGCAAACGTCTTTGTATCTCAGCTGTGGGCGGCCAATGTTTCTCTGCCCTGTGGCAAGCTCACCATAAAGGATGTCTTTTGGGATGCGACCATCTTCCATGCGGCGAACGTGGCCCAACCAGCGCAGCCGACGCTGTCTCAGCATGGTATGCATGGTTGGGAGGCCAGCGCAGGTTAGGACTTCGGTGTTGGTCACCTTGTCTTGCCAGGAAATGCCAAGTATGCGCCGTAGGCTTCTCAGGTGGAAGGTATTGATAGTATTGATCCCCCATTTCACATTTTACCAATGTGATACACATCATCTGTAGGGGATTTAATCCTTATGAAGTTCACTTTTGGTTCCTCCTTGCCCAGATCCAGCTTGAGCTCCTTTCTGCTGCCTCTGCCATCGCTTTAAGGGCTCTAGTCCTCTTCTTCCCAGAAATGGCGAGTTGTTTCATGAGATCATAAGCGGAGGTGCCCACAAACCCTCTTGCCCCGACCTCTATGGCGAAGAGTTTGACCCGCAGACCTGCTTTCTTCAGGGTGCTGGCAAGACCGGCGTATTTTTCGGTCTTGTAGATATGTGCTTCTTCCATTCTGCTTTCGTATGGCACAGTGAGTTCTATCAGAATCACTTGTTTCGAGGAGTCAGAGTGGAGAGCGATGTCTGGTCTCATGCCTGTCTTGCTGATGACATCTGGGTAATTTCTCCACTCTGGGAGGTCTGCTGTACACTCCCAGTCGACTGCTCCATCCAGAAGACCCTTTGGCAATGTGCTGGTTGTCATAGCAATTTCGGGCCAGACCTGTTTCCCTCCTGCTTTGTAGAACGTTGTCATAGCAATTGGTGCGTTTGGGGTCATGGTTTTTTCGCTAACCACGTCTGTGATCACTTTCAGAACTTGGTTGTGCCTCCATGTATACCTTCCTTGGGCTAGCGCTACTTTGCAAGAGCTTAGGACATATTCCACTGTTTGTTTCTTCTGACAGAGCGGACATGCTGGGTCATCTGATTTCCCCCATTTCACTAAGTTTGCATTCGAGGGGAGCAGGTCATATACAGATCTGAGGAGGAAGCTTATCCTTAGAGGAGCCATGTGCCACATATCGTTCCAGCTGAGACTTCTTTGGAGAGCACTGTCCCATGTTGTCCATTGCCCCTGTTGACCTTGCTGGACTGCCTTCTGCACTCTTTTGACATCTTCTTCTTCCTTCAACTCCTGTATGATCATGTCTCTTTTTTCCTTCCCTTTGGCTTTGGACCACCACTGCATTTTTGTTGCTCCCAGTCCCTGTCTGTTGGTTTGCGTGTGTCAAATTATTTCTTTGATGCTGAGGTTTCTCTTGGCATTGTTTACAGCCTCTTGGACTTTCCACTTTCTGCCAGTTCTCAGCTTTGGCTGAACTGATCTCACGATATTGTCTTCCGATTCCTCCAGCATGCTCAACAGTCTTGCTTTTCCAACTTTGTATTCCTCAACTATGGATTTGAGAGGTAGCTTCAGCATTGCTTGACGACAGTAGAATGCAACATCAGTGAGACCAGGTGGGACACCGAGCCATTTTCTTGTGTATTTGTTGATTTTGGCTTCCATTGCTTCCACTGTGCTGGTGCAAAATGTCATAGATTAGCAGTGGCCACAGCAGCTTTGGTATCAGCATGAACTGTAGACACCAGACTTTATATTTGCCTGGCAGTCCGCAGTTATCTATTTTCTTCAGGCCTTCTTCTGCTGTTTGCTTGGTTTCACATCCCCTTTGTGTGTCTTTCAGGGAGTCATCATACCATCTTCCGAGACTTTTTACTGGCTCTTCTGTGACAGTGGGGATGGCTTGGTTGGCTACCATGAATTTGACTGAATCTGCCACTTTTCCTTTTCGCAGTGAGAGACTTCGGGATTTCTTTGGTTTGAACCTCATTCTTGAAGAGGCCACCAGCTCATCCAGCTGCTTTAAGATTTGGTGTGTCTCTTCCTCATCCGTGGACAAGACTGTTGTGTCATCCATAAAAGCTTTCAGAGGAGGCATCTGGTATCCATCTCCCAGATTCACTGGACCTGAACTCTTCATTGCAGCTTTCAAGATGACTTCCATTGCCAATACGAACAGTATGGGAGAGATTGCACAGCCCATTGCAATGCCCACCTCTAGGTCTATCCAGTCCGTGGTGTATTCTTTGGTAGGGAACCGCATTGAGAACCCTTGGAAATACTTCCTCAGCATTGTTCGGATGTTTTCTGGGATGTGATACATTTCAAGAGCCAGCTGGATCATATCGTGTGGAACTGATCCATATGCATTCGCCAGATCAAGCCAAACTACGTCAATGTCTCTCTTCTCTGTTCTTGCTTTTTGGATACTTTATCCTTACTTTATCCGTCCTCTTATACCATCTTGCTTTTTGGATGGCATCCCAAATCAACGTGGCATGTTCCAAGCATCCAGGCATTCCTGGTATGCCTCCCTTTTGGACTGACATATCCAGATACTTGTTTTCAGTCAGGTATTTTGTCAATCTTGCTGCCATAACAGAGAAGAAGATTTTCCCCTCGACGTTCAGAAGTGATATTGGCCTGAACTGGTTGATGCTGCTGGAGTTCTGCTCCTTCGGAATGTACACTCCTTCAGCTCTCATCCATTGGTCGCTGATCTTCTGGTTCCTCCATGCTGATCAAATCATCTTGTGGAGCCACTCGAGCACTTTTGGGCATTTCTTGTAGAGCAGATATGGTATTCCCTTTGGTCCAGGTGCTGACTTGGCTCTGGCTTTCTTTACTACGTTCTTCACTTCATCCAGTGTTGGTGGTTTGTTATTGAATTTTCCTTCTGGCGCTGCAGGCCAAACCAGATTCTGGATTTCAAGTGGTGCCTCGCGCTGAGAATCGGAATATGTTTCCCTGAGATGCTGCTCTAGGGTTTCCTTGCCCACTGTGAGAGTCCCTGATTTGGGTTGTTCAAACAGCTTTCTTGCAAAGTCAAAGGGATCTTTGAAGAAACGATCTTGAGTCTTCTTCTTTTTGCTCTTTCTTCGACTTGCTGATTCCACTTTGCTGAGAGCATTGTGTTTGGCTTTCAGATCTTTCCAGAGTTCCAGGAGCCCTTGCTTCTCGAATTCTGAGCCAGTTTTCATTCATTTTTTAAGCTTCCTTTTCTCCCCCCGGATGCTCTTCATCTGATCCCATTAGAATGAACCTGCAGTTCGTGCTGCACTTGGGAAAACCGCCAGTCAATGAACTGCATTACATTGTCCTGATATCGAAGAAAGTCCGGTTGAGACATTTTACTCTTTACTAAAGATTTGTTTTTAAGTGTCTATGTTTACTGGATATCTGTGTCAAGCCTGTACTTACTCGCTGTCTGCACCAACAACTTTGTCGAACATCTGTACTAACACAAAAATTGGTACCAAAGTCTTCCATGATGGTGTACCCTGGATTTCGCGAGAAAACCTTTTCATCGTATCAGCTCGCTGTCTTATTCCATGATCATATCCGAGAGAGAGAGAGAGAGGAGAGAGAGAGAGAGAGAGAGAGAGAGAGAGAGAGAGAGAGAGAGAGAGAGAGAGTTCTGATTGACATGAACCAAGCTCCCGGTTTTTTTATTTTTTTATTTGTTTTTTGATTTTTCCTCAAGGGAAATTGGACAACAGAGATTGTTTGTACTGAAATGTTTTGACATGACTTGTTTGGGGATCCCCAAACAAAGTCATGTACAAAAACAGTTCTCGGAGATTTTTTTTTTCTTCTTTAGGGCTGGATTTCCGCGATGGGTCAGGGAAAGGTGAAGTATCCTATGTTGCATATGTCACTACTGACATGTGACGATGTCATCTGAACTGTTTGAAAATACAGTCCTTCATACAATCCTACCCCACGTCTGTCTCTCGACCCAGGTGTGCGTGAATGTAATTTCATTCGTTGTTTACATAACTATTCAGGTGTCAGCCTACACCTGAACTTTTTGCAGGCATGCACATACTATTGAAGCAAAATGGGGTGTGTGTGGTAAGTTTGCTTTAGACAGCCAACTTTGTGGGTATTGCCTTTTAGCAGATAAACGTTATACAGTCAGATATCAATAGGCCGCCCCCTGTGGGGATGCTGGGGGCTCTTTCAGTGTAAATAATATCCCCACCTTCTAGAAATACTGTGCTAAAAATTTCCTCTATTCTGTCACTCTCTTTTGTTTCTTTCTTCCTCCTTTGCTTTCTGTCATTCCTTCTTATAATTTTCTGCCATGTTTGTCCATTCACCTGTATGTGTTCAATAAAGTCTTATGTACTTTCTCTTACGGGTGATAATTGGGTACATGTACATCAAAAGAGGAGTCAGTCAAAGTTGTGTTTTGTCACCAGATCTGTTTTCACTATACAGCGAAAACATCATGAGAAACCTAGAAGAAGACCCTGGATTAAAGGTTGGAGGGAAAATGATAAACAACATTCGATACGCAGATGACACCGTGCTAATTGCAGAAAATGAAAGGGACCTACAAAACCTTGTGAATATACTAGAAATAGAAAGCAAAGGTAAGGGGTTGGAATTAAACAGCAGGAAGACTGAAGTCATGGTGATCAGTAAAAAACATGAAATCCCCTCATGCAAAATAACAGCAAATGGCACAACCTTGACACAGGTTAATAAGTTCAACTACCTGGGAACGGTCATTTCATCAGACGGCAGATGCACATCGGAAATAGCCAGCAGAATCGGCCAAGCCAAAACAGCATTCAAGAAGATGACAAGCATTCTTACCAACAAATGCCTATCAATTAACGTCAGGAAGAGAGTCCTTGAATGTTATATAGAACCAATACTGTTGTACGGATGTGAGGCGTGGACAGTCAGCGAGCAAAGCCAGAGCAAGATTGAGGCAGCTGAGATGTGGTTTCTCAGAAGAATGTTGAGAGTTCCATGGACAGCAAAGAAAACAAACGAGACAGTCTTGATGGAGGCAGACACAAGTAGATCACTCATAAGGAAGATTAGGAAAACACAGGCAACATTTATAGGCCATTTTATGAGGAAGGGGGATTTGGAGCACCTGGTCACAACGGGAAAGCTGGAGGGAAGGAGAGCACCGGGTAGACCCAGGGAGAAAATGCTGGACGGACTTGCAGAGTGGCTGGGAATGAGGAGGGTGGGGGAGATGCTGGGGGCAAAGAGAGATAGAGACAGATGGAAGTCCATGATCGCCAACGCCATGCGGCAGGGCACCTGATGATGATGATTGAGTGTATTTTTGGCTCTAGGGAAATGAGACATGCGCAAGCAATTTTAGGTAACTTAGTCCCGTTTTTATGTGTGTTTTAGTGTTTTTAGGTATGTTTAAATTTGTAGTCAGTGTGTTTTTTAAATCCCCTGTGCGATAAGTTGGGCGGAGCGGTCAACGCCAGGGGCATGTCCTTAGATTATGTGTTCGAATGCACTGATATGTGTACTTCATTTTCTTTTCCGTTTTTTTTTCCTGTTGAAGTATGGTGTATATTTTGGAATTGTTATACTCCTGATATGGCTTTACGCATTCGGCTGAGCTTTAAACAAAAATAACTATAACTATCAGTTGGCCTTCACCATTATAAAGAGAGACAGAGACAGGAAGGGATGGAGGGATGAGAGTGCCCGATGGAAGGGAGAGAGAGGGTGGATAGGAAGGGAAGAAGGGAGAGGGAATGAGAGAGAGAGAGAGAGAGAGAGAGACTTCAGACTTCAGATGGTTTATTCATATAGACCATGACCACAGCCCCTTAGAAGGGGGATACACATAATTATGCATTCTCACAATCATATAAACATTAACTAGGCAATAACCATATTTCTAATTTGAAATATTTTGTACGCGTGCATAACAAATAAGCAAAAAAGAACGTAAGATACAAACATTCTATTCATATTCGAGCCTTGCGTCCGTTGGGCAGAATCAATTCTAAAAAAACTCAAGAAATTGCTGTCTCTTTCTCTAAATTTAAGCGCTTTGTGTGTGTGTGTGTGTGTGTGTGTGTGTGTGTGTGTGTGTGTGTGTGTGTGTGTGTGTGTGTGTGTGTGTGTGTGTGTGTGTGTGTGTGTGTGTGTGTGAGAGAGAGAGAGAGAGATCAAATACATCACGAATAAGTCAAAATAAGCAGAAAAGAACGGAATTACTAACGTGTGCACAATATCATAACATTGCTATGTCTCTAAATTCAAACACCTTGTACAAAAACAAAACTAATTTACATACAACATCAGGTACAGTTGATTGACATCATCAGAATTGAGTGAAATAATGAAATATGCCTCTAATACTTGGACCGATGAATCAATTTCCCTTCAATATTTTAGAGTGCTGGTCAACAAAACAAGAAGTGCGCTTCATTTTCTTCTGTTTCCCCCCCTCCCCCCCCCCCCCCCCCCCCCATATAATGGACACAACAAATCATTCTTTCTGTGGGATCTACATGTAGAATAATGGTCATTGATTTCTGAAATATCAAACCTAATCTTGGGACAGAGAGAGAAAGAGACAGAGACAGAGAGAGACAGACAGACAGAGGAAAAGGGAAGAGGGAGGGAGGGAGAGAGAGAAAGAGACAAGACAGACAGATACAGACAGACAGACAGGCTGACAAAGAGAGAGAGAGGGAGAGAGAGAGAAAGAGTGAACAAGAAGGAGAAGGAGAAGAAGAAGTAGAAACAGAAGAAGAAGAAGAACAAGGAGAAGTAGAAGAAGAAGAACAACAACAACAACAACAAGAAGAAGAAGAACAACAACAACAACAATAACAACCACAACAACAGCAGCAGCAACAACAACAACAATGAAGAAGAAGGAGGAGGAGAAG
>CM060306.1:30180982-30183482 GCA_030674185.1 Monoplex corrugatus | reverse complement strand
CACACACACATACACACACACACACACACACACACACACACACTCACACACACTCACTCACACACACACACTCACAAACACACACACACGTACACACACACACACACACACACACACACACACATACATACATGTACATACATACATACAATCAGAGAGAGACAGACACACACACACATACATACAGAGAAGAGAGAGAGGGGGGGGGGGCTCACCGGTCAACAAGAAACATTTTTTAAAAGGGGAACAGAAAAAGAAAAGGAAAAGAACAAGTAGTTACAACAGTTCGGACTTAAGAGAGACTCAAGAGGGAGTCATTGCCCTCAAAGAATTCCGTATATACACTTTGTCCAAATGCGCTAGCCATTAGGGTATCTGACGAAGTCCTTCAGTAATACCCTATGCGGAAACAAGACCTTAAAATGGAAAGGGCGGAATAGGGCAAGAGTATGCTGTATCATTCATTCCAGAAACAAAAACGAGATAGCTTTCCTTGGAAAAGAATCTTGAACAAGACCATGGATCAACATACTATTACTTTCACCAGTTTTAGTTTTCCATCGAAAAGAAAAACAAAGCAGAGAGAGAGAGAATAAGAACAAAAACAAGAACGAACACAAGAAAAGTTTTCATTTACGAAGATGTGAAATAAGTAATGTTTATGCATTTTACGTCAAGCCCACCATCAACAGGGTCTACATGTACACTACACCAGGAATCATACTACAAATTATCACAAATATTTCAACATTGCAAACATTACATATCAGATCAAAGAAATATATTTCAAGTTGCTTGGATAAGTAGTTGAATCATTATGAACGTATTTTAGTGACTAAGCTGATTGTTTGGAAGAGCCCATTAATTCATGAGATGTGTTATAGGCACCTCTTCTTAACTGTTGTGAAGCTTGGACATTCTCGCATGTTTTCTGTTAGTATATTCCAGACGGTAGCTCCTGAACACACGAGACTGGATTTAAAGAGGTCAGTTCTTGAGAGATGGATATCAATTTTCTCCTCTTACATATGACTTATATATATATATATATATATATATATATATATATATATATATATATAAGTCATATGTGTGTGTGTGTTAGTGAGTGTATATATACATATATATATGTATATACATTATATACATATGTGTGTGTATATATATATACATACACATATATATATATATATATATATGTATATATATATGTATATAAACACTTCTACAATCCCATCTCATCAGCCCAAACCATTTTAAGCCGTCAACTCAATTAGAAGCTTACAGTGCAGTTGGGAAAAAAGCAGGCTTATGTTTTGACAAGCTGAAGAATACACACTTGTGGCACCGGAAGTTTTGTCATGATAATTGCTACTACGTCACAAAAACCGGCAAGGAAAACGTCAGACATTCCCTGATTACAAACTGACAAAAGATTGTATGAAACGAGAAGAAAAGTTACGTATTTTAGCTAATTGACGAAACAAGCACATCCAACGCAAGCTGTGGGCCAACTGGCCTTTGATGCATACGTAAAGACGACCCCCCCCCCCCCAAAAAAAAAAATTAAAAAAAGTGTTTACCGGATTTAGGACAACACGACAGAGCAAAGGATTCAACAACTTTCTGTTGAGTTGGAGAAAAACAAATGCTGTTTTCTTCGTCATAAGATAGTGCAAGATATCTACAGATAATAGATCTGATTTATGTCTGACTTATTGCAACGGCGATGCTCCTCGAGAGAATTTGAAGCTCTGGATCTGAGCGCAAACATGGATTTTCGCTTATTGGAACATCAGCGCCGTCAGTCGTCCGGGCACTATTCCGGGTGTGAAAACACGGTAATTACATAACATAATGCTGTCTGTAGTTAACATAGACAACAATTATGCTGTCTGTAGTTAACATATGCACATCAGAAGTAGCCAGCAGAATCGGCCGAGCCAAAACAGCGTTCAAGAAGGTGAAAAGCGTTCTTACCATGTACAACAAATGCCTAGTTCTTGAATGTTATAGAACCGATACCGTACTGTTGTTGTACGGTTGTGAGGCCTGGACAGTAATACGCAAAGTCAGAACAAAATTGAGGCAGCTGAAATGTGTGGGGTTTTTTTTTTCCCCTGTTGAAGTTTTCGTTGTTTTGAAGCGGTTATAGCCCTGATATGGTTCTACGCAGTCGGCTGGGCTTTAAACAACAATAACGGTGACAATGACATGGGCACCATCAATTGATCTGACTCAGCCTTGTCTTTATGAACACGATTTAGTAAAAACTAAATGTGCGTGCTTGTGTGTGTGTGTGTGTGTGTGTGTGTGTGTGTGTGTGTGTGTGTGTGTGTGTGTGTGTGTGTGTGGCTAACTGCAATTTCAAGATCGTGGTTTAGATTATGACAACAACGACAACGACAACAGTGACGATGACGTTGATGAATAACGGTAATGTTGCTGGTGATGGTGTGTGTGTGTGTGTGTGTGTGTGTGTGTGTGTGTGTGTGTGTGT
>CM060306.1:30173482-30175982 GCA_030674185.1 Monoplex corrugatus | reverse complement strand
CTCTACTCTACACCACACCACACCACACCACACCATTCTACACTACACTACACTACACTACACTACACTACACTCCACTCCACTCCACCGCACCGCACCGCACCGCACCACACCACACCACACCACACCACACCGCACCACACCACACCACACCACATTGCAACGCAAGGCAACGCAACGCAACACAATACAACACAGCACAGCACACCACAACGCAACAACAACACAACGCAACGCAACGCAACTCAACACAACACAATTCAATACAACACAACACAACACAACACAACACAATGCAATGCAATGCAATACATTACAATACAATACAATACAATACAATACAACACAATTCAGTATAACACGACACAACATGGCGCAAACACACTGCCACGCATTATCATAGTAAAGAAGCCATACTGATTCCTCATTGCTACTGTCACGAGCCAAAAGTGACAGGTTAAGCGCTTCACAGCATTCCTGGGCTTATACTTTTAAGCCTACCGGTACTTCACTGACGTAGAGCAGTACAAGGGCGGTAAATCTTGATAGCTCCCGATAAAAAGCCGAATGGTCGAGATGAACTCGTTGGCTGTATAACTAAAACGGGAAGACACGAGATAAGACGTACGTTTTTAAACGTGTAGCTTGTAACATACGACCGAATGTAGTGGCGGTTTAGTTTCTGTAAGTGCGCCCAAGTTTTTGGATGTATCGAAATGGGGTAAAGTCCCCGTTCCACCCCTCTTTCTCTGTCTGTCTGTCTGTCTGTCTGTCTGTCTGTATCTTTCAATGTCTGTCTGTCTGTCTGCCTGCCTGTCTGTCTGCCTGTCAGTATGTCTCTGTTTGTCTCTCTGTCTGTCTCTGTCCCTGTGTCTGTCTCTGTCTGTCTGTCTGCCTGCCTGCCTGTCTGTCTGTCTGTCTGTCTGTCTGTCTCTCTCTTTGTCTCTCTGGCTGGCTGTCTCGCTGTACTGTCTGTCTATCTGTCTCGGTCTCTCTCTGTCTCTCTCTGTCTCTCTTCTCTGTCTGTCTGTCTGTCTGTCTCTCTCTGTCTGTCTGTCTGTCTGTCTGTCTCTCTCTCTCTCTCTCTCTCTCTCTCTCTCTCTTCTCTCGTTCCCCACTTACTCTTTCTCACTATTTCTTAGCAAAGGTAGGCATTCTAATGTTGCGTTATTATATTAATGTCTTCGTCTTATAGAGTCCATTTATTGTTGTACAGATCCCCATGGACAAGGGCTGGATGTTAAAAACAATCTTTCAGTTTTATTGTGCCATCGATTAGAGACTCACTACCGGCTGGGTTAAAGGGGGCAGACCTACCCAGATTTGGGTACCAAGGTTGTGATGTTCATTGTTTCAGTTGTAATGAACCAATCACCATGATATTTGGCAAAAAGATACCTCAGACAGTATTCTTTGGATTGGATATCTTTTTTGGGGTCTGTGAGTTATGAAAAGATGTACATACTAGTTCTGCTCCTCTCTTCTCTCTCTCTCTCTCTCTCTCTCTCTCTATATATATATATATATATATATATATATATATCTACACACACACACACACACATATATATATATATATATATATATATATATATATATATATATATATATATATATATATGTGTGTGTGTGTGTGTAGGTGTGTGTGTGTGTATGTAGATATGTGAGTGTGTGTTATACATACGTACATATATATATATATACTTTTCTGCATACAAACAACACATATATATATATATATATATATGTATGTATGTATGTATATATATATATCTGTGTGTATACATGTGTACATAGATAGATACATACAATAGATACATAGATATGTACATAGATACATAGAAAGAGAGATAATAGATAGATACATAGATATGTTTATGACCGTTATAGATACATACATACATACATACATACATACATACATACATACATAAACATACATTACATACATACATACATACATACATAGATGTGTTTATGACCGTAGGTTTATGTGTATATATGATTAGACACCAACGTTAATATCCATTCATCTGTGCTTGTGTGTTACTGTATTTTCTAATGTGTATGTGTGTACGTGTGATATATAATTGTTTCTGTGCATATTACACTTTGTGTATACGTATGTGTATGTATATGTGTATGAGTACATGTATGTGTATGTGTATATGTTCTCCGTACATGTATGTAGGTGTGTATGCGTATGCGCATGTGTACATGGGCAGGCACGCATGCACATACATGTATGTTTGCATGTGCATATGTGTGCGCGTGTTCGTATAGTATTCAAGCTTGTATGAGTGTATGTGTCTATTATTGCATGCGTGCATATGCATGTCACCATCATGTGCCCTGCCGCATGGCGTTGGCGATCTGGGTCCTCCATATGTATCTACCCCTTGTCGCTGCAAGTACATCTCCCACCTTCTTTGTCCTCAGCCACCTTGCAAATCTGTCCAATATTTTCTCCCTGGGTCTACCTGGTGTTTTCTTTCCCACT
>CM060306.1:30165982-30168482 GCA_030674185.1 Monoplex corrugatus | reverse complement strand
AGTGTGTCAGACTCAGAGAGAGGGACAGTGTGTCAGACTCAGAGAGAGGGACAGTGTGTCAGACTCAGAAAGATGGACAGTGTGTCAGACTCAGAGAGAGGGACAGTGTGTCAGACTCAGAAAGACGGAGAGACGGTTTGTCAACTCAGAGACAGAAAGACAAAGTGTGTCAGACTCGGAGAGACAAAGAGATAAAGTGTGTGATAATCAGAGAGACAGAGAGATAAAGTGTGTCAGACTCAGCGATATAAAGTGTGTGAGACTCGGAGAGACAGAGAGATAAAGTGTGTCAGACTCGAAGAGACAGAGAGATATAGTGTGTCAGACTCAGAGAGACAGAGAGATAAAGTGTGTCAGACTCAGAGAGACAGAGAGATATAGTGTGTCAGACTCAGAGAAACAGACAGATAAAGTGTGTCAGACTCGAAGAGACAGACAGATAAAGTGTGTCAGACTCGGAGAGACAGAGATATATTGTGTGTCAGACTCAGAGAGACAGAGAGATAAAGTGTGTCAGACTCAGAGAGACAGAGAGATAAAGTGTGTCAGACTCAGCGATATAAAGTGTGTAAGACTCAGAGAGACAGAGAGATAAAGTGTGTCAGACTCGTAGAGACAGAGAGATAAAGTGTGTCAGACTCAGAGAAACAGACAGATAAAGTGTGTCAGACTCAGAGAGACAGAGAGATAAAGTGTGTCAGACTCGGAGAGACAGAGAGATAAAGTGTGTAAGACTCAGAGAGACAGAGAGATAAAGTGTGTCAGACTCAGAGAAACAGACAGATAAAGTGTGTCAGACTCAGAGAAACAGACAGATAAAGAAGTGTGTCAGACTCAGAGAAACAGACAGATAAAGTGTGTCAGACTCAGAGAAACAGAGAGATAAAGTGTGTCAGACTCAGAGAAACAGAGAGATAAAGTGTGTCAGACTCAGAGAAACAGACAGATAAAGTGTGTCAGACTCAGAGAAACAGAGAGATAAAGTGTGTCAGACTCAGAGAAACAGACAGATAAAGTGTGTCAGACTCAGAGAAACAGACAGATAAAGTGTGTGAGACTCGGAGAGACAGAGAGATAAAATGTGTAAGACTCAGAGAAACAGAGAGATAAAGTGTGTCAGACTCAGAGAAACAGAGAGATAAAGTGTGTCAGACTCAGAGAAACAGACAGATAAAGTGTGTCAGACTCAGAGAAACAGAGAGATAAAGTGTGTCAGACTCAGAGAAACAGACAGATAAAGTGTGTCAGACTCAGAGAAACAGACAGATAAAGTGTGTGAGACTCAGAGAAACAGAGAGATAAAGTGTGTCAGACTCAGAGAAACAGACAGATAAAGTGTGTCAGACTCAGAGAAACAGACAGATAAAGTGTTGTCAGACTCGGAGAGACAGAGAGATAAAGTGTGTCAGACTCGGAGAGACAGGGAGATAAAGTGTGTCAGACTCGGAGAGACAGAGAGATAAAGTGTGTCAGACTCGGAGAGACGGAGAAATAAAGTGTGTCAGACTCCGGGAGATGGACGGACATACAGGGTATTTCAGAATAAGAGAGATGGAGTGTCAGACTGAATAGGAGAAATTGACAGAGAGAGAGAGAGAGAGAGAGAGAGAGAGAGAGAGAGGGAGAGAGAGAGAAAGACACTGTGTGTCAGAGAGAGGGAGAGACAATGTGTGAGACTCAGAGAGAGAGTAGTGTGTCAGAGAGAGGGAGAGACAGTGTGTGTGACTCAGAGAGAGAGACTGACAAGGTGTGTCGGAGAGAGGGAGAGACAGTGTGTGTGACTCAGATAGAGAGAGAAAGTGTGTCAGAGAGAGGGAGAGACAGTGTGTGTGGACTCAGAGACAGAGATGTGTCAGAGAAAGGGAGAGACAGTGTGTGTGACTCAGAGAGAGAGAGGTGTGTCAGAGAGAGGGAGAGACAGTGTGTGTGACTCAGATAGAGAGAGAGAGTATGTGTCAGAGAGAGAAGGAGAGAGAGAGAGAAAGACACTGTGTGTCAGAGTGAGGGAGAGATAGTGCGTGTGACTCAGAGACAGAGATGTGTCAGAGAAAGGGAGAGACAGTGTGTGTGACTCAGAGAGAGAGAGGTGTGTCAGAGAGAGGGAGAGACAGTATGTGTGACTCAGATAGAGAGAGAAGGTGTGTCAGAGAGAGGGAGAGACAGTGTGTGTGACTCAGATAGAGAGAGAAGGTGTGTCAGAGAGAGGGAGAGACAGTGTGTGTGACTCAGATAGAGAGAGAAGATGTGTCAGAAGAGAGAAGGAGAGAGAGAGAAAGACACTGTGTGTCAGAGTGAGGGAGAGATAGTGCGTGTGACTCAGAGACAGAGATGTGTCAGAGAAAGGGAGAGACAGTGTGTGGTGACTCAGAGAGAGAGAGGTGTGTCAGAGAGAGGAAGAGACTGTGTGTGACTCAGAGAGAGACAGTGTGTGTGACTCAGAGACAGAGAGACAGATGTGTCAGAGAGAGGGAGAGACAGGTGTCTCAGAGAGAGAGAGAGA
>CM060306.1:30160982-30163482 GCA_030674185.1 Monoplex corrugatus | reverse complement strand
GGTGTTTGTGTGTGCATGTGTGTGTGGCGTGTGTGTGTGTGTGTTTGTGTGACTATGTCTGTGTCTGTGTGTATATGTTTGTGTCTGTGCCGGTGTGTATGTATGTCTGTGTGTGGTTTTTTTGTTAGTGTTGTCTGAGAACAACAATCATTCGTTCATTGACACTGTACTATCTTCTAAACCCTCCCAATACTGAACAAACTTCAAACGGTAATATGTGCACAATACCAAGGACCAGATGTAGAACAGGCCCTTTGGCATCTGATGCTACTGTTACTCTGCTTGAGTCTTTGAGTAATTACAGTGTTGTCAGGTTTCAAGCTCTCTGTCTGTCTTTGCCTCTGTTTCTGTCTGCCTCTCTCTCTCTCTCTCTGTCTTTCTGTCTCTCTGCGTCTGTGTCTTTCTCTGTTTCTGTATCACTGTCTCTGTCGGTCTGTCAGTCTGTCTCTCTCTGTCTGTCTGTCTGTCTCGCTGTCTGCCTCTCTCTCTCTCTCTCTCTCTCTCTCTCTCTCTCTCTCTCTCTGTTGTTCTCTGTCTTTTTCTCTTTCTTTACTTTGCGTGCGTGGGCTTGTGTGTATGTTGTCATCATAATCTTAAACAATATCGTCATCGTCGTCGTCATCATTATCATCATCATCATCATCGTCGTCGTCGTCATCATCATCATTATCAGCATCAGCATCAGCATCAAACGTACTGCCATATTTCATACGATTTTCTGTTCATTGTTTTCTTCTTTCAGCCGGAATCAACGTGACCAGTGCAAGCATCAAAAGCGCCAGCGAGGAATACTACGAGTGAGATACTTGCGTCTGTCGTCCTGTCATTTTGCCCGTCTGCCTCTATGTCTGAATAATGATAATAACAATAATGATGATGATAATGATAACAATGAGGAAGTACTAAACACACTAACAGCTAAAATGTACTCATGCTTTTAAGTATACTGTGATACACAACAACACATACTTAACGTATCTAAATGAACAATGGCAGATAGATAAAATAGTTTTGATAAACTGTATCAGTACACAATGACAGATATCCAGTTTTGATAAAATAGAGAAAAACCCACCATTTTTTTTTTTTTTTTTTTTTTTTTTAAAATTTATTTTTGTGTGTATGTGTTTGTGAACTAGTCATTACGTGTTGGAGAAAACGAGCGGTATAGGCGAGCCAGGGAGATTGAAGTGGGATTTGACCCTGTGTAACCTGGCGGCTTGGGCCATCATCTGTATCTCCCTCATCAAAGGAGTCTCCTCTCTCGGCAAGGTCAGAGCTCTTTCTTAAAGTTGTTAGGGAGTTTACGTGTGTTGTGTGCTGTACTGTGCTATGCTGTGCTGTGTTGTGCTGTGTTGTACTGTGCTGTGTTGTGTTTGTGTTGAACTGTGCTATGCTGTGTTGTGCTGTGTTGTACTGTGCTGTGTTGTGTTGTGTTGTGTTGTACTGTACTGTTGTATTGTTGTGTTGTGTTGTGTTGTATTGTACTGTGCTGTGTTGTACTGTACTGTGCTGTATTGTACTGTGTTGTACTGTGCTGTGTTGTACTGTACTGTGCTGTGTTGTACTGTGTTGTACTGTGCTGTGTTGTGTTGTACTGTGCTGTGTTGTACTGTGCTGTGTTGTACTGTGCTGTGTTGTACTGTGTTGTGCTTTGCTGCATTGTACTGTGTTGTGTTGTACTGTACTGTGCTGTGGTGTATTGTACTGTGTTGTGTTGTGCTGTACTGTGTTGGGTTGTGCTGTACTGTATTGGGTTGTGCTGTACTGTGTTGTGTTGTGCTGTGCTGTGCTGTGTTGTGTTGTGCTCTGCTGTGCTGTACTGTGTTGTGTTGTGTTGTGCTGTATTGGGTTGTGCAGTGTTGTGTTGTGCTGTAACGTGCTCTGCTGTGTTGTGTTGTGGTGTACTGTGCTCCACTGTGCTGTGTTGTGGTGTGGTGTGCTGTGCTGTGTTGTGGTGTGTTGTGCTGTGCTGTGCTGTGTAGAGTTGTGCTGGGTTGGGTTGGCTTGGGTTGTGTTGTGCTGTGCTGTGTTGTGCTATACTGTGCTCCGCTGTGCTGTGTTGTGTTGTGCTCTCTTGTGCTGTTCTATGCTTCACTGTGTTGTACTGTGCTGTGTTGTGCCGTACTGTGTTGTGCTGTGTTGTGTCATGCTGTGTTGTGTTGTGTGCTGTTTTGTGTGGTATTGTGCTGTGCTGTGTTGCACTGTGCTGTGTTGCGTTGTGATGTGCTGTACTGTGCTGTTGCATTGTGTTGTGCTGTGTTTGTTGTGCTGTGTTGTACTGCGTTGTGTTGTGTTGTGCTGTGTTGCGTTGTGCTGTATCTTGCTCGGCTGTGCTGTGCTGTAACGTGCTCCGCTGTGTTGTGCTGTGCTGTGCTGTGTTGTGCTGTAACGTGCTCCGCTGTGCTGTGTTGTGCTGTGCTGTGTTGTTGTGTTGTATTGTGCTCCGCTGTGCTGTGTTGTGTAGAGTTGTGTTGTGCTGTACTGTGCTGTGCTGGTT
>CM060306.1:30153482-30155982 GCA_030674185.1 Monoplex corrugatus | reverse complement strand
GTGGGGAGGGGGTTCTTTGCGGTGAGGGTTTTTCTGTGCATCACGCTTTCACACACGCTATTCTTGCGGTGAGGGTTTTTCTGCGTATCACGCCCTCACACACGCTGTCCTTGCGGTGAGGGTTTCTCTGTGTATCACGCCCTCACACACGCTGTCCTTGTGGTGAGGGTTTTTCTGCGTATCACGCCCTCACACACGCTGTCCTTGCGGTGAGGGTTTCTCTGTGTATCACGCCCTCACACACGCTATTCTTGCGGTGAGGGTTTTTCTGTGTATCATTCCCTCACACACGCTATTCTTGCGGTGAGGGTTTTTCTGCGTATCACGCCCTCACACACGCTGTCCTTGCGGTGAGGGTTTCTCTGTGTATCACGCCCTCACACACGCTATTCTTGCGGTGAGGGTTTTTCTGCGTATCACGCCCTCACACACGCTGTCCTTGCGGTGAGGGTTTCTCTGTGTATCACGCCCTCACACACGCTGTCCTTGTGGTGAGGGTTTCTCTGTGTATCACGCCCTCACACACGCTGTCCTTGTGGTGAGGGTTTCTCTGTGTATCACGCCCTCACACACGCTGTCCTTGTGGTGAGGGTTTCTCTGTGTATCACGCCCTCACACACGCTGTCCTTGCGGTGAGGGTTTCTCTGTGTATCACGCCCTCACACACGCTGTCCTTGTGGTGAGGGTTTCTCTGTGTATCACGCCCTCACACACGCTGTCCTTGTGGTGAGGGTTTCTCTGTGTATCACGCCCTCACACACGCTGTCCTTGTGGTGAGGGTTTCTCTGTGTATCATGGCCTCACACACGCTGTCCTTGCGGTGAGGGTTTCTCTGTGTATCACGCGCTCACACACGCTGTCCTTGTGGTGAGGGTTTCTCTGTGTATCACGCCCTCACACACGCTGTCCTTGCGGTGAGGGTTTCTCTGTGTATCATGGCCTCACACACGCTGTCCTTGCGGTGAGGGTTTCTCTGTGTATCATGGCCTCACACACGCTGTCCTTGCGGTGAGGGTTTCTCTGTGTATCACGCCCTCACACACGCTGTCCTTGCGGTGAGGGTTTCTCTGTGTATCACGCCCTCACACACGCTGTCCTTGCGGTGAGGGTTTCTCTGTGTATCATGGCCTCACACACGCTGTCCTTGTGGTGAGGGTTTCTCTGTGTATCACGCCCTCACACACGCTGTCCTTGCGGTGAGGGTTTCTCTGTGTATCATGGCCTCACACACGCTGTCCTTGTGGTGAGGGTTTCTCTGTGTATCACGCCCTCACACACGCTGTCCTTGCGGTGAGGGTTTCTTGTGTATCACGCCCTCACACACGCTGTCCTTGTGGTGAGGGTTTCTCTGTGTATCTCGCCCTCACACACGCTATTCTTGTGCTGAGGGTTTCTCTGCGTATCACACCCTCACACACGCTGTCCTTGCGGTGAGGGTTTCTCTGTATCATGGCCTCACACACGCTGTCCTTGCGGTGAGGGTTTCTCTGTGTATCATTCCCTCACACACGCTATTCTTGCGGTGAGGGTTTCTCTTACGTATCATGGCCTCACACACGCTATTCTTGCGGTGAGGGTTTCTCTTACGTATCATGGCCTCACACACGCTATCACCCCTCTCCCAAAAAGTCTCCTACACACTGATATGATCGCTTTGCTATGCCAAGGTCAACGAGATGATGTGTGTTTTGAGAGGGTGACGGTTCTGTTATAAGTTCTGCGCAGGAGGCTGGGCTGTAAACATTGTTATTGATGATGATGATGATGATGATGATGATGATGATAATGATAATAATACTATTAATAATAATAATGATAATGATAATAATGATGATGATGATGATAACAATAATAATAATATCAATAATGATGATGATGATGATGATGATGACAAATGTCATTTGATTTGATTTTGAATGATTTGATTTGTTTTAATGTGATTTGATTGGATTATAGTATGATTTGATGATGATATGATTTGATTTTCCCCTTTACAGGTATGGTTGGATGCAGCATCTCAGATCTTTTTCTCCCTCAGTACCAGCACCGGTAGTCTGACAGCCATGTCCAGCTACACCAAGTTCAAAAACAACTCACTCAGGTTGGATCATACTATTGGCGATTAGGGTTGTAATGTGCTGGTAATGTAATATGTTTTTTTTGTGTGTGTGTTGCGTGTTCTATGCTGCGTACAGTCGTGACTGTGTAGCATCTAATCGTTCGATCACTTGGTTATGCAGATGTATTGATGTTCGTCAAGTATTGTGTTATATATTTAGGATCTTAGGAAGGTATACTGGTTCGATGCCAAGAGTTAACAATTGTCCATGTGCGCGGAAGCGTTTTCACTTGTGGACGTTGGAAAGCGAACTGTGTGCTGTTGTGTAGGCACTAATTTTCGTGTTTGCTGTGAGTGTTATGAGGCGTGGACAGTCAACACGCAAAGTCAGAACAAAATTGAGGCAACTGAAATAGGGTTTCTAAGAAGAATGTTCAGAGT
>CM060306.1:30143482-30148482 GCA_030674185.1 Monoplex corrugatus | reverse complement strand
GTCTGTATCTTTCTTCCCTTTCTTCTTGGCTTAATAACGGAATGAATGTGATGATGATGATGATGATGATTGATAATAGACTCTCATCAATCCGACAGATGAATCCCTCGTGTACAAATTCCAAATTCTAAAGTTCGATCATTCAGTCTTTTTTTATTTGTATTTTTTCTTAATTTGTACTTTTTTATTTGCTTTTTCCCAGGCACAGGATTGGTGTTTGTGGCCTACCCTGAGGCCTTGGCCAGGATGCCAGTCCCCCAACTGTGGTCAGTGCTCTTCTTCTTCATGATGATCTGTTTGGGTATGGGCACTCAGGTAAGTACTCCCTGTGGTGTGTGTGTGTGTGTGTGTGTGTGTGTGTGTGTGTGTTGTGTGTGTGTGGTGTGTGTGTGTGTGTGTGTGTGTGTGAGAGAGAGAGAGAGAAAGAGACAGAGACACAGAGAGAGAGAGTGTGTGTGTGTGTGTGTGTGTGTGTGTGTGTGTGTGTGTGTGTGTGAGTGTGTGTGCGAGAGAGAGACAGAGAGAGTGTGTGTGTGTGTATGTGTGTGTATGTGTGTGTGTGTGTGTTGTGTGTGTGTGTGCATGTGCATGTGCGTGTGCGCGTGTGTGTGTATGTGTGTGTGTGTGTCAGTGTGTGTGTATGTGTGAACGTGTGTACGTTTGTGTTTGTGTGTGTGTCGTGTGTGTGTGTGTGTACGTTTGTGTTTGTTTGTGTGTGTGTGTGTGTGTGTGTGTGTGTGTGTGTGTGTGTGTGTGTGTAGAGGGGGCTGTTGCCGTTCGTGGTGGTGATCTGTGTGTGTTTGCGAAGAAGGGGTGTTGCTCGTGGTATGGTGTGGGGTTGTTGTTAGTGATGGTTGTGACGTTGGTTATCTATGGTGTGTGTGTGTGTGAGGGGGGTTATTGTTGTTGTTGGGGGTGATTGTGATCTCTGTGTATGTGTTTGTTGGGGGGGGGGGGGGGGTGTTTTCAGTGATGGTGCTCAAATATTCCGACAAAACCTGCAGGTGTCTGATTTCTCGGGCCTGATTGACGCCAGGTATATTATGATAATAAGCATAAAATACAGTCATGTCACGCAGTCTCTTTCCAAAGCAGAGTGCCATAGCGTCTCCACTATAGCCTCCATCTTCATCATCACAGCACTGTCAAAATTGGGCTAGATTTTGTGACCTTTCAAGTCCTGCTGTCATGGTGACCTCGATTTCCCTGAGTTTGGAATTGTGTTAGAAAAGCCAAATGAGCGGCAGGGGGACAGTGACACAGGAGCTGTGGAGATGATGTATCTCAAAAAAAAAAGTTGTTTTTATTGTGTAATATCATCAGGGTCAAGTTCATCATCAGCATCATTGACAATGTAATCACCACCACCACCATCATCATCACCATCATCATCATCATTGACAATGTTATCACCACCATCATCATCATCACCATCATCATCATGTGCCCTGCTGCATGGCGTTGGCGATCATGGCCCTCCATATGTATCTATCCCTTGTTGCCGCAAGCATATCTTCCACCCTCTCTGTCCTCAGCCACCCTGCAAGTCCGCCCAGTATTTTTCTCGCAGCATGACGATCCCTACCAGACGAAGGTGCTCCATAGGAGCCCCTGTTTACGTCGTTATCCTCATTTATCTTGTTTTATCTGGCCATGAATGTACTTGGGAAAATACGATGATGGTTTCCCGTTGCCTTCCATAGGTTTGTGTACGGACTCTCCGATAGCCTTTGTCGTTCCCACAACAACCTACAAGGCAGTAGGGGTGATTTTCTTTTTCAGGGTTTACTCCACTAACCTTATTCTCTCCCGAGATGACCACAAAGCAGTGGTGCTGTTTACCCATAGCTGGGGGGTCTGGTTCGTGGGCACCAGGGCATATCCACACGCCGGTGGGCCTGCGTGCCGCACGTCTGGGGGCCAGACCTCCTCCGAGTCCCTCTACATGTATAGGCCTCAGTGAAGATAAATTTAACATCAGGCAAAAACTGATTAATAACACCATCCAGCCACCATCATCATCATCGTTTTTGGTGAACAGATACCCAGTGCAGAGACATTGCTGATGGCTCTACAGGACGAGTACTCCTTCCTGAGAGGCAAGTGGCGATCTGTCACCTTCAGGGTCAGCATGTGCTTTCTGGCATTTATCCTGGGGCTTCCACAAACCACACAGGTTGGTACATGGTTGGATGGGTGGATGGATGTATGGGTGGATGGATGAATGGATGGATGGATGGATGGATGGATGGATGGATGGATGGATGGATGGATGTTTGCATGTATGTGTGTATGTATGTATGTATGTATGTATGTATGTATGTATGTATGAGTGTGTATGTATGTATATGCACATATATACACACACACACATATATAATATACATACATATATATATATATGTATATATATATATAATATATATATATATATATATATATATATATATATATGTATACATATATATAGGCCTACATGTACATATACACACACATACATCTAGCTGTGTGTGTGTGGTGTGTGTGTGTGTGTGTGTGTGTGTGTGTGTGTGTGTGTGGATTGTGTGTGTGTGTGTGTGTGTGTGTGTGTGTGTGTGTGTGTGTGTGGTGTGTGTGAGTGTATGCTTACTCTTTGCCAAAAACACCTGCGTCTTCATAGACTTCAGGAACGCGTTTGACACTGTCTGGCAAGAGGCACTATGGGCCTCAATGAAGAGAAATTTAACATCAGGCAAAACGCAGTTAACACCATCCAACCACAATACTCCAAAGCAGCTACTGTGGTGGACAGGGTGGGACTCGAAAGTGGTTCTATACTTTGGTGGGAGTTTGTCAAGGCTGCCTTCGGTCTCCCATGATTTTTAGCATATACCTGGAATGCATTGAGACTGCCGCAATTAAAGATCACGTCAGCAGAGTCATCATTGTTATTGTTATGATGATATTATGATATGATGATGATGATGATGATGATGATAATGATGATGATGATAATGACCATTATTTTTATTGCTGTTTTTGTTATCATCATCGATAGTTTATAATTTCTATTGTTGTTGTTGTTGTTATTATATCAATAATAGTGTTATTATCATTATTATTATTATTATTATTATTATTATTATTATTGTTATTATTATTATTACTATTATTATTATTATCATTATTATTATATTAATGATATCATTTTTTTTATTATTATCATTGTTTTTGTTTTTGTTGTTGTTGTTGCTGTTTTCGTAAGGGGTTGACATGTACTTGTATTGCATGTGTCTACTTTTCTCTCTCATGCTTTTGTAAAGCGTTCGCTCAATTGACAAGTAGTGGTCAATATTTCATCATAATTCATTTCTATAATCTCTTCAACATTCTAAGTGGTATGTTTCATCCGTTTTTCAACGTCGCTATATTCTGTGTGGAAAGTAGCAAGGACTAGCTGTTGGACAGATCATGTAACACCTAATGCTACTATCATTGTGTAATAAAGTATTTTTGAAGTCATCTACTCACCGAGGCGTAGTCGTTAGCACATCGGACCAGAGACTGGAAGGTTGTGTGTTCAAATCACCGTAAGTTCTGTCAAAGTAATTGTGGAAGTTTTCAGCCCCCAACCATTTCCTTCTCAACCGGCTCATTTTGGAAGCCTGGGACCACACAGTCGAGTCTCATCCACTTCATCAATGAGTCATTGAAGATGTTGCTCGACTAGTTCTCTTATCAGAGTTATTGGAGTTATTTCAAGAGGGATTCACCGTGCTCGGACAGCTCCACGTGCGCTCCAACCCAAATCTGCCAGCAATTATCTGACAAGATCTGCGGCCCATTAGCTCAGTTGGTTAGAGCACGGTGCTGATAGCGCGAAGGTCGTGGGTTCGACCACCATGTGTCAACTCTTTTAGGATGAGTACAAATAAAGCTGCTTACATGCCATGATCCTTGAAAAAAGGTGTGTGTGTGTGTGTGTTTTTTTTTTTAACTTTGTGGTTGAAGTTCATCTCTCGTATTTCGTGTCATCACTCCCTGCATCCTCCCTCACGTTTTCTGTGCCGTCGCCTCTTTCTTTGCTTCATCTGTGGTTCTTGTCTCTGCTTTGTCGCTGTTGTTGCTGTCGTTGTTATTGCTTTTGCTGTTGTTTGTTTACCTGTTTGTTTTATTGTGTTTCGAGTCATGGTGGTGGTTTTTGGTTTCCTTGCTCTCGCTTATTACAATATTAAGAACATGCTGTTTTCTTTGTTCTCTTTTCTGCATCTCAGTCTCTCTCTCTCTCTCTCTCTCTCTCTCTCTCTCTCTCTCTCTTTTCTCTCTCTCTTTCTCTCTGTCTCTTTCTCTCTCTCTCTGTCTTTCTCTCTCTCTCTGTCTTTCTCTCTCTCTCTGTCTCTGTCTCTCTCTCTCTGTCTCTGTGTCTCTGTCTCTCTCTCTGTCTATCTCTGTCTCTGTCTCTCTGTTTCTCTGTGTGTCTCTGTCTCTCTGTGTGTCTCTGTCTCTCTCAGTCTCTCTGTATCTCTCTCTGTGTCTCTCTCTCTCTGTCTCTCTCTCTCTCTCTCTCTCTCTCTCTCTGTATATATATATATCTCTCTCTCTGGCTCTCTCTCTCTCTTTCTCTATTACACACACACTCACACACTCAGACGTACACAAGCACACACAGACACGCACACACACGCGCGCGCTTGCACACACGCACGCACTCACACTCACACACACACACACACACACACACACACACACACACACACACACACACACACACACACACACACAAATATTTTTCTTATCATATCTTGAGCGTGGTGTGTGTATGTGTGTGTGTGTGTGTGTGTGTATGTGTGTGTGTGTGTGTGTGTATGTATGTATGTGTTTATGTGCGTGCATATGAGTGTGTGTGTGCGTGCGTATGTGTGCGTGCGTGTGTATGCGCGTGTGTGTGCGTATGTGTACGTGTGTGCACGTGTACGTGTTTATGTGTATGCGTGTACATGTGTACGTGCTTATATGTAAGT
>CM060306.1:30133482-30138482 GCA_030674185.1 Monoplex corrugatus | reverse complement strand
GACTCTCTTTCTGATGTTAATTGATAGGCATTTGTTGGTAAGAATGCTTGTCATCTTCTTGAATGCTGCTTTGGCTTGGCCGATTCTGCCAGCTATTTCCGATGTGCATCTGCCGTCTGATGAAATGACCGTTCCCAGGTATTTGAACTTATTAACCTGTGTCAAGGTTGTGCCATTTGCTGTTATTTTGCAGGAGGGGATTTCATGTTTTTTACTGATCACCATGACTTCAGTCTTCCTGCTGTTTAGTTCCAACCCCTTACCTTTGCTTTCTGTTTCTAGTATATTCACAAGGTTTTGTAGGTCCCTTTCATTTTCTGCAATTAGCACGGTGTCATCTGCGTACCGAATGTTGTTTATCATTTTCCCTCCAACCTTTAATCCAGGGTCTTCTTCTAGGTTTCTCATGATGTTTTCGCTTTATAGTGAAAACAGATCTGGTGACAAAACACAACCCTGTCTGACTCCTCTTTTGGTGTTTTGAAAAGAGCTTATATTGTTTTCTATTCTCATTGCAGCTGTTTGTTCCCAGTACATATTCCTGATTATTAGTAGATCTTTTCCATCGACATTGAGTCTCTCCAGTTGGTTGATCAATTCTTCATGTCGTACCCGATCGAAAGCCTTGGTATAGTCAACAAAGCATAAATACAAATCCTTATTCATCTCAACTGACCTCTCTGTGATAGTTCTTAGGATGTATATGGCATTAATAGTTCCTTTCCCCTCCACAAATCCACACTGTTCTTCTGCTATTTCTCTTTTGATTCTATTCCTTGTCCTCATCATGATTATTCTTAACAGGATTTTTGTTACATGACTCATCAAGCTGATTGTGCGATGGAGTTCGCATTCTATAGCCCCTGTCTTCTTTGGAAGTGCAATGAAAATTGATTTTGACATATCTTTGGGGATTTTTCCTGTGTCATAAATTTCATTTAGGAGGACTGTTATTTTTTCTATGCCAAATTCCTCCAGGGCTTCAATCATCTCTGTAGTAATGTTGTCTGGTCCTGGGGCTTTTCCTGGTTTCATCTTTTTCAGTGCTGCTCTGACTTCATCTTTCATTATCGGTGGTCCTTCAAAGTTCTGTCATCCTCAAAAAGGTCTTTAATGTACTCTCCCCATCTGTCTAATACCTTGTATTTTTCCATGATAAGCGTGCCATCTTTTGATTTTAAGCAACCAGTTGATGTGCATGTATTTTTCCTGTGAACAGTTTCTTCAATTCGTCTGTGCATACCCTGAGGATCCATTTTGTGTCGTTCTTCTATCTCTTTGCATTTTGTGTTCAGCCAAGCTTCCTTAGCTTCATTGCACCTATACCTGATTTCTTTGTTTATCTTCCTGTATATCTCCTCGTTTCTCTTTGCCTTCCTCCTTTTCTCCATCAGGCCCAAAATTTCATTAGTCATCCAGCTCTTTTTTGCTTTTCTATTTGCCTTAGGGATTTCCTCACAAGCTTCATTTATAGAACTTCTCAACTTTGTCCATTGTTCCTCATTGTCACCAACGTCTTCCAGAGCACTGAATTTGTTTTGAACATGTACATTAAATTTTTGACGTATCATTTCATCTATCTTCAAGAGTCCAAGATTTAGTTTGATGTTGCTTTTGGTCTGTTTCCTTTTCCTCAATTTCAGCCTAAACCTTCCCACTACCGGATTGTGGTCACTGTTGCAGTCTGCGCCTGGTAGTGTTTTTGCTGACAGTAAAGAATTTCTAAATCTTTTGTTGATCAGGATGTAGTCAATTTGATTTTTGGTATTATCTCCTGGACTCATCCAAGTCCATTTTCTTCTGTTAGGCTGCTCAAACCAGGTGTTTCCTACTATGAACTCATTCATCTGTGCCCATTCTACAAGCTTCCCCCCTCTTTCGTTTTGTGTACCAAAGCCATGAGGTCCAACTATATCCTCCACCCTATCCTGTCCCACTTTAGCATTAAAATCTCCCATTATGACTGTAACTTCCTGTGATTTACATTGGACCTTGGCCATCTCTAAAACTTCGTAGAAGTTGTCGATGTCTTCCTGAGTACTTGCGGATGTTGGTGCATACACCTGTATGATGTTGATATCAAAAGGTTTCCCTCTGAATTTGACCAGTAAAAACTGTCGGACACTGCTTTTGATTTGTCTTTGTCCATTATGATGCCTACTCCTCTTTCATGTGAATTACCACCAGAGTATATCACTGTATATTCTCTTGATGTTATCATGCCTGCCCCCTTCCATCTCATTTACGCTAGTCCTAAAATACTGATGTTAAGCCTTTCCATCTCCATTTTGATGTTGTCTAATTTACCTTTCTGCAACATTGTTCTGATGTTCCATGTTGCTACCTTGGTGTTGAATTTAATCTTGGTTTTGGTCGCAGTAGCTGGCTGACGGTCTGGTGTCACCTGCGCCGCATGACAGTCCCTACCGGACGAAGGTGCTCCACAGGAGCACCTATTGACGTCGTTAACTTTCTTCTTTATTCTTCCTCTGTCCATGGATTTCCTGGGGAAAAATACGATGGTGGTTTCCCCTTGCCTTCCATCGGTTTTTTATTTTAGGGTTGACTCCCTTAGCCTTACTCTCTCCCAATATGTCCACAAGGCAGTGGAGCTATTTACCCATAGCTTGGGGATCTGGTTCGTGGGCACCAGGGCGTGACCACACGCCGGTGGGCCTGCATGCCTCACGTCTGGGGGCCAGACCTCCTCCGAGTCCTACGAGATTCAGCCTGAGTCCGTGAGGTGCTCAGTTACCGCCTGTCGCCACGAGGAGGCACAGCGTAGGGCTTGCTGATGGAGAGGCTATGTACTGACAGGAAGAGACTTACGCCTTCTGCTCTTCTTTTCGCACAGCAGTGCTAGCCAGCGGTGCAGGCTGAAGCCGACACACTAGACGCATCACATCTGCCAATATGACACCTGCGGTATTGACCAGAAAACTTTTAGCAACACTCTCAACAACGAATCCCGTAAAATGGTTGAAACATGACTGTGTGTACCCAATCTTACCAACGAGTGAATAACACGCTCATCTCTTGGTTATTAATAGGACGCCGATTGGAGCCGAAAAAATCCCACGATGATTTTTTTTTATCCCAATTTTTTTCAATCGAACAAGGTTTGCACAAACAATGTTACGTCATTCTTACTGTGGATAGAGGTAATCATAAATCACATACACAATATCAATATCTAGGACAATGCAAAACATAGGCTTTAAGTAAACTTAGTCCTCCTGTTCGTCATACAATGTTGTTCAGCATAATATATAATAGTCATCTTATATAATGCCCAATTTTCCTTTCCGGCTTTGAGTTGTACAGGTTCAAAGAGGTGTTGAAATGGTTATAACCCTGATAAGGCTCTGCGCAGTCCGCTGGGCTTTAATAAACAATAGCGATACCGATGAAAAGGACTGATGGGGGGGGGGGGGGGGGGTCCCGGGAGTGGGGGAGGGATTCGATCTCACAACCCTCCAGTCGGTAGGTAGCCCACTGCGCCAACCACTACACCACAGTGATTGGTTGAATGACTATAACCTACAAGGCAATGGGAACTTTCCTTTTTCTTTCATTCTCCCCCCCCCCCCCCCCTGTCTTTTTGTACATTACTTTTCTCTTAGCTCCCTTTGTCAGAGTGCCATGTTGGTAACTGACTCAAAGGTCGTGAGTTCAATCCCCGGACGGGCATACACACACACACACACACACACACACACACACACACACACACACACACACACACACACACACACACACACACCACACTCGCACATACACACACGCACGCACACACGCACACACACACACACACACACACACAAACATACACACAAACACATACGTACATACACACACACATACATACATACATACATACATACATACACATACACGCGCACATACACACATACACACACGCACACAAACGCATACACACACACACACACGCATATACATACATACATACATACACACACACACACATACATACATACACATACACATACACAAACACACACATACATACATACACACACACATACACACACACACACAAACACACACATACATACACAAACACACACGCACACGCACACACACACAAACACACACACACACATACACAAATACACACACTTTACTGTCATCGCCCTCATTCTCATTATAATTGTTGTTGTTGTTATTTCCATTATTATGTTTACAGGCCATCATAATGTTTGACTCCATCAATTACGTTATTATCATTATTATTGTTGTTATTACCATTATCATGAGCACAGGCCATCATGGTGTTTGACTCCATCAATTACGTTATTATCATTATTATTGTTGTTATTACCATTATCATGAGCACAGGCCATCATGGTGTTTGACTCCATCATTACGTTATTATCATTATTATTGTTGTTATTACCATTATCATGAGCACAGGCCATCATGGTGTTTGACTCCATCAGTTACGTTATTATCATTATTATTGTTGTTATTACCATTATCATGAGCACAGGCCATTTATGGTGTTTGACTCCATCAGTTACGTTATTATCATTATTATTGTTGTTATTACCATTATCATGAGCACAGGCCATCATGGTGTTTGACTCCATCAGTTACGTTATTATCATTATTATTGTTGTTATTACCATTATCATGAGCACAGGCCATCATGGTGTTTGACTCCATCAATTACGTTATTATCATTATTATTGTTGTTATTACCATTATATGAGCACAGGCCATCATGGTGTTTGACTCCATCAGTTACGTTATTATCATTATTATTGTTGTTATTACCATTATCATGAGCACAGGCCATCATAGTGTTTGACTCCATCATTACGTTATTATCATTATTATTTTGTTATTACCATATCATGACACAGCCATCATGGTGTTTGACTCCATCAATTACGTTATTATCATTATTATTGTTGTTATTACCAATTATCATGAGCACAGGCCATCATAGTGTTTGACTCCATCAGTTACGTTATTAT
>CM060306.1:30123482-30130982 GCA_030674185.1 Monoplex corrugatus | reverse complement strand
CAGGCAGGCAGGCGGGCAAATATCTAGATTAGATTAGATCAGATCAGATCAGATTAGATAGATTAGATTAGATAGATTAGATTGAATTAGATCATATTAGATAGATTAGATTAGATTAGATTAGATAGATAGATAGACAGACAGATAGACAGACAGACAGACAGACAGACAGACAGATAGACACATAGACAAAGCCATGCAAATATCAAAGACCGGACCAGCTTCAGCTTTCCAGATCTGCTTATTGCCTGCCGCAGCCTTGAGACAAAGACGGAGAATCCGGTCTGATAGGGCGTCCCATCCGTCTGTCCGTCCGTCCATCCGTCTGTCCGTCTGTCTGTCTGTCTGTCCGTCCGTCTGTCCGTCCATCCATCCGTCCGTCCATCTGTCTGTCTTGTCTCCCGGCTTACTGGCCGGCCTGCTTGCCTGTGTTAACCTAACCCATCGCTGAACCCTCTCTCTCTCTCTTTGTCTCTCTGTTCTTACAGCTACTGGTACAACTCAACCAGCCCGTCCCGGAGTGGGGACCCGCCAAACCCGAACACCGCACCATCCTCCGTTACCAGACATTCACGCCTTCGGTTCCCTTCAGCACCCTCGGGGCATCCGACGCGGAGATGGCAACGACGACTCCGACGACGACGACCACGATTATGCCAGTGAGCAAGAATGATGGTGGTGGGGGGGCCGGGGGGGCCCCTCCACCCTACATTCATGGCCAGAACTTACCGTCGTATAGTACCGTCACCTCCAACGATCCCAGCGACGGTTGCTCTCCGCCTAAAGGCGTCGACAATACTTCCTCCCACATCACCGAACAGGAGGAGATGACCAAAATGTGAACTGTGGAGAGTTAGCGGAAAGGATCAGAGATGTCTTTTTTGTTGTCTCCCTTCCTAGCCTGATACATAAATGAATAAGGAATGTCCTATTTCAGGAAAAAAATAGATGAAAAGATATCTCAATAAATCAATCAGAAACTTCTTAACGTATATGAATGACTGAATAAACAAACAGATAAGCGAATAAGGCGAATGATTGGATAAACAGATAGAATAAATGAACAAGGAATGTCCTATTTCCGTAAAATAGATGAAAAGGTAGCTCAGTAAATAAACCAGAAATGTTATAACGTATATGAATGAATGAATAAACAGGTAGATAAATGAATAAGGAATGTCCTATTTGAGTTAGGTAGATGACGAGATAGCTCAATAAATAAATCAAAAACTTCATAATGTCTATGAATGACTGCATAAATAAATAGATAAATGAAAAAGAAATGTCCTATTTCAGTAAAACAGATGAAAAGATATCTCAATAAATGAATCAGAAACTTCATAACGTATATGAATGATTGAATAAACAGATATATGAATGAATAAAGGAATGTCCTATTTCAGTAACATAGAAGAAGAGAGAGCTCAATAAATGAATCAGAAACTTTATAACGTATATGAATAACTAAATAAACAGATAGATAAATAAATCAGGAATGTCCTGGCTCAGTGAAATAGATGAAGTGATATCTCAGTAAATAAATCAGAAACAAAATGAGAGAGAGAGACAGAGACAGAGATAGAGACAGGGAGAGAGAGATGGTTTGCCAGAGTGCGTCACCAATGATGTATCATGTAGTTTTAAGTCGATCTTTGTGAAATTCGGACACGGACAGTTACAAAAACTGGACATAGATCTTTACACACACATAAATATTGGACACAAAAATTCAGCAAAACTGGATAAAGACTTTATCAAAAACTGGACACAGAGACATTAACAGAAATTGGAAACAGACTGATAAAAAAAAAAAAATTTTAACGTGGATCGGAACAAAATTCGGACACGTATCTTTTATCCAGTTGGGACCACTGGTCTGACTCGAAAGAAAGTTAAGATGCGTACATGTAAAGGGGCAATAACTGGACATATAAATGTGCTTGTTTGTTTGTTTGTTTGTTTGTTTGTTTGTTACTGGCACAAGTGCATAAGGCAAATCGTTCACCTTTGCTCAGTCCAAAGCGCGCAACCCTTAAGAACAAGCATTTTAAATGAAAAGGCGAAATGGGAAAAAGCGAAACAGGATGACACCGTTTGGCCAACATCGGCTGATCTGTTCTTTTGTTCTTTCTTAAAGGAAAGAGGATGATGCCTTTACTGAAATGACTATGTACAAGGTGTGGTATGATACGTCCTTCGCGCTATACGTTATCAAGTCCTTTACCTTTTCTCTGCGCATGTATTTTTTTTTATTTATTTACTTTGTATATATGTTCCTTCTTTGAAGGTAGGATACACAGTTTGCATCTTAGCTATTTTATCCATGTAGATGACACAAAAGAGTGGTGATAGAGCACATCCATATCGGATCCCAGTTATAAAAACATTTGGGGTTTTTACTGTTCGTCCTTCTTTGCACCTAGTTAGATTGTTCCTTAGTACGTCTATTTTCGTAAATTCAAGTTAGAAAAAAATTCAACGTTTAGAATCCATGAATTAGCTCTCTTATCTCAAAATTAGGTCTCGTACTTCAAGATGTAGAGATGAGAGGTTGGGTGTGTAGTGTGTTTGTTTGTTCGTTCGTTTCAAAGTGTAGAGATGAGAGGTTGGGCGTGTATGTGGGTTTCTTTCTTTCTTTCTTTCCTTCGTTCTTTCTTTCTTTTGGGCAGTGTTTATTTTTTCTCTGTCCCAAATGCGTGTATACACATTGTTCGGCCCACACTGCGCAGGGATTGTCTTGTTGCACAGTCTGCATGCTCTGTCTCTGACAGGCAGGCAGCCTGCTGGGTGTTTGCATGTTTCTATGAGTCGCCGGGCAATGGCTTGGCTTACGAGGCCTTTAACTTACATATTTCATGTTCTTCGTGTGTATGTATACTCAAGAAGGAAAATCAGACATTTGCCGATCTACACGTAAATATCGACCTGGCAGATTGAGAGGGAGGGTTACGCGTTGGCTTATAGCTATAGAACTTGTCTTTATAATTTTGGACCCTTTGTCATATGGCATTTGTTACGTAGCGCTTACGGAATCTTCTGTTCGATATAACGCCTTCTTGAACAAAATGACACTGCATTTGAATGGAATTATATATGTGCAGTCATGTTTCGTCCTTGTTGTAGGTGTTTCATGGAAGTGAGTAGGACACGACGTGATAATGGACAGGTCTGACGGCTATTATTGCTGATCACAACCTTATCCAAAACAAACAAGAAAACAAACAAACAGTTGGATCTTTGTTTTCCCTATTGACACAGTGATATGGCTCTGCCAGAGAGAGAGAGAGAGAAAGCGGAAAAGCAAAAAGAAGGGAAATAACCCAACCGGTTTTCAAAATGCGATGGTCGTGATAGGAATTGTTTTTCTTTGCCTCCTTGCTCTCCGAATTGGTTTTTAAGCGTGTGTTGTTTTTTTTTTCTTTTTTGTTTTGTTTTTTGTATTACATGCATGTAGGCACATTGTTATATTACAGTGTGCAGGGCGGGCTGTTACTGCACAGTCTACATAATACTCCGTCTTTGTTGGGGCCTGCATGCATGCAGGGTGTCTTCATGTGTCTATAATCCACTGAACAGTGACATGGCTTTAAGGATCTTTAACGTGCTTGTTTGATGCTCTGTGTGTGTGTATGTATCACCGTAGGGGGGTCGAGGCACTGACAGGTGTGGGGCACTGACACTTGTTGACCTGAGAGATGGGAAAAATCTCAACCATTCATCGACCGCGTAGAAGGTACCCAGGTAAGATCGAACTCGACTAACCAGTCGCCGAGGTGTAGTGGTGAACGCAACGGACTACTGACTGGAAGGTTGTGGTTTCGAATCCCCATCAGTACCTTCAAAAATCATTGTGGGATTTTTCGGCTCTAACCAGCTCCTACCCAGAGTTGGGCGTGCTATGGGCTCATTGAGAAGACTGGGACCACACAGTCGAGTCTCATCCACTTCACGGATGCGTCATTGAGGGGGTTGCTCAAATCTTCTCACCAGCACCGCAGGTGTCTGTATCTCTCAGGCCTGGTTGACGCCAGGATATATTATGATAGTGAGTGTAGAGTACATCCCTGTCACGCAGTCTCAATCCTAGATGGAACTCCATAGCGTCATGATTATCATCCTCATCGACATCATAATCATCGTAATGTAAAAAAAAATGTGCCAGCTTCTGTGGCCATTAAGGTGCCGCAAAAATTGGGACGAAAAAAGAAAAAAAAAAAGGTGAGCGCAAAGGTAACCTCCCTGGGTGCGTTGATCCTAAAAAAAAATCGAACTCGACTGGCACCGACCCACTTGACTCTCGCGCCTATCACCGGACAATGTACTATCACTTTTTAGTCAAAAGAAGAAAAAAAATCGACCCAACTGGAACATAAGTGATTTACTCACAAAGACAAAGCAACTGCCAAATATTCTATCTTTTAGCTAAACAAGCAAAGAAAACAAACCAGACTGTCTTGGAAGAGGCGAACACAAAAAGAACATTAATGAAGAAGATTAGAGAAAGACTTCCAACATTTATAAGACATTTTATGAGGTGAAAGAAATGAGAGCACCTAGTCACAACAGGAAAGCTGGAGGGAAAGAGAGTACCAGGAGGACAGGGAGAAAACATAATGGACGGACTTGCAGAGTGGCTGAGGACAGACAGGGCAGGAGTTGTACCTGCAGCGACAAAAGACAGATTTGTATGGAGGGCCATGATCGCCAACGCCATGCGGCAGGGCACACGATGATGATAGCTAAACAAGACACTGAAATTCAGGAGAAAAAAAAAAACCCAAACAAACAAAAGTAGAGAGGGTTCAGTTCGGGAGGGGGGGGGGGGGGGGGGGGGGTATCTACTTCTGTTTGTTCAAGGAACTTTAGCAACATGTTTATCGCGTACGTGTCTTCTATAAGATTTTTTTTCAGGATCATTGCACTCAGGGAGGTTACCTTTGTGCTAACCTTTTTATTTTTTATTTTTTTTTTTTTTGTCCCATTTTCTACGCCATTCACATAAGCTGGAGCAGTTGTTGTTTTTTTCACAATGCAATGATGATGATAATCATGATGCTATGGAATTCCATCTAAGATTGAGACTGCGTGATAGGGCTGTACTCTGCGCTTACTATCATAACATATCCTGACGTCAACCAGGCCTGAAAGATTCAGACACCTGCAGTGCTGGTCAGTAAGATTTGAGCAACACCCTCAACGACGCATCCGTGAAGTGGACGAGACGCGACTGTGTGGTCCCAAGTCTTTCCAAGGAGCCCATACCACGCCCAGCTCTGGGTAGGATCCGGTTAGAGCCGAAAAATCCCACAATGTTTTTGAAGGTACTGATGTGGATTTGAGCTCACAACCTTCCATTCGGTAGTCCGTTGCGCTAACCACTCCACCACGGTGACTGGTCTTCTACAAGAGTTTGCTTCATGTGTGTACGTGAAAGGGGGGGGGGGGTGAGGGGGCGGGGGATGACAGGCAGTTACGGGGGATGAAAAATGTGACTTAGACCCAGTTCCAGACACGTTTATTTGTTATGACGGAGGCACAGATGGAGGAACGACATGTCGATGGATTATGACCAATAATGAGACGTGAGTACAAGCTAAACAGGTTCTTTTTTGTTGTTGTTGTTTTGTTATTATGGCCCCTTGTTCTGACTTGGGCAGCCATAGATGTAGTTCTACTGCGTAGATTACCGAATAATACAAGACGAGTGGGTGTAACTTGTGTTTCGTTTTGTTTTTGTGAGCCCTTGTCCAGTCATATATGCAGTTCTCCGTAGGTTTATAACCCACCCTCAGTAAGTACGAGTGTGTACACCTTGGGATGTTCCGTTGGATTTGGAGTCATGAATGACGGAGGATGAATATTTTGGTTGGTTAAAGTGTTCTGGTTGTTGACGGTTTTCTCCGGGCAAGGGAGGGCGGGATGGGGTGGAGATAGTGTCTTGGGTGTTTTATTGTTTGTTTTGTTTTTTGTTTGTTTTGTTTGTTTGTTTTGTTTTGTTTTTTGTTTTCTCAATCTGGTTTACCTTATCAGACTTGGTTCTTCAGCAAAACATAGATATCTCAGAAATGAAGGTTGTCAACCAAAGTGCAAATTGTAGATTTTCTGTCTTCTCTGAATGAGAAGGAATGTATGTGTGTGTGTGTGCTTGTGCGTGTTTGTATGTGTGAGGGTGTGGGTGTGTGTGTGGTGTGGTGTGTGTGTACACGTGTATTCGTGTGTGTGTGTGTGTGTGTGTGCGCGCGCGTGCGTGTGTGTGTGTGTGTGTCTATGTAAAAACATAAAAACTCCTGAAATTCAGTTTCAAAGGCATGAATGCAAATAATTCCATGCATAATAATGATTGTATTCAAAATTCCGCGGTCGCCTTTCTTATCCTTTAAAATTTTCTATTTAATTTTTTTTTTCATGTTTTATGTGGAAGCGCGGACTGTCCTTCACAAATGAGCGTTTTAAAGTTCCTGGTTCCTGGATTGAGAGGGAATGTGTGTGAGGTTATTTTATTTTCTATAAGTGATGGATTTATGTTACAAGTTTGCTCAACTTTCCCAGCATTATTGCTTTATGACGTTTTCGACGGTTTTGTAAACTGGCATCAGCGTGAATCTTTGTGACTTTTCGTTTGTTTGTTTGTTTGTTTGTTTGCCAACACAGAGGGCTTATGTGCAGGTTTAAGCCTTATGCCATGAGCAGTTTGGATCTTGTCCATCACGTGGCATCAATGGCATCAGCACATGGGGAACTCATTCCCAGCGCGGAGTCGTTACCTTGAGCTGTTTGCTTTGTTTGTTTGGTCATCAGAAATGTGATGGAACATGAATTTTCGGTAGAATATAACAGACAGACAAAAAGATTCAGTATACACGTCAGTAAAATCAGTCAAGTTGATAGATTGTATTTTCCTTGTAAGATTATATTCTCCTTTCACCTCTTGCGACCCTGGGATGGGGGTGGGTTTGGAGGGTGAATGTCAGCATAATCATAACCATTCCAGTTTTGTTTGTTAAATCGATCTGATTATTCAATGCATTTTTGGCTCTAAAGAAATGTAATGTGCAGAAGCAAGTTTGGTCATTTGGACCAGTTTTTACATATGTTTTAAGGTCGTTAGATATGTTTACATTTGTGTTCAGCTTTGGTTTGTTTTGCCTTGTTAAATTCTTTGGTGATAAATAGGACGGAGTGGTCAACACCAGGGGCATATCGTTAGCTTACGTGCGCAGGTGCATTTGATGTGTGTACCCAATTTTCTTTTCCGGCTTTTATTTGTACAGGTTCAAAGAGGTGTTGAAATGGTTATAGCCCTGATAAACCCTGGGCTTTAATAAACAATAACGATACTGATGAAAGTCGGTCCGGTATTATGATTCATTGTTAACCCAGTTACCTGTTATGATTAACTCCCATCGACTGATGAATGACTATGCGACATTCCGTGCTAATATCGTGTATTTTACAGTGAAAGTAGTTGCGGCATTTATTTTTGTAAAGGCTTGTTTTCTG
>CM060306.1:30115982-30118482 GCA_030674185.1 Monoplex corrugatus | reverse complement strand
ACCAACCTGTCTCAAAGTTGTGCCGTTGGCTATTATTTTGTATGAGGGGATCACTACTTTTTTTTCTGATTACCATGACTTCAGTCTTTTTGCTAGTTAACTCAAGGCCTTTATTTCTGCTTTCTATTTCTATTATATTCACAAGACTCTGAAAAAAAATCTGTAGGTCTTTTCTGTTGTTAGTTTTTGGTGGTTTTTTTTCCTCCATTTTCTGCAATTAGAACGTGTCATTTTCGTAACGAAGACAGTTTACGTAGGCAGAGGAAAGTGTACATAGGCAAGTGTGTACATAGGCGGAGAATAAAACAGACTCATCAAAGACTAAAGGCCTGTCATTGTTTGACGGCATATGGAAACACGAGAATGACCAGCATCCCCATCTCCCCTAACAGGTGGTACGGTCTCCAGGGTAAACGTGTGTGCGAACCTGTTAGTTCCTAAAATCCTTTCGTGTGTGCACGTAGACAGAGCATAAAATACGCTCGTTAAAGATTAAAGACTTGTCACTCCTGGGCGGATTATGGAAACATGAGAATATCTAGCATGCATGCTCCCCTCCTCCCGCTCCCTCCCCTTCTCAACCGTATGGTGGGGTAGCCTACTGAATACAAGAACAGAATGATTTGCATACACACATCCGGCAAAACGTTACTCAGAACTAAAGATTTTTTGTTTTGTTGTTTCTTTGTTGTTGTTGTTCTTTGTTTTTGTTTGTTTGTTTTTTCTAAATCAACAGTTATTTGTCATAAGGAAGAGCGGCCTGTGTATGTTATAATGACTTCTTCACCAGCTGTTACACTGTCATGAGTGTGTGTCTGTGTGTATGGATGTATATATATACATAATATATATATATATATACATATATATATGTGTGTGTGTGTGTTTTGTGTTGTGTGTGTGTGTGTGTGTGTGTGTGTGTGTGTGTGTGTGTGTGTGTGTGTGTGTGTGGATGTGCCTGTGTGTGTATGGATGTGTTTTGTGTGTGTGTGTGTGTGTGTGTGTGTGTGTGTGTGTGTGTGTGTGTGTGTGTGTGAGTGTGTGTGTGTGTGTGTGTGTGTGCGTGCACATGGAGAGATAGAGAGCGCGAGACAGCATGTATATACACGCATATGCACAATACATACACACATACATACATATATACATACACATATACACACATATACACACATACATACATACATACATACATACATACACACATATACACACATACATAATACATACATACATACACATACATACATACATACATACACACATACATACATACATACATACATACATACAACATACATACATACATACATCATGCATACATACATACATACATGCATGCATACATACATACACACATACATACATACATACATACATACATACATACATCATACATACATACATACATACATACATACATACTCATCATGCATACATACATCTACATACATACATACATACATACATAATACGTACTACGTACATACGTATGTACGTACACTGCGTGCGTGCATGTTTATGCACATACATACATGTGTACATACTTACGTACAGACATACATACACGTACATACATAAATCATACATGCATACACATATCAGGCAGACAGGTAAACAGACAGACAGTTATATTTAGAACACAGCTGCCGACAACTGTATTCCTGCCTACGTATCTACACATATCAAGAGAGAGCACACTCGTAACCACGCGCACACATGCACACACACAAATACACACGAACATACACAAACACACGCGTGCACGCATGCACACACACACATACACACACACACACACACACACACACTCGTGCACGCGCGTACGCTCGCACACGTACACACTAACACTTACATACACTCGTACACGTGTATACACACACGCATACGCACAGACATATTCTCTCTCTCTCTCTCTCTCTCTCTCTCTCTCTCTCTCTCTCACTCTCTCTCCTTTCACAAAATGCGCAGATTGCGATGATTTATGGAGAGGCTAGAAGGAACCTGTTGTATATTAACGCATATAATATATCACATGGACAGCAAAGAAAACAAACGAGACAGTCTTGATGGAGGCAGACACAAGTAGATCATTCATAAGGAAGATTAGGAAAAGACAGGCAACATTTATAGACAATTTTATGAGGAAGGGGATTTGGAGCACCTGGTCACAACGGGAAAGCTGAAGGGAAAGAGAGCACCAGGAAGACCCAGGGAGAAAATGCTAGACGGACTTGCAGAGTGGCTGAAGACGAGGAGGGTGGGGGAGATGCTTGGGGCAACAAGAGATAGAGACAGATGGAAGTCCATGATCGCCAACGCCATGCGGCAGGGCACCTGATGATGATGAATATATCACATATACTGAAGTACTCTGTTATCTGATAATACGTTAGGATGAGCACGGGAAAAAAAACTAACTAGATTAACTGATATTCGGCCAACATTGTTTAAATGTGGATTTGGATATGTCTGAGAAAATCAAGGCATCGAGTCGTCG
>CM060306.1:30100982-30103482 GCA_030674185.1 Monoplex corrugatus | reverse complement strand
GATTAGCGTAACCTGTGTTCGGATTTTGAGACAGTTCGCTGATCTCCATCGACCCCACCTCTGGCACAAAGGATATTGTCACAACAGATTTCTCTGCTGTTTTTGACTGGAACTTTATCAACCAACGACGTATTGGAAAACGGCCACAGATCTATTACCCATCATTGTTTCAAGGAAATCAGTTTCGACCGGCGTCTGTTGCAAACATATTACTTCCAGGATTTTCCGGAAATAGTAACTGAAACCATTATTAACCCTTCCACTTCTGCACCCAATCCCCCCCCCCCCCCCCCCCAGCTTCTGTCAGTCTCCTGCAATAACCCTTTCACGCTTGCACCTTATTCACCAAGCCTTTCGCAATAACCTTTTGACTACCGCACTTTATCCGTCCACTTGCTGTTTAACCCTTTCACTTCTGCATCTTATCCACCAAACGTTTGCAATAACCCTTTCACGTCTGTACCTTATCCACCAAGCTTTTCGCGATAACCTTTTCATTCCTGCACTATACACTATGTCTGCCCGTTTGTTGTTATAAGCCTTTCCCTTCTGCATCTATATCCACCAAGTGTTTTTGCAATAACCTTTTGCACCTGCACCTTTTCCATTAAGCTTTTGGCAATAACCTTTTCATTCCTGCACCTTACCCGTCTGCTTGCTGTTATAACCCTTTCACTCCTGAATCCTACCCTCCAGCATTCACAAACTGTGTCAGAAAGGAAGGAAATTGTACGTTGTTTCTGTTGATTTAAAAAAAACAAGTATTTGATTGGGTCAAACATGACAAATCTGTTGATTTTAATAAACTATTTGATTGGGTCAAACATGACAAATCTGTTGATTTTAATAAAGTATTTGATTGAGACAAACATGACAAATCTGTTGATTTTAATAAAGTATTTGATTGGGTCAAACATGACAAATCTGTTGATTTAATAAAGTATTTGATTGGGTCAAACATGACAAATCTGTTGATTTTAATAAAGTATTTGATTGAGACAAACATGACAAATCTGTTGATTTTAATAAAGTATTTGATTGGCAAACATGACAAATCTGTTGATTTTAATAAAGTATTTGATTGAGACAAACATGACAAATCTGTTGATTTTAATAAAGTATTTGATTGAGACAAACATGACAAATCTGTTGATTTTAATAAAGTATTTGATTGAGACAAACATGACAAATCTGTTGATTTTAATAAAGTATTTGATTGAGACAAACATGACAAATCTGTTGATTTTAATAAAGTATTTGATTGAGACAAACATGACAAATCTGTTGATTTTAATAAAGTATTTGATTGAGACAAACATGACAAATCTGTTGATTTTAATAAAGTATTTGATTGGGTCAAACATGACAAATCTGTTGATTTTAATAAAGTATTTGATTGGGTCAAACATGACAAATCTGATGATTTTAATAAAGCATTTGATTGAGTCAAACATGACAAACTATCGAATGTGTTAGAAACTAATGTATTACAGATAAATTATTTTGTTCTCTGCTTGCAATGTACAGCCATCTAATGCCCTGTGCAAGAAGCAATTTCTTCTCTTCAGACTGTTTTTAATGTCCTCTTGATGTAAAACAAGGGTGTGTGTTAAACCCTACATTGTTTGGATTGTTTACAAATCAGCTGGCGAATCATAATTTTTATGTAAAAGAAAGACAGGCATGGTGTACGATTTTGCCAGATACTACGAGGTGGAAATTTCGTGTTGTCTCACACACACGCGGGCACGTGTGTATACGCGCGCGCTTGTGCATGCGTCTGTTTGTATATGAGTGTGTGTGCATGTGTGTGTGCGTGTGTGTGCATGCGTGTATATGTGTGTGCATGTATTTATAATATAACACGGCACCGACAAGGCTTCAGACTAAGTTTCCTTGCTGTTTTTAGAAACGACAAATAAGATATCTTCAACCTTAAATCTTGAATCTTGAATCTGTTAAACTGTTTCTGAAGAAGAAAAATAACTATGTAATATAAACGCACACTAAACGTACACTTCCATTGAGTAATAAGCCTCACAGATATAGAGAGAATGGTCAGCAAGTTGTCCATTTTGTAAAAGCATATTTGAAAATCAACAGCATTTTGTGTTCAATTGCCCAGTGTACAGAGACATTTGAAAAACAAACAAACAAACAAACGGAAAAGTGCTTAATGATTTAGTGTATCTGTCTCTGGTGTGCTCCAAGCACGAAATGGAAATTGTTCCTTGCGACTTTGTAGATTTCTAGTTCATGCAATTCGAAAACGAGAGATTAGGATTAAATGAAATTTAAGTAACTGTTAGTACCGTATATTACATTGAACTTCAGCGTGTACGTGAACATATTGAACACAGCATCAGTTTAGATGTGTGATAATTATTTCTCTTAATGCATTGATATAACACTGTAAATATGAATGGGTAATGACTTCGCAAACCACATTCCCAACGCCCCCCCCCCCCCCACACACCTTCCTCCCCTCATCCCAACCTTG
>CM060306.1:30083482-30095982 GCA_030674185.1 Monoplex corrugatus | reverse complement strand
CCATGCGTTGCATTTCCCATGTAGGAGATTGGTAGATAGGGTGAGGGAATAGAGAGTTTGCTGCCTTTGTCCTAGCTTACATTGTCCTACCTTACGCTCTTTATAGGGACAGAACGTACGCCTTCAGTCAATAGACAAAAGAAAGAAACAGTTTGGAAGGGGATAAAATACAAAGGGCCCACGGACGGATCATGACGGGAATCACCTGGAAGGACCGGAAAACGGCGGCATGGGTAAGAGGAAAAACGAAGGTCCAAGACATACTAGACACAGTTTGTGAACGAAAGTGGAACTGGGCTGGTCACGTCATTAGGAGGTCTGACAACAGATGGACCACCAAAGTGACGCACTGGATCCCTCGAAGCCAAGAAAGGAACAGAGATCGCCAGAGAACCAGATGACGAGACGATCTAGAAACGTTCGACAAACAACGGGCCAGAACAGCAGTTCACCGGCAACAGTGGCGTGCGATGAGAAAGGCTTATGTCCAACATCGGACCCAAACAAGCTGAAGAAGAAGAAGAAGAAGAAAATACAAACACCATTTTATGTGTATGATCAGTTTCCAACAGAGCCTTCCTTTTCTTCGACTGTTTAGAAGCTGGAGATCAGCTGATAAAAACACCGTATCAAGATCTGATATATCGAGTTTAATCCCAAATTCATGCAAACTGCATCGTGAGAGAAAACCTGCTCGTGTGGCTCATCTTAACGCCCTAATCGTTCAGTGATGTGAGCTTAATGTCTAATGTAGGCCTAAATGAGCATGGTGGCCTAATCTATCCTCTTGATGTTCTTTTCCAATTTCGACCTCGTGACTGAGATGGTCCGTAAATCATCGAGCCATCTCTAAGTCTGTAGGCCTAAAGTGTGAGTCCCCAAACAGAAATGAATTATTTACACATTTCAAAACATCGTTCACGCATCAGTCAAAGAATCTTCCAGGTCATTGACTGATCTGGGTGGAACACACACTATAGAAACTGTCCAGATGCCATGGAAACCTCTTGAACCAGATAAATTCAACTTCTAACCGCTATCAGCGTGTCAAGCAGCTGGCTCAGATCGTAATGGCTGTCGACACGTACGTCGTGAGGTGTTGGTAGTTTCCGTCACCTCTCGTTGTGTGTCCTGCCATGTTGTTATGGTGTGTTATTGTCTATCCATGTCCGTACCCCTCAGCATTACGTTGTTTTTGTATCTGTTGTTACTCTTCGTGGGTACACTGCAGTGCAGCTTTTTTTCTGGATTTTATTCTGTTGTTTCTTTTTTTTTTCTCTATTTTCAACTCTCTTGTGTGTGTGTGTGTGTGTGTGTGTGTGTGTGTGTGTGTGTGTGTGTGTGTGTGTGTGTGTGTGTGTGTGTGTGTGTGTGTGTGTGTGTGTGTGTGTGTGTGTGTTTCTGTCTGACTGTCTCTCTGTTTGTCTGTCTGTGTCTGTATGTTTGTCTCTGTATGTGTGTGTGTGTGTGTGTGTGTGTTGTGTGTGTGTGTGTGTGTGTGTGTGTGTGTTGTGTTGTGTTGTATTGTGTTGTGTATGTGTGTGTGTGTGTGTGTGTGTGTTGCGTGTGTGTGTCTATGTGTTGTTGTTATTATTGTTTGTGTTTGTGGCTGTTGCTATTAAAAATGATATGGTAGATATGGCTCCTACTGACCGAAGAAGAGAAAAGTGTGTATTATGCGAGCGCGTGCGTGCGTGCGTGTGTGTAAGTGTATGTGTGTGTGTGTGTGTGTGTTTGTGCATGTGTGTATCTCTATGTGTGTAAGTGTGTGTGTGTGTCTGTGTCTGTGTGTGTGTCTGTGTCTGTGTGTGTCTGTGTGTGTGTGTGTCTGTGTGTGTGTCCGTGTCTATGTGCGTGTGTCTGTCTGTGACCAGAAGGTCTTATGACGTTACATTTGCTATAGTACATCTCCCCAGTGACTTGTGTCCAATTGCGCTTGCTATGCATGTAAGTGTGTGTAGATAGATAGATAGATAGATAGATATATAGATAGATAGATAGATAGATAGAAAGATAGATAGATATATAGGGTGTGTGGTGTGTGTGTGTGTGTGTGTGTGTGTGTGTGTGTGTGTGTGTGTGTGTGTGTGTGTGTGTGTGTGTGTATAAACGAATATCCATATATAAGGTGAGGGTATGATGGTAGAGCTATTTTAAGAAATGTAAGTAACAATATACACATGGAAGTTGGTTGATATGTTTCATTGGAATGAAGCATGTTTTATGTATTGTATAATCATCAGTGTTGAATAAAGAAAATCTTTTTAAAAAAATGGAAAGTGTTCCCATCTCCCAGGTCAACATGTGCGCAGATTTGCTGAGGCCTAAATCCCTTAGCGTGTATTTATACACACAGGATAACAAATTCGCACGTTAAAGATCCTGTAAGTCATATCAGCGACCGGTGGCTTATGAAAACATGGAAACACCCGGCATGCAGGCCCAGTAAAGACGGAGACTGCAGACTGTACAGCAAGATACAGCCTGCACAGTGAATGCGTAACAACGTGCGTACAAGCATCTGACAAAGTATGACATGGAGACCAGTCGCCGTAGTGTAGTGGTTAACGCAACGGACTACCGACTGGAAGGTTGTGAGTTCGAATCCCCATCAGTACTTCAAAAATCATTGTGGGATTTTTCGGCTCTAACCGGCTTCTACCCAGAGTTGGGCGTGCTATGGGCTCATTGGGAAGACTGGAACCACACAGTCGAGTCTCATCCACTGCGCGGATGATCATTGACGCCAGGATATATTATGACAGTAAGCTAGAGTACAACTCTGTCACGCAGTCTCAATCCTAGATGGAACTCCATGATCCATAGCATCATGATTATCATCCACATCGACATCATCATCATCGCATAATAAAAACTGTTTCAGTTTCTGTGGCCATTAAATTGGCGTAGAAAATGGGACGAAAAAAAAGATGAGCTCAAAGGTGACCCCCCCCCCCCCCCCGAGTGCAATGATCCTAAAAAATAAAAATAAAAAATAAAAAAGTATGACATGGAGTGTCGTTAACTCCCCTTTGGTTGAACTGTTTATACTATTGTTTGCGGACGATGCCCTATTGAGGGGACTGCAAGGCGAATGAGGGCTTTTTCATTCTCTCTTGCTCTGGTAGCTGAGCTGGACCTGGTTGCTGCATGTTAACCCTTTCACTCCCACACCCTGTCCACCAGTAAACTGCATTGTCAACCGTGTTAGCGAAGCAAAAACGTAACCCGTTGACTCCGTCTCCGTCACCCTACCCACCAGATTCCTACAGGAAGCTGGTGGATAGGGTGAGAGAGTCAAAGGGTTAAGTTTTTTGCAATTGGTGGATACGGTGCAGGAGTCAAAGGGTTAAGTGGCTATGTAATAATAATAATAATAATTACAATATTTATATAGCGCAAAATCTTGATAAAATCAAATCTAAGCGCTGAAGCAGACACACACGCAAGCACGCACGCACGCACGCACGCACACACACGCACGCACACACACACACACACACACACGCATGGCTATAAATGGGGAGAAAGAATAAAAGCAATAAAAGCAAGAATAAAACCAATGGAAAATTATATAGAGCATAGCATATACAATTATATATTATAACCATGTGATTCCCTCCGAGCGGAGACAGGCTGCAGATGGGGGGGGGGGGGGGGGTTGAGTGAGGTTAGGATTTTATGCGGAGGAGAAAAGGTGAGTTTTGAGAGCGGACTTGAAGGAGACAAAAGTAGGTTGCTGACGGACTGAGAGAGGAAGTTTGTTCCAGGAGAGTGGACCAGAAACAGAGAAGGCTCGTGGACCATAGGTATTGAGCTTAGTGCGTGGAAAGTCCCGGGATTTCTCATCTCCCCACCTTGCCATACGACGTTTGAACATGGTGAATGATGACTGGCCGGATCCGAATAGATCATTCATTGTTGGTGCATGGTATACCCCCTTTGCTTCGCTAAAAGTCTTCCATGGACAACCCCCCCCCCCCCTTTGCTTCGCTAAAAGGCTTCCATGGACATCCCACCCCCCTTGCCTTGGTTAAAAGACTTCCATGGACATCCCCCCCCCCACCTTTGCTTGGCTAAAATGTTCCATGGACATCCCCCCCTTTGCTTGGCTAAAAGGCTACCATGGACATCCCCCCCTTTGCTTGGCTAAAAGGCTACCATGGACATCCCCCCCCCCCTTCGCATGGCTAAAAAGCTACCATGGACATCCCCCCTTGGCTTGGCTAAAAGGCTTCCATGGACATCCCCCCTTTGCTTGGCTAAAAGGCTTCCATGGACATCCCCCCTTTGCTTGGCTAAAAGGCTTCCATGGACATCCCCCCCCCCTTTGCTTGGCTAAAAGGCTTCCATGGACACACCCCCCCCCTTTGCTTGGCTAAAAGGCTTCCATGGACATCACAGCCCCCCTTTGCTTGGCTAAAAGTCTACCATGGACATCCCACCCCCCTTTTGCTTGGCTAAAAGGTTACCATGGACATCCCACCCCTTTTGCTTGGCTAAAAGGCTTCCATGGACATCCCCCCTTTGCTTGGCTAAAAGGCTTCATGGACATCACAGCCCCCCTTTGCTTGGCTAAAAGGTTACCATGGACATCCCACCCCCTTTTGCTTGGCTAAAAGGCTTCCATGGACATCCCCCCTTTGCTTGGCTAAAAGGCTTCATGGACATCACAGCCCCCTTTGCTTGGCTAAAAGTCTCCATGGACATCCCACCCCTTTTGCTTGGCTAAAAGGCTACCGTGGACATCCTCCCTCCCCCCTTTGCTTGGCTGAAAGGCTTCCATGGACATCCCCCTCCCCCCTTTGCTTGGCTAAAAGGCTTCCATGGACATCCCCCCTCCCCCCTTTGCTTGGTGAAATGGCTACCATGGACATCCCACCCACACCCTTTGCTTGGCGAAATGGCTACCATGGACATCCCCCCTTTGCTTGGTGAAATGGCTACCATGGACATCCCCCCTTTGTTTGGTGAAATGGCTACCATGGACATCCCCCCTTTGCTTGGTGAAATGGCTACCATGGACATCCCCCCTTTGTTTGGTGAAATGGCTACCATGGACATCCCCCCTTTGTTTGGTGAAATGGCTACCATGGACATCCCCCCTTTGTTTGGTGAAATGGCTACCATGGACATCCCCCTTTGTTTGGTGAAATGGCTACCATGGACATCCCCCCTTTGTTTGGTGAAATGGCTACCATGGACATCCCCTCTTTGTTTGGCGAAATGGCTACCATGGACATCCCCCCTTTGCTTGGTGAAATGGCTACCATGGACATCCCCTCTTTGTTTGGCGAAATGGCTACCATGGATATCTCCCTTTGTTTGGCGAAATGGCTACCATGGATATCTCCCTTTGTTTGGCGAAATGGCTACCGCGGATATCCCCTCTTTGTTTGGCGAAATGGCTACCATGGATACCTCCCCCCCCCCCCCCCCTCTTTGTTTGCCGAAATGGCTTCCGTGTGGCGTCGGAGCTGGGGACATTCATCATCATCCAGTGTTTCTTGTTAACTTTTTATCAGAAACCTCGTTGGATGTACAAAACCAGCGGAATATTTTACTTAATGAATATTTCATACAATTCGTCATTGACATTCGTATTTAATGTGTACACTCGTAAAGTTGTAGCGTTCCAAAGTTGGTTTTTCCCTTGTCAGCACGAGGAAAACGGTCCTATAGTGCTACAAAAATGAATGTTGCGAACATTGTCAAATTATTTAAGATTGTACCTGACAACGAAATTCAGACTTTTTGATCTTGCAATGACTTACCTGTTACCATTCTTGGAAAAGAGCAGTCGGGAATTTCAAGTTTTACGTACAAAGTCAAAAGTCATTTGCTTTAGGTATTTGATAAGGAAAAAATTGATGCCATTGTGAAAAAAAGAAAAACTGTGCCAGCTTCTGTGGCCATTAAGATGGTGTAGAAAATGGGACGAAAAAATAAGGTGAGCTCAAAGGTAACCTCACTGAGTGCGATCATCCTAAAAACAAAAGAAAAGAAAAAAGAAAAAAGTGATGCCAAATTGTAACCAATTCTTTAATGATGCCAGATTGTAACCAATTCTTTAATGATGCCAGATTGTGACCAATTCTTCTATCTGCTCAGAAATCTGGGATCTGTACGGTCGTTCTCAAAGAGAAAATGAAAAATAGCAATAAAACCGGAACATGGTTGCGCTTAAAGGTCTTTTGGTATTGCATAAAGAACACCATATCCGAATGATTTAGGCAAAAAACGGAAAGACACCAATGTATATTAATGGATTTATTAGATCAGTCAAATTCACGGCTCAGGATTACTAGAATGAACGACATCGATTACGGTATAAAGCTTATTTGATGTTAGTGTATTTAGATGAGTAAGAACAATATAATGAATTAAGTCATGTTGACAAGTCTTGTTTAAATTTCGGTGTGGATATGTCTACGAAATTGCATAAATCAGTGAACGTGTTTGTACACTGTTTTAAAGAACGATTGCTGGATTCAATGGGGGGAGATTCCAGTATAAAGAAAGTAAAAGAATAGATTTAAACAAAACATTTAAATCGAATGTTTCCTGAAAGAGTACATTTCTCTCAACATGAATGAATATTTGAAAACAAAATGATCTTGTCAAAATTCAGTTTGGCATTTCTGATATTGTTGTACACTCTCACTGACTGTCTCTCTCTGTCCCTGTCTGTCTGTCTGTCTGTCTCTCTCTCTCTCTGTCTCTCTCTCTGTCTCTCTCTCTGTCTCTCTCTGTCTCTGTCTGTCTGTCTGTCTCTCTCTCTCTCTCTCTCTCTCTCTCTCTCTCTCTCTCTTTCTTTCTCTCTGCGTGTTCCCCTTGATCTGTCTCATTTCCGTTCTCACATAGGTGCATACGGGATATTCCCACAATTACTGCTTAGAATTGTAGGCATAATACAATACAATGCCTTTCAACACGACACAATACAACACAAGACCATACAATGGAATACAATGCAATACAGTAGTATTAGTCATTTGATTAGGATCCGCGCGTCGATTCGTAAATTGCAATACTAATTCTTGTTCTCCTGTCACATGCTTGTGTTTTTGTTTAATTCCACATTGGCAGTCACTTCGATTCCGATTTCAAAATACAAAATTAAATAATAGTCGTAAGCCAAACGAAAATATGAATGTGTTTGTGATGACAAGTTTGGATTCACTTGTAAATGATAAAACACTTTATTGAATTGACTGTATGGTACTGTATGGCACAGCATGGTATGGCAAAAACGAATTGTATTGTATCGTATTGTATCGTATCGTTCGTATTGTATTGTATTGTATTTATTGTATTATGTTGTGTTGTATTGTATTGTGACGTGCTGTATTATGTCGTGCCGTAACGTACTGTATCGTGTCGAACTGTGCTGTACTGTACTGAACTGTTTGTGTTGTGTTGGTATGGTATGGTATGGTTATGGGTATGGTATGGTATGGTATGGTATGGTATGGTATTGGTATGGTAATGTATGGTATGGTATGGTATGTATGGTATGTAGTATGGTATGGTATGGTATGGTATGGTAGTAGTGGTATGGTATGGTATGGTATGGTATGGTATGGTATGGTATGGTATGTGGATGTATGATGGTATGGTATATGGTATGGTATTGTATATATGGTATGGTAAGTATGGTATGGTGTATGGTATGGTATGGTATGGTATGGTATGGTAGGTGGTATGGTATGGTAGTATGGTATGGTATGGTATGGTATGTATGGTATGGTAGTAAGGTATGGTGTATGGTATGTATGGTATGGTATGGTATGGTATGGTATGGTATGGTATGGTATGTATGGTATCGTATGGTATCGTATCGTATCGTATCGTATCGTATCGTATCGTATGGTGTTTGTGATATTTACATCTGTCACACCTGTGTCCTGTGATTATGTCTTGCTCTCAGGTAACAGCTGTCTCCCCTCCTCATTCAGGTCATGTTATTCACTAGCCGTGGCGGTTCCTCGGTCCCCCCCCCCCACATCCATACACCTTTCTCCCCCCTCTGTACCCCCACTTCACCCCCTTCCCACTCCCGGTTTCTCTTCCGTCCCGTCAAAACGTCTGTCACTACAATAGCACCAGGTTATTATCACTACTACTAGTACTAGTGCTACCACTGCTACTGCTGTTACCATTGCTACTACTGCTGTTACCACTGCTACTGCTGTTACAACTACTACTGCTGTTACCATTGCTACTACTGTTACAACTACTACTGCTGTTACCACTACTACTGCTGTTACAACTACTACTGCTGTTACCATTGCTACTACTGTCTATACCTACACTCTACTGCTGTTACCAATGCTACTACTGCTGTTACCACTGCTACTGCTGTTACAACCTACTAGCTTTGATGCTGTTACCACTGCTACTGCTGTTAACCACTGCTAACTACTGCTGTTACCCTACTACTGCTGTTACCACACACTGCTGTTACCACTCCTACTACTGCTACCACTACTACTGCTGCTACCACTACTACTGCTGCTACCATCAATGCTACTGCTACCACTACTACTGCTGCTACCACTACTACTAATGCAACCACTTCTACTACTGATATCACTTCTACTACTGCTACCACTGCTACTGCTGCTACCACTACTATTACTTCTACCACTACTACTACTGCAACTATTACTACTACTGCTACCACTACTACTGCTGCTACCACTACTACTGCTGCTACCACTACTATTACTTCTACCACTACTACTACTGCAACTATTACTACTACTGCTACCACTACTACTACTGCTACCACTACTACTGCTGCTACCACTACTATTACTTCTACCACTACTACTACTGCAACTATTACTACTACTGCTACCACTACTACTACTGCTACCACTACTACTACTTGCTACCACCACTACTACTGCTACCACTACTACTACTATACTGCTGCCACTACTACTACTGCTACCACCACTACTACTGCTACCACTACTATGTATTACTGCTACCACTACTACTACTACTGCTACCACCACTACTACTGCTACCAGTAATACTATACATTACTGCCACTACTACTGCTGCTACCACCACTACTACTGCTACCACTACTATGTACTACTGCTACCACTGTTACTACTGCTAATATTGTTGTTGTTGTTGTTGTACTGCTACCACTACTACTGCTGCTGCCACTACTACTACTGCTACCACTACTACTACTACTGCTACCACTACTACTACCACTACTGCTGCTACCACTACTAGTGCTGCTGCGACTGCTACTACTGCTACCACCACTACTACTGCTACCACTACTACTGCTGCTACAGCTACTGTTACTGCTACCACTGCTACTGCTACCACTACTACTACTGATATCACTACTATTACTGCTACCACCACTACTACTGCTGCTACAGCTACTGTTACTGCTACCATTGCTACTGCTACCACTACTACTACTGCTGCTACAGCTACTGTTACTGCTACCACTGCTAGCTACCACTACTACTGCTGCTACACTACTGTTACTGCTACCATTGCTACTGCTACCATACACTATACTGATATCACTACTATTACTGCTATCACCACTACTACTGCTATCACTACTATGTACTACTGCTACTACTACTACTGCTGCTACAGCTACTGTTACTGCTACCACTGCTACTGCTACCACTACTACTACTGATATCACTACTACTACTGCTACCACTGCCACTGCTGCTACCATTAATATTACTGCTACCATTACTATTATTGCTGCTGCTGCTACCACTACTATTACTGCTACAACTACTACTAGTGCTACCACTGCTACTATTACTACTGCTACCACCACTACTACTGCTACTATTACTACTGCTACCACCACTACTACTACTGCTGCTGCTACAGCTTTTAAGTTAACAAGAAACACCCGAGGATGCTGGATGGGACCCAGAACAAGAGTGCCTCACCACTGGTCAAATGATCACATCCCAGCTCCCATCGCCACACGGTAGCCATGTCGCCATGCTACAAAAGGCTGTTCGTGTACTGCATGACCACCACGACGATGACGACGACGACGATGAGGATATTGATGATGAAGACGACGACGACAGCGACCATGACAATGATGACGGTGACGATAATGATGACTACATCGACCACGACAATGATTACGACGACGACGACGACGACGACGGACGACGACGACGACGATGATGATGATGATGATGACGACCACCACGACAATGATGACGGTGACGATGATGATGACGACGACGACGACGATGACGATGATGACGATTACGGCGATGATGATGATGATGACGACGACGACGACGCTGCTGCTGCTACTGCTGCTGCTGCTGCTGATGACGACAACGACGACGACAACGATGACGACTATGATGATGACGATGATGATGACGACGACGATGATGATGATGATGACGACGACGACGACGACGATGATGATGATGACAAGTTCTACTGCTACTTCCATCACCACCACCATTACCACTACTACTATTACGACAACGACGACTACCATAGCTGCCATCGCCCAGCCACTACTATTACTTCTGCTTCTGCTGCTGATGCTGTTGCTGTTGCAGTTGTTATTACTGTATGTATCGATAGTGCTGTTTGCGTTGCTGCTGTTGCTGCTGCTGCCACTGTTGCTGCTAACCATTACTACTACTGATATACATATTATCACTCTGCTATTACTGCTGTTGCAACCACTATTACTGCTGCTACTGTTCTGCTACTGCTACTACTACTACTGCTGCCTCTGCAGCTGCCGCTACTACTACTACTACTTACACTATTATTACTGCTGCTGCTTCTACTACTACTACTATTACTACTCTACTATCGCTGCTGCTATTGCTGCTGCTGCTGCTGCTGCTGCTGCTGCTACTGCTGCTGCTGCTGCTGTTGCTACTGCTGTTGCTTTTGCTTGCTTCTGGTGCTACTGTTGCTGCTGCTGCTGCTGCTAACTACTACTACTACCACTTCCACTACCATTTGTGCCATCTCTTTCACCAACTCCACCATCACTTACTACCACTACTGCTACTAGCACCACCACCACTACTCCCACCATCACAGTTACTACTAATACAGCATCTGCTGCTACTACTGTCATCATTGCCACTGCTAGTATCACCACCACTTCTATGACTGCTCCTGCTGTTGTTGCTGTTACTATCGTTGTTGCTGCTGATGTTGCTACTTCTATTACTCCTGCTACTACTACTGCTGCTGTTACTGCTGCTGCTGTTACTACTACTTACTACTATTACTGCTGCTACTGCTGCCACTACTTATACCTTCTGCTGCTATTACTATTACTCAGTATTGCTGCTGCTAGTATGTCTAGTACCACTGCTGCTACTGCTTTCTACTGCTACATCTGCTGCTGTTGCTTTTATTACCATACTGCTGTTGCTGCTGTTATTGCTACTAGCTACTACTACTGCCACTATTACTGCTGCTGCTGTTACTACCATACTACTGCTGCTACTGCTACTACTGCTGCTGCTACTGCTGTTACTACTACTACTACTGTTACTGCTGCTGCTACTACTACCATACTACTACTGCTACTACTACTACTACTACTGCTGCTGCTGCTGCTGCTGCCATACTACTGCTGCTTCTACTAATACTGTTGCTGTTGCTACTACTACTATCACTGCTGCTGTTGCTGTTGCTGCTGCTACTACTACTACCACCACTACTACTATTATTGCATCTGTTACTACTACTACTACTACTATCGCTGCTATGCCTACTACCATACTACAAATACTGCTGCTGTTGTTATTACTACTACTGCTACTTCTGCTACTGCTGCTACTGTTGCTATCCACTAGTGCTATTATTACTGCTGCTACTACTATTACTTTTACTAGCATTGCTGCTATTATTACTACTACTTTTATTAGCATTACTGCTGCTGGAGCTACTGCTACCACTATTACCTCTATTATCACCACCACTTTAAGACTGACATGTAGAGTGGTTTTATATTGGACTTAAGTTTAGGGACATATTATTGAATCAGAGATAGACGCAGACACCCAGACTCATTTGCTTCTCATACGAACCCAGATTGGGCTATAAGATGTCTATTGATTGTGATAAGTTGAGATAAAGCATTAACAGTTAACGATAATATATAACACATCATCATCATCAACATCAATAAGAAAGAAAAAGCAAGAACAACTGCAAGTATTACATTTCCCAAATGCGGAAAATCATAGATTTAATCATTCTGCAATATAAGCTGGCATATTATGTTCAGAAAGCATGCTGTTTGGATATAGCAGACAGTGAAGAACTACGAGTTATTGAAGGTGGGACTTAGTAGCCTGTAGAAAGGCACTCTGTTGTGATATCAACGTCTAGTATCTCTTCCATGGCATGAAAGGTTGCTACAGAGATTGCTGCGTACGGAGCTGTAGTCATGAGTACCCTGCTGTGGGCCTATCACTGCGATACCT
>CM060306.1:30068482-30078482 GCA_030674185.1 Monoplex corrugatus | reverse complement strand
AATTCATAATGGTGTCTGAAGCAACTTGAGACTGTTAAGTTCTTAAATTGATTCGTAGTAAAGGTTGCGTGTTGCCGAGACTTGTCATGCTAAGCAAATGAATACTGTTACGAGAGATTTCTCTTAGACGATAGATTGACTATCGATCGATAGCATTGCAACGGCAGAAATACGTTGTAAACTTAAATCATTGCAAGTATGTATAGACGTACAATGAATCAAACTAAACTTAAATCATTACAAGTATGTATAGACGTACAATGAATCAAACTACATAAATATATCATAACTATTAGCAGTATTTAAAAAACCTGGCCTGTTGGCTGCCCGTCTGTCATCTGCTTTGTGCTGGCAAATGTCTTGTAATGTGGGGATTAGAAAGGAGGGGAGAACGGGACTTTTGAAACAATCAACTGTGAGTTGACACCACCAGAATCATAGGACCATAAACATGGCCAGCGAACAGGTCATTTGTTTTATGTTGGTTGTTAGGATTGAACTTGAGACGTCAGATCTTGGTTGGTGACTGTGGTTTATTTGATTTATTTGATTTACCTGATTTTAGTCATCTTCTCCCACTGGACGAAGCAGCAGGGAAGTTTCAGTCTTTTTATCATAATTTTGTATATGGTGTTTGTGATCTTAATTCACGCTTGACAAAGGCCAGTTGGCCGAAAATTTGCGCCTGTCTTGTCTTGTTGTATTAAATACGCGTTCTGATTCTATTTTCGTGTTTTTTTGGTTCCTGTTTGCTTGAACGCGGGCAGTCGCTTTTGTTTTGGGTTTGATTTACCTTGTTAATGATATAACACTGTACAAGTACATTCGTGTCCTGTTGAAACATAAGTTGAAATACATACAAATCCCATCCACCAGCCAAACACACAGTGTTTCCTTTCAAACAGTCTGGCTTTGTTCCTGCTTGACCCTGTAATGTCTGGGTGACTGTCTATTTATGGAGATGTAGGCTACGTCATTGATCTGCATTCTATCCTGAGCAGTTACGACGTTCAAGTCTGCCACAAAAATGGCTGCACAAAGTTAAATAAATAAAAGGATGGAAAGTGAAGCAAGTCTTTCCTGGTGCAGTGATACGGGATGATGTGGATTCAACGGAGGCCAAAAAGCTGCTTCTGTTTAATTCAATTAGCTACTCTCGACCTTTACGGTCTGTCATTTGTATAAAGCGAAAACGCAAAAGACAACGGCGATGTATTGCGTGGCAGTCTGCTTAGCGGATGTGTTGTAGTTGTTGTTGTTGTTGTTGCTGCTGCTGCTGCTGCTGCTGCTGCTGCTTCTGCTTAGTCTTATTCTTATTGCTGCTTAAAGCCCAGCCGATTGTGTAGAGCCATATCAGGGCTATAATCGTTCCAATACACACACACACACACACACAGTACTTCAACAGAAAATTAAGGACACATATCAATGTATTCGTGCACACAATCTAAGGAGACGCCCCTGGCGCTGACCACTCCATCCAACTTATCACACAGGGGATCCAAAAACATACCTGAATGCAAATCCATACACAACCAAGGACACCAAACCATACATCAAAAACCGGCCCACATTACCCAAAATTGCCTCCGCATACATCTCTGCTGCTGTTATTGTTTTTAAGTGTTCCGATTCTTCTTAGCTGCGTGAGTGCACGTTGTTTTGCCCACACTGCGCAGGAGATAATGTTGTTACACAGTCTGCATGTTTCGTCTTCAGTGAGTGTCCATGCAGGGTATTTTCGTGTAAACTTCCATAAGCCACCAGACACTGACATGACTTACGGGATCTTTAAGGTGCGTACTTGATGTTTAGCGTGTATATACATTCGTAACGGATTTAGGTACTAGTAGGTCTGCACACATGTTGACCGTGGAATATTATAAAGAAAGTCTTTACCTTTTACCCACCAGGAGGGAGGTACCCAGGCAGGACCGATCCCCAACCCCTACGATGGGAAGTCTGACATCTTACCCACTTGACTACTGCACCTCGGCCATCGCATGTTTCACGAAGTCTACCAATGATGTTAATGTTAGGTACAGGCAGGCAGGGTTAACACCCTAGTGGAAAGCTGGATGGTATTTGAGATACGTATCCTTGATAGTATCACAGAAGTCCGACGAACATAAACAGGTTCTTTCAAGAAATATTGGCCTTAAACCCTACACAGCAGCGAAACATACACGTACCTTCACTAGATTGTTCCGGATTGCCCAGCATTTTCCGAAGCAGCGCTGAGCTTGTCTCAGAATGGCTCTCTGTCTGTCTGTCTCTGTCTGTCTCTGTCTCTCTCTCTCTCTCTCTCTCTCTCTCTCTCTCTCTCTCTCTCTCTCTCTCTCTCAGGGCTCTCTCTTCCTTTACTTTTATGGAGTATGAAAAGCAGCATGCTGGGGTCTGAATCAGTTTTGTACAGTCATCCATTTTTAACCGGAACTAAAGCCTTTTGAATATCTATACGTGACCGATTTCCAAGCCAGGTATTTACAAGCACCTGATGAGCAGTCGAGGTATTTTTATTTGGCTGAACTTTATTCAATTGTTAAGACTGATTACTGTATTTGTGATGGCAATAGTAACTTGATTATTGTATATATATGTAATGGAAATAATAACTATTGTAGCTAGTCAGAGTAGTAAAGATTTACTGATAATTTAACATGGGTGATAAGATGTCCACTGTCAGGACTGCTATGTGAGACAAGGAATCTTTTCCTTTCTCTGACACGAGCTCAAAATAGTCCAAAGGATAACAGGTACTTAGTAGGTTATACTTTGACTCCCGCACCCTATCCACCAACTGCAAAAACTTAACCCTTTGACTCCCTCACCCTGTCCACCAGCTTTCTGCAGGAAGCTGATGGATAGAATGAGGGGGTCAAAGGGTTAAGTTTTTGCTTTGTTAGCATGATTGACAACGCAGGATGCTGGTGGACAGGTGGCTGGAGTCAAAGGGTTAAACTTTGTTGTTGTTTTGTTGTTGTTGTTTTGTTGTTGTTTTTTTTTGTTTTGTTTTGTTTTGTTTTTGTTTTATTCTTTTTAAGGAATATGACAGCGCGTGTGATAAACCGTGAGATGCTAGTCTACACACTACGGCCCTGGTCCTCTGGCTTGATATGCAGGAATGAATCTGTTTCTATTCCATGAGTTTCTGTGATAATAAGAGTCGGGAGATGGCAGCACGTGGTGGCGGTGACAGCTTTATGAAGTGTATCACACACCGCTTGTGGACTGCAAGATGGGGAAGGTTGTGAAGTGGGGTGGGATAAGGTGAGGATGGGGGTAGGGGTTGGGGTGGTAGTGGCATCAGATAACGGTCATGAAGAGTAAAGAGATGCTATGAGTATGTCTACGGCAGAGGTCTGGATGATGTAGGTCTGAATGGTCTACTGGGTGACTGAAAGGGTTAGTACTAAGTACTAAGGTTGTGTTGTTGTGGTTTTTGTTTTTTGTTTGTTTGTTTGTTTGTTTGTTGCTCAGTCATTCGTCAGTATAATGTCAGTGTCATAAATTTTTGCCAGCTGCAAGATATTGTAGCTTCACGAAAAAAAAAAGTCGTTGTTGTTTGAAAAGAAAGATTTAAGTCAAAATGAAATAGCTGGTTATGTACTCAAACGAATTTCATGCATCGTGCTTTGGTAAGGTTTCTTTACACAGTGTATTTCTTACACGCAGTATTTATCAATTCAGTATTTCGCTGTTGTACTGTTGTAATATTGTATTTGAACTGGATTGCTTACTAGCATACATATCCCATATCCCGGTGAGTGAGGTCCATGAAAAAAACCTGCCCACATTGTTAATATTGATTCTGCTGTAGAACACGTTATATGGAATCAATCAACCTGAGTCTACAAGCACGCCAGGTGTGACAATAACACTCTCCCATTCATATCTCATGAGTACAGCTCCAAAAATAAAAAAAGAAACTGAGTGTAAAACAAAAACTACGAAGATATTTATAGGCGAAAATCAAACGCACAAAAGTAAGAAAATTACTTACAATTTGAAGTAAGTGGCCACCAGTTATGTGGGAAAATCCGTTTTTCTCAGCCCTTTCTTTAAACCAGTCCAGTTCTCCTGAATCTAGCTCTCCTTCTTCTTCTGCACCCCTTTAAAGCCAGTCCTGCCTGTTTGTGAGCAGTGATGATTCGGTAGGTGTTTTTGTTGTTGAAAAATACTGCTCTGCACTGAACACTACACAGGGCTATAGAAGAATTGTCTACAGAAATCAAAGGACAAGAAGGAAAAGCTGCCTACTGATCACAGTGTCTGTTTTGGTCATGAAAGCAAACTTCCTTCCTAGTCTTTTTTCTCTTGGCTGTAAACATCTTCACCTTCACCTTCAGCCGACAAAAGGCGAAAACAACTTGAAATACAATGTTTTGATTCGAAAGTTCAATATCTATTGCTCTGTTACTAGAAATATCCTGAGTAAGTTCTTCAACTTGATTTTCTGAGTCACTGCCTGTACTGTCATTTGAAGATTCTTTCACAGTCTCAAACAAACTATAATATAGCATCAGTTCTGAATCGATTAGGCGTTGCACTTTCTTCAACAGTTCTAAGAATCCTATATCAGAATCAACAAATTCACTTATTTCACCAACAGTATTTTGAAACATGGTTTCTGTCTCATTTCGTGTACGTTTCGTGCTCATTTTCGACCGTTTTCCACGTAACTTTGCATCAAACGGCATTTTGGTCACAAACAATAATTGTCCATAACACCACTTTTAAACTATCTCACAAAAATTAACTTCAGATCGAACCGAAACAACAAACACATGAATGCAGCCATTTGCAAATGTACTGTCTTGTTGCCGGTAGCGTCTTGTTGCACAAAACAAGCCAAAAGTAAGTCATATCCATTGAACAAGTGACCAACTGTTTCGGGTTAAGTTTTTTTTCATGGAAGTCTCCCTGATTTGTGTCTGCATCCACCCCAGAAGAGTCCAGATTAGTCAAAATCTATTGCACGATATTGAAAACTTGAAATTGTTATGTGAAAACAATATAATATACTGTTAACTTTACAAATATACCTATGTTTTGGAGGCACTCAAGAAACTTTTTTTTTCAAAACGTTTGGCCAGAACTGGACACGAAATGCTCTGAATAATGTTCTGTTGGATGTTCCATTTGATGACGTACTGTTTTGAGTTTTCTACCAGATGACGTCATTCTATGAATGTTGGAGAGGCCTAGATGACATCATACTGTGAATGTTGTACTGGAGAGTGTCAGTGACGTTGTGCTGTGAATGTTGTACTGAAAAGGCCTAGGTGACGTCATACTGTGAATGTTGTACTAGAGAGATTTCAATGACGTCATACTGTGAACGTTGTACTGGAGAGGCCTCCATGACGTCATACTGTGAATGTTGTACTGGAAAGGTCTTAACGACGTCATACTGTGACTGTTGTACTAGAGAGGTCTCAATAACGTCATACTGTGAATGTTGTGCTGGAGAGATCTCAGTAACGTCATGTTGTGAATGTTGTACTGGAGAGGTCTCAATGACGTCACATTGAGAATGTTGTACTGTAGAAGTCTCAAGACGTCATGATGTAACTGTTGTACCAGAGAGGTCTTAGTTAACATCATACTATGAATGTTGTACTGGAGAGGTCTCAATGACGTTATGCTGTAAATGTTGTACCGGAGAGGTCTCAGTAACGTCATACTGTGAATGTTGTACTAGAAAGGTCTGAATGACGTCATGCTGGGAATGTTATACTGGAGAGGTCTCAGTGACGTCATGCTGGGAATGTTGTACTGGAGAGGTCTCAGTAACATCATACTGTGAATGTTGTACTGGAAAGGTCTGAATGACGTCATACTGTGAATGTTGTACTGGAGAGGTCTCAGTAACGTCATACTGTGAATGTTGTACTGGAAAGGTCTGAATGACGTCATACTGTGAATGTTGTACTGGAGAGGTCTCAGTAACGTCATACTGTGAATGTTGTACTGGAGAGGTCTCAGTAACGTCAAGCTGTGAATGTTGTACTGGAGAGGCCTCAGTAACGTCATACTGTGAATGTTGTACTGGAGAGGCCTCAGTAACGTCATACTGTGAATGTTGTACTGGAGAGGCCTCAGTAACGTCATACTGTGAATGTTGTACTGGAGAGGCCTCAGTAACGTCATACTGTGAATATTGTACTGGAGAGGTCTTAATGACGTCACATTGAATGTTGTACTGGAGAGGTCTCAGTAACGTCATGCTATGAAGGTTGTACTGGACAGGCCTCAATGACGTCATAGCATACTGTGACAGTTGAGAGGTCTCAGTAACGTCATGCTGTAAATGTCGTACCGGGAAGGTCTCAGTAACGTTATACTGTGAATGTTGTACTGGAGAGGTCTCAATGACGTCATTCTATGACTGTTGTACCAGAGAGGTCTCAGTAACGTCATATTGTGAAGGGTGTACTGGAGAGGAATGGATGATGTAGAGGGAGAATTGAAGTGGTAGCTATGTAGTTAAAGGCCATTGCCTAGGGTGCGAGAAGAGATTGGACAAGGATCTTTCTCCCTCCCTCCTCCTCTAAACGTTCAAACTTCATCTAAAATAAGTGTGACTGCCAGCGTTCCAGCAAACAGGAACCAGAAAAAAAAAAAAACACGAAAAAAAAAAAAAAGAAAGAACGCGTAATTAATACAACAAGACAAGACAGGCGCAAATTTTCGGCCAACTGGCCTTTGTCAAGCGTAAGATCACAAACAAATAAACACCAGATACAAAAATTAGGAGAAAAAGACTGAAACTTCCCTGCTGCTCCTAAGTTTTGTATCTGGTGTTTATTTGTTTGTAATCTTACGCTTGATAAAGGCCAGTTGGCCGAAAATTTGCGCCTGTCTTGTCTTGTTGTATTAAATACGCGTTCGTATTCTTTTTTCGTGTTTTTTTCTGGTTCAAACTTCAATTTTCAAAACATTGTGTTACTGAAGGTTAGCAGTCTTAGATCCCACTGAACCTGTCTTCTAGCTATCCCTTGCTAATCTGTACATATTATTATTATTATTATTATTATTATGAACATTTAGTACGCCTAATCAAATTAATGCCCTAGGCGTTTACAATGGCAAAACATATAACCAAAATCACAAGCACACACACACACGCCCACAGAAGCACCCACACACACACAAACACACACACACACACACAAACACACACACAGCATGACATGCAAATACAATGACACATTGACACTAAGACACTATAATGTCACCATTACATTACATGGGGGGAAGGGGGCAGAGATTACCAGTTTTGGGAAACAGGTGAGTTTTGAGGGAGCGTTTGAATGTGGACAGAGAGGGTGAGTATCTAAGAGAGCGAGGTAACTGATTCCAGATGGTTGGAGCTTGATAGGAAAAAGAACGCTGCCCAAACCTTTTAGTGCGGACTATGGGGATACTATAGAGACGGGTATCAGATGAGGACCGCAGAGCTCGAGATGGCGTGTAGAGATGTAACAGATGGGTGAGATACTCAGGACAGGAAGACTCAATAGATTTGAAGCAGAGGCAGGCAATCTTGTAGGATATTCTTTGCTGAACAGGGAGCCAGTGGAGAGAACAGAGCAATGGCGTAACATGGTTAAATTTTGAAGAGCGGAAGATGAGACGGGCAGCATGATTTTGAACTTTCTGAAGTTTGTTAATGAGATGAGAGGGGGAACCAGAAAAAAGAGCATTACAGTAATCGAGACGGGATAGAACAAATGCACAGACAAGAGCCTTTGTCGTGTCTTCTGAGAGGAGGTGGCGGATAGAAGCAATTCGGCGGAGTTCAAGAAAACAAGTCCGACAGACGTTGCTCACATGCTGGTGGAAGGACAGGGTTTGATCAAGAGTTACACCAAGGTTACGGGCAAAATGGGAGAGAGGGATAGATGAGTCAACAAGTGTGACAGAGGTTGGAAGAGAGGGGTGATTTTGGAGTTTGGGTGGGGTGATCAAGATCAATTCGGATTTCTCTTCATTTAATTTCAGTTTGTTTTCAGTCATCCAATCCTTCAGGTCAGCTACACAAGATTGGGTTTTCTGGATCATGATGGGAAGGTCAGGGAGAGGCCCAGAGACATACAGCTGATTGTCATCCGAGAAAGAATGATGCTGAAGCAGGTGTTCTTGGACAATAGAGGAGACAGGGTAGGTGTAGAGAATGAAAAGTAGGGGGCCCAGAACAGATCCTTGTGGCACTCCGTAAGTCAGACAGGAAGGATTAGAAGAAAGACCATTGACAGAAACTACTTGCAGACGATTGGTGATGTAAGAATGAAACCAGTTCAAGACAGTATCATGGAGCCCAAAAGAGTGATGTAGACGGGAGAGAAGGATAGAGTGGTCAATAGTGTCAAAGGCAGCAGATAGATCCAAGAGAGTCAAAAGTGATACGTTGTTAGAGTCGAGAGTAGTCAGTAAGTCGTTGCAGATTTTGAGAAGAGCAGTTTCGGTACTATGTCCAGAACGGTAAGCAGACTGAAGGGAATAGACAAGGTTATTGGAATGAAGGTGGTTTAACAGCTGGTCAAGAACAACTTTCTCTAAGACCTTGGAAAGAAAAGGAAGATTTGACACAGGTCTATAGTTTTTCAAATTCTCAGGGTCAAGAGTCGTCTTTTTTAGAAGAGGTCTTACAATTGCTGACTTGAAAGAAGAAGGAAAGGAGCCAGTTGAGAGGGAATGGTTAATGATATTGGTGATGTGAGGGAGAAGAGTATCGAGACAATGGGTGAGAAAAGAAGCTGGCAATGGGTCGAGTTCACAGGTTTTAATGCCAGATTTCATGATGATTTTCTTAACAAAGTCCTCAGAAACGGGTTGGAAGAAAGTAAGGGGGATTCCAGAGAAAGGGGGTTCAGGAAATGTAGCATGAGTGTTCGTCGTGGAATCGAGAGAAAGCCTGAGGTTAGCAATCTTGTTGAAAAAATAGTCAGAGAAAGCCTGTGGAAGATCAGAAGGTGGCAGGTGAGATGGAAGAGGAGAAGAGCCAGTTTTGCCAAGAAGAGTATTAGTTATATTATACAGTTGTTTGGAAGTGGAACAGGCAAGAATTTTAGCATTGTAATAGGCTGATTTAGAGGCATCTACGAGGCTATTAACAATTTTGTTGGCAGTTTGAAAAATTTGCTTATGAACAGTCAGACTAGACTTGAGCCACTGTCTCTCGGCTCTGCGCCTTTCACACTTGGCCGCTTGCAGCTGAGGCCCAATGGAGGAGAACCAAGGTGATGGTGGCCTCTTGGAAACAAGGCGGCCACAGGCAGGAGCGAACCGATCCAGGAGCCCAAGGAGAAGGGAGTTGAGGTCATCAGGTGTGGTTGGCGGGGAAGCAGATAAGAGAGACTGAAGGTCAGCCTCAAAGACAGTCATGTCCACTGCAGAAAGGTGTCTGGCTTGAATGTACGTTTTGCGGGGTGGAGGGCGGGAAAAATGAAGATCAGCAACAAGGCAGACATGGTCAGATGGGAGGGTGTGGTCGATGATGATGGAACTCACCATGGTCTGGTCAGTCCTGTGGATTATATTATCCAATGTGTGCCCACGAATGTGAGTGGGAGCGTGGACGCACTGAACCAGGCCGTAGCAGTCCAGGAAATCGATGACTTTGGAGGTGGTGGGTTCGGAGGGGCGATCAAAATGAATGTTAAAGTCACCCGCGATGATGTAGGAACCATGGAGGGAGTTACAGTAGGACAGCAGATCCGGGAATTCGTCAATGAAGTTGGAGTCAGTGAGACGGTTCTTAGAGTTTGGAGGAGGACGATACAAACACAGAAGGTGGAAAGTGTGGTGGGGGAAGGTGAGGGTAAGTTGTGCCAGTTCGAAAGAAGTGTGGGTGAAAGGGAAGGAGGATTTGGTGGAGAGGAAAGGGGAGAGTGGATCAGCAACAACAAAAGCAATGCCACCACCACGGGACTGGCGGGGGAAGGAGAGGGTGTGGTGGCCAGGGGGAGCGATGTCACGGCACTTAGCCTCGTCA
>CM060306.1:30058482-30060982 GCA_030674185.1 Monoplex corrugatus | reverse complement strand
GCATACACATACATCCATAGACATAGATAGACAGATAGATAGATAGATAGGTAGATAGAGAGAGAGATAGATAGGTAGATAGGTAGGTAGGTAGATAGATAAATAAGTAGGTAGATAGATAGATAGATAGATAGATGTACACAACACAAGGACAAGGAGAGATGATTTCAACCCGCAAATCCGAGACGAGGCTCTGTGTGTGTGTGTGGTGTGTGTGTGTGTGTGTGTGTGTGCGTGCGTGCGTGCGTGCGTGTGTGTGTGTGTGTGTGTGTGTGTGTTTGTGTCTGTGTGTCTGTGTGTATGTGCCTCTATGTGTGTATGTGTGTGTGTATGTGTGTGAATATGTGTGTGTGTGAATGTGTGTGTATGTGTGTATGTGTGTATGTATGTGTGTGTAAGTGTGTGTGTGTGTGTGTGTGTGTGTGTGTCTGTGTGTCTGTTTGACTGTCTGTCAGTCTGTCTGTGTCTGTCTGCCTGCCTTCTTGCATACGTCTTTTTGTTGAACAAAAAACAAAACAAAACAGCGAAAAAAAGAACGTGGTGGAAATATCTGTTGATGTTTGGATTTTGGATTTTGTTCGAGATGGATTCATCGCACTCGAACAGACCCATATGCGCTCCACCTTAATCTGTCAGCAATTATCTAGCAGACCCCACCCCCTCCCTGAGCTTACACGAAACCCTGTACGGTGGCAAGATCTTGAAATATAAGGGGGTAGGGGCAGTTAACATCAGGAAGAGAGTTCTTGAATGTTATATAGAACCAATACTGTTGTACGGATATGAGGCGTGGACAGTCAACAAGCAAAGCCAGAACAAGATTGAGGCAGCTGAGATGTGGTTTCTAAGAAGAATGTTGAGAGTTCCATGGACAGCAAAGAAAACAAACGAGACTGTCTTAATGGAGGCAGGCACAAGTAGATCATTCATAAGGAAGATTAGGAAAAGACAGGCAAAATTTATAGGCCATTTTATGAGAAAGGGGGATTTGGAGCACCTGGTCACAACGGGAAAATGCAGGGAAAGAGAACACCAGGTAGATCCAGGGAGAAAATGCTAGACGGACTTGCAGAGTGGCTGAAGACGAGGAGGGTGGAGGAGATGCTAGGGACAACAAGAGATAGAGACAGATGGAAGTCCATGATCGCCAACGCCATGCGGCAGGACCTGATGATGATGATGAGATAAGGGCAAGGGACCTATGAAACACTAAACTGACGCCACTAGAATGATGGAAACAATTAAGATGGGCAGCAAACAGGCCTTTTTTTTTTTCTTTCTTTTTTTAAAATTGCAGGCTGGGCTCGAACTCGAATTATTGATGTGGTTTTACTAAATTGGAGGACGGCCCCGTTAAAAACACGTTAGTACATACTGTATGATTACGCGTTATCGTCATCATCGTAAATAACCTTTCGCTAAATTGATATTGAATCTAAACTGACATTTAAGGAAGAGTTATTTCTCTCTGTCTCTGTGTCTCTGTATGTCTGTCTGTCTGTCTCTGTCTGTATGTCTGTCTGTCTGTCTCTGTCTGTATGTCTGTAGTCTGCGTCTTTGTCTCTGTCTCTGTCTGTCTGTCTGTTAGTCTTTGTCTCTGTCTGTCTTTCTGTCTCTGTCTCTGTCTTTGTCTCTGCCTCTGTTTGCCTCTGTCTGTCTCTATCTCTGTCTTGTCTCCGTCTCTCTCTCTCTCTCTCTCTCTCTCTCTTCCTCTCTGTCTGTCTGTCTGTCTCTCTCTGTCTGTCTCTCTCTCTACCTGTCTGTCTGTCTCTCTCTCTCTCTCTCTCTCTCTCTCTCCCCCTCTCTCTCTTCTCTCTGTCTCTCTGTCTGTCTCTCTCTCTCCTCTCTCTCTCTGTCTCCTCGTCTCTCTCTGTCTCTCTTCTTCTCTCTCTCTCTCTCTCTCTCTTGCCCCCTCTCAGTCCCATCCTTCCTCCCGTCATAAAGACTTAAGTTTAGCGAGCTCAAACTATATAAAACATATTTTATCGGTCAATCGCAAACAAGAACATAACACAGGACGACTCATACACACATTAATGACAAGACATGCCCCGCTGTATGTGTGTGTGTGTGTGTGTGTGTGAGAGAGAGAGAGAGAGAGAGAGAGAGAGGTGGAGAAAGAGAGACAGACAGAAAGACAGACAGAGAGGGACAGAGAAAGAGACAGGGAGGAAGGGAGAGAAGAGAGGGACAGACAGACAGACAGACAGACAGCGAGACAGAGACAGGGAGACAGAGACAGAGAGAGGGGAAGAGAGGAAGAGACAGAGAGGGAGAGAGAGAGAGGAGGAGGAAGAGAGAGAGGGAGAGAGAGAAAGGAGGAAGGGAAAGAGAGAGAGAGAGAGCATGAAAGCGTTCCCATTACCACTATCATAAAGTGTTATCATGAACAAGAAGGTAAACAAATAAGCAAATCGTAAATGGACAAAAAAAATTGCTATAAAAAGGAGAAGAAAGAAAAATAGACGAAGCATCCAGCTTCTCTTTTGCAGTTTCTCTT
>CM060306.1:30025982-30028482 GCA_030674185.1 Monoplex corrugatus | reverse complement strand
TCGGGAAGTTCAAGAGTTCCGTTCCCCATTGAGGCCTCAACTTTTCTCCTCAGTCGACTAGAAAATCGAGCTGAACGTCTAGTCCTTCGAAGGGGGGTGAAGAAGGAGTCTGACCCGTGTGCCGTCAGGCTTGCGCACACCAGAGATCCCACGGCAGTTGAATATCATGAAGAGCAGGGCAGTTGTCCGGCTGCCTTGGTATAAAACACTGGAGAGATAGGTTGATTTCTCAGGTGCCTTCCCTTTGAAGACCAATTAGCTTTCTTGCTTTTCTAAAGTCTAGATTAAAAAACTGGGTGGCGCTGCATTGTGGCGACTCTGTCTGAAAGGGAAGAGCTGTCCGAGTTTCACATGGCAAATCCAGTGTGACCAAAGAAATGAATATGAATGTATGAAGGCGCACACTCTACATCTCTGCAGCTGTCCATTTCACTACAACATATTTTCTCGTTCCAAGCAACTGTCCTGCAACCACATGACTAGAAACACTTCATCCTTCACTGTATTGTCACGCTGTTATCTCTTCATAATTCACTATAAAAAAAAAAGGAATTAGATATGGTTAGTATTCCCGCATATCTACCGTCTTAAAACCACACATCAGTAAACCCAGGTTCACTTTGTTGTAGTTCCAGTGCTAGGGAGGGAGCCCAAAGGCACCATCAGCACCGTGCTGTCGCCAGGCCACCAACCAGAGATGACTCTGTGTTGCTGGTGGGTCACTTCTTTGGAGTCTGGTAGTGCCTATTCTGATCTAGCATACTAAGAAAATCACCCACTAAGTCCTCGACTGGCGACAATAATCTAGGAAGACTTCTTGAGAGTGACTTTTCTCTGTGTGTGATTATGCTCTGCTAATTTCTTATGATAGACTGATACGACACTAGTATAAAAAATGTAGACAAGCTAAAAGACAGGCTAGATACGTAGGACCTCAGGACCTGGCCAGCTGTGGATTTATGTGCAGGCTGAAGGCTTGTGCCATGATCACCATACATATGGCATCTGTGACGTAGGTGGAATTCGTTCCGAGCGCGGAGACGTCTTGAGAAACTGAAACTGTGTGTGTGTGTGTTGTGTGTGTGTGTGTGTGTGTGTGTGTGTGTGTGTGTTGTGTGTGTGTGTGTGTGTGTGTGTGTGTGGTGAGAGAGAGAAGAGAGAGAGAAGAGAGAGTGTGTGTGTGTGTGCATGTGTGTGTGCGCGCGTGCGCGCGAGAGCGCGAGCGCGAGCGTGCTGGTGTATCCGTTTGTCTATCTGCAAGTGTTTGTGTGCTGTGCACTCTCCACGCCTCAAACGTCCACCAGTGTGTGGACACCTAAATCACCCTGCTGCAGTCATGGACATCAGCTCCCAGATGACTTGTGCCAGTGAGCGTCCTTGGACCTGTCCAACCCCAAAGAGCTGTACAATATCACAAGCTTAAATCCTGCTCGGCATTCTCTCTACACCCTGCCGCACACGCTCACACAGTCCTACCCCCTAACCCCCCCCCCCCCCAACACGATAACTTCCTTGTGTCTTCCTATCCCCTTCCCTTCCCTCCCTTTTCTCATACCTGGTCCTGCCTTTTTCCTTGTTTCCCCTTTCCCAAATCCATCTACACCCTGTCTTCCTATTCACTCCCCTTTTCCCTCTCTGCAATCCTATCTTTTCCCTATCTTATTCCCTGTCCTCCAATTTCCTTCTCTTTACTTCTGCAATCCTGTCTTTGCCCTGTCCTCCAATTTCTTTCTCTTTACTTCTGCAATCCTGTCTTTGCCTTGTCCTCCAATTTCCTTCTCTTTACTTCTGCAATCCTGTCTTTTCCCTGTCCTCCAAATTCCTCTCTCTTACTTCTGCAATCCTGTCTTTGCCCTGTCCTCCAATTCCTCTCTTTACGTTTGCAATCCTGTTTTCCCCTGTCTTGCAATTCCTCTCTTACTTCTGCAATCCTGTCTTTGCCCTGTCCTCCAATTTCTTTCTCTTTACTTCTGCAATCCTGTCTTTGCCCTGTCCTCCAATTTCCTTCTCTTTACGTTTGCAATCCTGTTTTCCCCTGTCCTCCAATTTCTTTCTCTTTACTTCTGCAATCCTGTCTTTGCCCTGTCCTCCAATTTCTTTCTCTTTACATCTGCAATCCTGTCTTTTTCTCTGTCCTCCAATTTCTTTCTCTTTACATCTGCAATCCTGTCTTTTTCTCTGTCCTCCAATTTCTTCTCTTTACATCTGCAATCCTGTCTTTTTCTCTGTCCTCCAATTTCTTTCTCTTTACATCTGCAATCCTGTCTTTTTCTCTGTCCTCCAATTTCCTTCTCTTTACATCTGCAATCCTGTCTTTTTCTCTGTCCTCCAATTTCTTTCTCTTTACATCTGCAATCCTGTCTTTTCTCTGTCCTCCAATTTCCTTCTCTTTACTTCTGCAATCCTGTCTTTTTCCCTGTCCTCCAATTTCCTCTCTTACATCTGCAATCCTGTCTTTTCCTGTCCTCCAATTTCCTTCTCTTTACTTCTGCAATCCTGT
>CM060306.1:30013482-30020982 GCA_030674185.1 Monoplex corrugatus | reverse complement strand
TCTCTGTCTCTCTCGCTCTCTCTCTCTGTCTCTGTCTCTGTCTCTTTCTCTGTCTCTATCTCTGTCTCTGTCTCTCTCTCTCTCTCTCTCTCTCTCTCTCTCTCTCTCTCTCTCTCTCTCTCAGGATGTGTTGTCCGAGAACAACAATGTTTTATAGTTTGTGTTTGCATAATGTTTATGATGTGTTCACACCCCTTCAAATGGGGCTTTGGCCTTACTGAATCTCTCTCTGTCTCTCTGTCTCTCTGTCTGTCTGTCTCTCTCTCTCTCTCTGTCTCTCTCCCTGTCTCTGTCTCTCTCTCTGTCTTTCTCTCTCTGTCTCTCTGTCTCTGTCTCTCTCTCTCTCTCTGTCTCTCCCCTGTCTCTGTCTCTGTCTTTCTCTCTCTGTCTCTGTCTCTGTCTCTCTCTCTCTCTCTCTCTCTCTCTCTCCCTTCTCTCTCTCTTCCTCTCCCACCTTAATTACTGGTCCACTGTCGTAGGTTGTTACACCAAGAAAGTGCTCGGACAGAACCATTTAATGGTATTCTGCTTTTTGTACGTAACAGCACCATACATGCACGCTCCACTACTCCGAGTCATACATTAAATCGAAACACTACCACTATACTAGTGTTGGTGACATCAAAATAATGAAAAACACAAGTCACATTTGTGTCATAGCCCTGAGGTTGTAAGGGAGTGAGGTGGTAGAGACCTCAACTTTTCTTTGGGCCAACATGATTAGAGTGGTCCCAGTCTCCTACCCTTAGCTGTTTTACCTTCCCTGACCATTCTTAGACGTACGCACTAAGTTGTTGCTCTGTGAGAATTGAACTCAAGCAGTCAGACTGGAAGGCGGGAGCTGTACCTGTGTGCCAATTGGGTGGTAAATAAAATAGCACCTGTATAGTACTGTGTCGTGATAACATCAATAGATCAAAGTGCTGGTATGTGTCATAAAATCAACCACTTATTGGATATACAGCTGTTGCTCATGTGTCTAAAACTTGGTCATACTTTGTGATCTTTGTGGGTTTGGAGTTTAGGATTTTGAGCTGGTTCAAGAGAGATTCACTACACTCGGATTATTCTATGTATGTTCGCTTGGCGTGGACAGTCAACAAGCAAAGCCAGAACGAGATTGAGGCAGCCGAGATGTCGTTTATAAGAAGAATGTTGAGAGTTCCATGGACAGCAAAGAAAACAAACGAGACAGTCTTGATGGAGGCAGACACAAAAAGATCATTTATAAGGAAGATTAGGAAAAGACAGGCAACATTTATAGGCCATTATATGAGGAAAGGGGAATTGGAGCACCTGGTCACAACGGGAAAGCTGGAGGGAAAGAGAGCACCAGGTAGACCCAGGGAGAAGGTATTGGACGGACTTGCAGAGTGGCTGAGGACAAAGAGAGTGGAAAAGGTGCTTGAGGCAACAAGAGATAGAGACAGATGGAAGTCCTTGATCGCCAACGCCATGAGGCAAGGCACCTGATGATGATGATGATGATATGTGAGTGTGTGTTTATGTGTACATGTGTGTGTGTATTTGTGTGTGTGTATATATATATATATATATATATATGTGTGTGTGTGTGTGTGTGTGTGTGTGTGTGTGTGTGTGTGTGTGTGTGTGTGTGTGTGTTTATGTATACATGTATATGTCTGCTGTGTGTATTTTATAAGTGTGTGTGTATGTATGTTTGCGCGTGTTTGTGTGCAGTGTGTGCGCGCGCGGTTCTCGTTCTCATTCAAAAGAGTAAGGTACAGTGTGTGGGGGTGGTGGGGGGGGTGGGGGGGGATGCCCGTGGCTGACTAGACTGCAGAGAGCAAGAAGATAGGGGAGGTGTTGTGAGAGAGAAGCCTGTCACCATGGTCTTACCTCACTGCTTATTGATTGCTGCCATCAAGAACTGCATCGATCTGCTCAAAATGCCCTGCTGCCTGGTCCTCTGTCTCTGTCTCTGTCTGTTTCTCTCTGTCTGTCTGTCTGTCTGTCTGTCTCTGTCTCTCTGTCTCTCTGTCTCTGTCTGTCTGTTTCTCTCCGTCTGTCTGTCTGTCTCTGTCTCTCTGTTTCTGTTTCTTTGTCTCTGTCTGCCTCTCTCTCTCTCCTCTCTTTCTATTTCTCTCTCTCTCTCTCTCTCTCCTTCCCCCTTCTCTCTCTCTCTCTCTCTTTCTTTTCTCTCTGTCTCTCTTCTGTCTCTCTCTCTCTCTCTCTCTCCCCTTCCCCTCTTTTCTCTCTCTTTCCTTCTCTCTCTCTTCTCTCTCTCCCTTCTCCCCTTCCCCTTCTCTCTCTCTCTCTCTCTCTCTCTCTTCCCCTTCCCCCTTCTCTCTCTCTCTCTCTGTCTCTCTCTCTCTCTCTCTCCCTTCCCCCTTCTCTCTCTCTCTCTCTCTCTCTCTCTTGTATATTATATATATATATATATATATATATATATATATGTTCGTCTTAAAAACATATGTTTATCGTTTCGTATCATTCCGTATTGTGTTGTATGGAATTTTTCGTCTCTGCCTTTGTCTGTCAGTCTGTCTGTCTGTCTGTCTGTCTGTCTGTCTTCTCTCTCTCTCTCTCTCTCCTCTCTCTCTCTCTCTCTCTCTCCTCTCTCTCTCTCTCTCTCCCTTCTCTTTCTCATTCTCGCTGAGCGAAAAAGATAAGCGCTTGGAACATATGATCTTAATTACAAACCACAAAATACAATATCTACAACAGAATACAGTACAATTACTCTGTTTACAACATTTTCCCCTGCATAATATCAACAAGCTTGCATTTTTTTTAGATGTGCATGATTCCTTAATCTGCATGCGTGCGTGCGTGTATGGGGAGAGAGACAGAGACAGAGACAGACAGAGACAGCTACAGAGAGAGACAGACAGATTGACGGACAGACAGAGACACGTAGAGAGACAGAGACAGACAGACAGAGCTGCAAAAAGAAATTCTGCACAAATGGCAAAGTCACAGTTTGTGAAAGTTGATGTTTATCGTCACTTTTAGCGTTATACCGTGGCACCAGTGTTTATGGTGTCTGTAAGTGCAAATGGTGCAATACCCGTGTGTACAAATGCATTCAGGTATGTTCGATTAACTGTTTGGTTGATTTCATGATCGAGGAGAAACACACACAGAATGCATACATTATATAGAACCATAAGAGCTCCCAGCATGTAGGGATTATGCGCAGGCTCGTGGTGTTCGCCATGGTAAAATTGGATCTTTCCATCATATAACATTTTCAAGTTAGTGCATATCGAGGATTGACAGCCAGAACCCAGTCTCTCACTTTTTTGTCAATTTTCACTGTTTATACTGAACTGTTGCTTTTGATGTGATCTTTTTACTTGGTGGACTTCGTTTTTGCCATGATGTTGATTTTTGATCGGTTTTTCGATAAAACTAAAAACCAAAATCTCAAAATGTAGATATAGCCTCTCCCCAAAAACCCATTTCAAATCGTCTCCTGTAAACTATCAGAAAATCGAGACACCTGGTTCTCGTTGTCAACCCTCGATATGGAATCAACCGTGCGTTGCAAAGCCATCTTGAGAAAACTGAAACTGGACCTGAAACCGAGTCAGAAGAAATGGGACTGAAACGAGAAAACTGGAACTGTAACCCAGATAGAAGAAATGGGACTGAAACGAGAAACAAACCAGAACTGAAACCCAGATAAACGAAATGGGACTGAAACGATAAAACTGAAACTGAAACCCAGACAGAAGAAATGGGACTGAAACGAATGACTGAAACTGAAACCCAGACAGAAGAAATGGGACTGAAACGATAAACTGAAACTGAAACTCAGATAGAACAAATGGGACTGAAACGATAAGACTGAAACTGAAACTCAGACAGAACAAATGGGACTGAAACGATAAGACTGAAACTGAAACCCAGACAGAACAAATGGGACTGAAACGATAAGACTGAAACTGAAACCCAGACAGAAGAAATGGGACTGAAACGACAAAACTGGAACTGAAATCCCGATAGAAGAGAAATGGAACTGAAACTAGAAAACTGGAACTGAAATCCAGATAGAAGAAATGGGACTGAAACGAGAAAACTGGAACTGAAACCCAGATAGAAGAAATGGACTGAAACGAGAAAACTGGAACTGAAACCAGACAGAAGAAATGGGACTGAAACGAGAAAACTGAACTGAAACCAGATAGAAAAATGGACTGAAACGAGAAAACTGGAACTGAAACCCAGACGAAGAAATGGACTGAAACGAGAAAACTGGAACTGAAATCCAGATAGAAGAAATGGGACTGAAACGAGAAAACTGAAACTGAAATCCAGATAGAAGAAATGGGACTGAAACGAGAAAACTGGAACTGAAACCCAGACAGAAGAAATAGGACTGAAACGAGAAAACTGAAACTGGAACTGAAATTCAGATAGATGAAATGGGACTGAAAGAATTCTACTAGAACAGAATTAGTCTTGATCAAAAGGTTAGCACCGATTGATCACACGTGGCAGATTTGTCGAGTACCCGAGAGAAAAGGTGTGGGGCGTAACAGGCATTGTCCACACAACAACCCATCGCTCACGTTTTGCAAGTTTTGTGTATTCCCTGTGCCTGTTATATCGCCAGAGACATGATGACAGAGATCGGTAACATATTCTGCGGCGACACTGTCTCCATCCCTCTCAGTCCTGGCCCACGCAGAATCGCACAGGACACAGGATCGCGCAAAACAATTTTGTTTTATTTTTTTATTTTTTTACTCTGAGACGTAGTAGTAGGCTTATCGCACGGTCGCAGATTGCCCGTTGGCGCAGATCAAGCGAATCACTTTATTAACCCTCTGACTCCCGCACTCTGACCAACAGCATCCTGCATTCGTCAACCCTGTTTGGAAAGCAAAAACTTAACCCTTCGACTCCCTCAGCCTCTCCACAAGCTTCTTGCAGAAAGCTGGTGAAATTGGGTGAGGGAGCCAAAGGGTAAGGTTTTTTGCAGTTGGTACATAGGGTGCGGGAGTCAAAGGGTTAATCTACAAGGAAATTGTGCAGTTTGCCAATCGATATCTTGATTCATGTCTATGGTATCGCTGAGAATAGCCCACAGACGCTAGATGACAGAATATCGCGGTGCCTTTTCTGGGTGTCGTGGTAACACCGAGCGACAGCCATTCTGTTCCTCTGACGTCAAACCGCAAAAGAGCTGATGGTGAATGATCGAAGATTTCTATTACCGGCAAGTGTAGAGTGTTCTATTTTAGAGTTCGAGGAAGCTGTCAGTTTCTGGATGCTCATCAACAACTCAGAAACTGCGAGTTAACCCTTTGACTCCCGCGGCCTATCCACCCACTGCAAAAACTTAACCCATTGATTCCCCTCACCCTATCCACCAGCTTTCGTGCAGGAAACGGTTAGATAGGGTGAGGGAATCAATGACTTAGGTTTTTGCTTTGCTAGCATGGTTGACAATGCAGGATTTTGGTGGACAGGGTGCGGGAGTCAAAGGGTTAAAAAGAAAACCAGGGTCGTTGGAGAATGAGAGTATAGTCTTCAACGTTTTTGACTTTAATTTAACCCATTGACCCCTGCACCCTTTCCACCAGCTGCAAAAACTTAACCCTTTGATTCTCTCACCCTATCCACCAGCTTTCCTGAAGAAAGCTGGTGGATAGGGTGAGGGAATCAGTGGGTTATAAAAAAAGGGGTTGTTGGAGAATGAGAGTATAGTCTTCAACACTTTTCACTTTAAGGCAGAGGGTGCGATAGTCAAGTGGGTGAGACGCCAGACTTGCAATCAGAAGGCCTGGGTTCGATTCTGCCTCGGGTCCTACCGACTGATGGTTAAAATTGTAGAGATCTCCTGATGTCTCCAGTCACCTTATATACAGACCTGTTACAGCTTTGTTATCGTTATTTTTGTTTTAAAGCCCAGCCGACTGCGTAAGGCCATATCAGGGCTATAATCGTTTCAAAACAAACACCATACTTCAACAGGAAAAAGGTAAAAGAAAATTAAATACGTAAACATATCAATACATTCGTGCACATAATCTAGGGAGATGCCCCTGGTGTTGACCATTCCGTCCAATTTATCACACAGGGGGTTTAACTCTTTGACTCCCGCGCCCTATCCACGAATTACAAAAACTTAACGCTTTGACTCTCTCACCCTTTCCACCATCTTCCTGAAGGAGGGAGTCAAAGGGTTAAGTTTTTGCTTTGTTAGCACGGTTGACAATGCAAAATGCTTATAGACATGATGTGGGAGTCAAGGGGTTAAAAACATATCTGAATATAAATTTAAACACAACTACGGACAATAGAGCATGATATAAAAACGGGCCTAAATTACCAAAATTTGCATCCACGTGTCTCATTTCCCCAGAGCCAAAAATGCTCTTAATACATGCACCCAATTATCAGTCCTGAGAGAAAGTACGTAAGACTGAATTGAACACACACAGGTGAATGGACCAGCAAGGCAGAGAATGCTTAAACCCCATTCGTGTATATAAGCGCGCAGAACATCAGACATACTCGTTAATATATCACGTAAATCATGTCAGTGTCCAGTGGGTTATAGAAATATACAGAAATAAAAAATTTAAAAAAATTAAAAAACTCACTGATGGACACCCATCAAAGATGAAGTATAACGACTGTGCAGCAACATACTCTCTCTCTCTCCACCCTCTCTTCTCTCTCTCTCTCGGTATGTATTATCAAAACAAAACAAAAAGACAATGTATTATATTTTGCATTTGCATAGTGTTTATCGTGTGTTCACACCCCTTCAAATGGGGCTTTGGCCTTACTGAATAACACTCTCTCTCTCTCTCTCTCTCTCTCTCTCTCTCTCTCTCTCTCTCTCTCTCTCTCTCTCTCTCTCTCAGTATGCGTTATCCAAGAACGACAATGTATTATAGTTTGTGTTTGCATAGAGTTTATGATGTGTTCACACCTCTTCAAATGGGGCTTTGGCCTTACTGAATAATCTCTCTCTCTCTCTCTCTCTCTCTCTCTCTCTCTCTCTTCATGAGTCTGTCACAGGACAATCTTAAACTGACTACTGAAGTGGGACAATCCAATCTGGTCAGTTCCCATGTGACGAGTTAAAGTGACTCTCTCGCCAAATCTTAACATAGCAGGTTTTCTTTCTTTCTTTCTTTCTTTCCTTCTTTCTTTCCTTCCTTCTTTCTTTCCTTTTTATTTCTTTCTTTCGTTCAAGACTGTCTCGTTTGTTTTCTATGCTGTCCATGGAACTCTCAACATTCTTCTTAGAAACCTGCATTTCAGTTGCCTCAATATTGTTCTCACCTTCTAATGTACAGCGCTTATTTCACAACAGAAGACGGAGTCGTCATCAAACACAAAGGCGACTTGCACAACCGTGACTTTTACCTCGCCGACAAGATCCTCTCGATGTTACCTAACCTTACCTAGCGAATAACTTGCCATGCTTGCCGCTAGGTGGACCAAAGCAACGCTGCTACTTAGCCTACTTCTCAAAACTCTCATCTACCTAGCGTCGAAGAAATGGACTTC
>CM060306.1:29998482-30003482 GCA_030674185.1 Monoplex corrugatus | reverse complement strand
AACACACACACACCACACTACCACCATAAACACCACCACGACAACCACCACTACCACCATAAACACACCACAACAACCACCACTACCACCATAAACACACCACAACAACCACCACAACCACCATAAACACACCACAACAACCACCACTACCACCATAAACACACCACAACAACCACCACAACCACCATAAACACACCACAACAACCACCACTACCACCATAAACACACCACACAACCACCACTACCACCATAAACACACCACGACAACCACCACTACCACCATAAACACCACACAACACCACACCACCATAACACACCACACCATACACCATAAACACACCAAGACAACCACCACTACCACCATAAACACACCAGACAACCACCACACACATAACACACCACGACAACCACCACTACACCAAAACACACCACGACAACACCACAACACCATAAACACACCACGACAACCACCACTACCTCCACAATCGTTCGACAACCATCACAGACATCACAAACACATTACAACAACCCCCACTACCACCATAATTATTCTACGACAACCATCACTGTCACCACAATCACACAACGACAACCATCACAACCACCAAAAACACATTACGACAACTATGACCCACGCACCACGACAATCACCACAATCAACAGAGACAACCGCCACAATCATATAATGACGACCACTACAACCATCATAAAGACACTACAACAACCACTACAAACACCGCAAACACACTACGACATCCATCGCTACCACCACAAACACCACAATCATACAAGCACCAGTACCATCACAAACACACTACAATCACCACTACCATCACAAACACACTACAAGCACCAGTACCATCACAAACACACTACAATCACCACTACCATCACAAACATACTACAATCACCACTACCATCACAAACACACTACAATCACCACTACCACCACAAACACACTACGACAATCACCACTACCACCACAAACACACTACAATCACCACTACCATCACAAACACACTACAATCACCACTACCATCACAAACACACGACAACCACTACAAACAACACACTCCACCACAATCATAGACAACCACACACCACCACAACAACAACCATCACACCAACAATCACACAACAACACACACCACAAACATACACACCATCACACACCACAAATCATACAACAACCACACCACACCACAATCAAACAACCAACTACCACAAACTACAACACACTCCCACACATACAAACCATCCACTACCACACAACAACACACCACACACCACACAACATACAACATCACACCACCACATCTACCACAACCACACTACACCACAATCAACAACATACACACCACAACATAACCACACACAACAACATACAACAACCACCAACCACCACAACACTAACAACACACACCACAACACAACAACCATCACCACACATACAACATCACCACAAACACACTACAACACACAACAACACACTACACAACAACACACACACACAACAACCACACACAACCACCACAAACACACTACAACAATCCACACAACACACCACACACAACACCACCACTACCACACACACACAACAATCACCACAAACACACTACAACAACCACCACAAACACACATACACCACCAAACACACTCAACAACCAAACACACCACAACAACAACAACCACCACAAAACAACACAATCACACAACAACACACCACCACACAACACCCACAACACACACACCACACAAACATCAAACAACACACAACCACAAAAACACACTACAACACCACCACAACACACCACAAACACACACAACACACCACAACACACACACAACCACACAACACACAAACCAACACACAACAACACCACAAACACACTACACAACCACCAACCCACAACACACCACTACACACAACACACACACACACCACACACACTAAACACCAACCACAAACTAACAACACCACACACACCACACACACAAACACCACAACAACACACAACCACCACAAACACCACAACACACCACAACCACACATAACAACAAACACACTACACACACACCACAACACACCAACAACCACACACAAACACACACACCCAACACACACAAACACACCACAAACCACCACAAACAATACAACACCACAACACCACACACACAAACACACACAAACACAACAACCACACAACCCAAAAACAACACACCACAACCTAACACAACCACCACAACACCTACAACACACAAACCACACAACACACCCAACATACACACCACAAACAACAACCAACCACACAACCACCACACACCATACAAACACTAAACACCACCAAACACACTACAACACCACAAACCATACACACAACCAAAACAACACCACACGCCAACAACCCACCAATACCACACAACCATATGACACCCCTCACTACCACACACCAAACAACTACACATATCACCACAACAACTAAGAACCCATACCATCGCAGAAGCACTACGACAGCACGCACTGAGTAGTATAGATAGTCCATAGATGGCTACCGATGAATATGTGAGTCCTAAGACATATGTCACTTGTTCTCGGATTAATACCTTTGTATTTCGAAACAACACGAAGACAAGTGCTGCTTGGTCAATAGTACTGTATTGATGTGTCGATATTTTGAGATATGTTAATGGCTATTCCGTGGTCAATACTATTGTGTTTATGTGGCGATACTGTGAGACAAGGTAAAGATTGTTCCTTAGTCAATAATATTGTGTTTATGTGGTTATATTTCAACATAAGTTAACGATTACTGTTTGAGCAATGATATTGTATTTATGTGGCTATGCTTTCAACGAGTTAATTATTGTTTATTTTCAGTGACACTGTACTTATGTGGCGATACTTTGAGACAAGTTGAAGATTATTGCTTAGTCAATAATATTGTGTTTATGTGGCTATACTTCGAGACAACTTTGTGATTGTTGCTTTGCGATGGTATTGTATTTATGTGGTGATAGTTTGAGACAGGGTACAGATTTTTCCTTAGTCAATAATATTGTGTTTATGTGGCTATACTTTGAAACAAGTTAATGATTGTTGCTTTATGTGGCTATATTTTGAGACAAGTTACTGATTGTTGGATGAGCGATAATATTGTGTTTATGTGGCGATACTTTGAAACAAGTTAATGACTGTTGCTTGGTCAAGAATATTGTGTTTATGTGGCTACACTTTGAGACAAGTTAATGAACGTTGGTTAGTCGATGATATTGTCTTTATGTGGCGATACTTTAAGACAAGGTCGGATTGTTGCTTGGTCAGTAACACTTTGTTTATATAGGAATACTTGAGACAAATAAAATATTGTTATTTGACCAGTGATATGTGGGTTTATGTGGTGGTGCTTTGAGACAAATAAGAATGTTTGCCTAGTCAATAACATTGTGTTTATGTGGTGGTACTTTGAGAGAAATAAGAATGTTTGCTTGGTCAATAATATTATATTTATGTGGCGATACTTTGAGACAAGTTAAAGATTTTTGTTCGGTCAGAAATGTCATATCTATGGGAGGGGGGGGGGGACTTTGCTCTTATGTGTATTACTATTCACCAGAATGGAAGCTTTTTATCGAGTCTGTTTTGTGTTCTGATTGAGTACCTTTTGGATATTGACTTTTTTTATTTTAAGCTTCTCCCTCCAAAATAATTCTTAAACTGATCGGCTATCATTAACTTTGTTTCTAATGATAGGAATATGCCAAACATTTGAATTGAAGTTAGCTGAATTACACAGCATTACTCAAAACTGTGTTATATTTACCTTCTCCCTTCATACCCTACATCCATCCATAGGACATTCAGCGGTGGCCTGGGTGTAATTTACAAGTATTTGGAAACTTCAAGTTCAAGTTCATATTGCTCAAAGCCCGGCAGACTACTGGAGCCACCTCAGGGCTAACACCACGTCTAAAACGACATCCAGGTTATGGTAACCAGAAAAAAACACGAAAGAAGAATACGAACGCGTATTTAATACAACAAGACAAGACAGGCGTAAAGTTTTGGCCAACTGGCCTTTGTCAAGCATAAGATTACAAAAAAACAAACACCAGATACAAAAATTATGAGAAAAAGACTAAAACTTCCCTGCTGCTGTGTCTTTTTCTCACAATTTTTGTATCTGGTGTTTGTTTGTTTGTAATCTTACGCTTGACAAAGGCCAGTTGGCCGAAAATTTGCGCCTGTCTTGTCTTGTTGTATTAAATACGCGTTCGTATTCTTCTTTCGTGTTTTTTCTGGTTCCTGTTTGCTTGAAGGCGGGTAGTCACACTTATTTTGGATCCAGTTATAGTCAAAGACAACGGTTAAAAACCATGCTCATCGTTAACCTTGCAAGTGTAAAATGATGCTCTGCAACTTCAAACTTCAAAATACTTTATTGCTTAAGAATAGTAGCATTAAGTCTTACTGAACCTGTCTTACATTTTGTAAACATATAAAAAAAAAATGAAATAAAAATGAACAAGAAGAAAGGAAAGAATGCATTAAAAACAAATGAGGAGAGATGGAACACGTTGACTCTAACGCTATGATGAAAAAAGATGCATTATACCACATACAGTGTCAAAACAGTTATAAGAAATGAATGGAAAGAAGAGGCACCAATAAGCTCGCGTTGAGCCTAGACAAAGGATTAAGATCAGAAAGCTGGTGAATAGGGTGAGGGAGTCAGTTGGGTTAAGTTTTTGCTTTGCTATCACGATTGACAACGCAGGATGCTGGTGGACAGGGTGCGGGAATCAAAGGGTTAAAGATTCTAAGTCGTCTCAGTGTCGTGTAGCTTATGGAAATACTCAGCGTGCACGTCCACCGCAGAGAATGCAGACTGTGCAACGTGCAACATACTACGTGAACAGTGTGGCTAAAACGACATGCTACGTGCATTCTAGAAAAATGGGAACGCTAAAACAAACAAATAAACAAACAACATCAACAAAGA
>CM060306.1:29983482-29988482 GCA_030674185.1 Monoplex corrugatus | reverse complement strand
CAGCAAAGTGCAATTGCAATAAGATCATGGAATCTATTTTGATTCATGCAGAATATCCATAGGTTTGAAATACATCTACATAAAACACAATCACCAGTAAAAGAGAAAAATACAACATGAATAGCAACAAGAAGAAAACAGTCTGTCAACATACACGGGCATGATATTATGAAATCAGACTCGCTGTCACATTCCGTCACATACGCTGACATCTGTATTACCATATAACTGGACAGTATCAAGACTCGGTTGTTACTAAAAGTGAATAATGGCAGTCATTTTGTCTTGAAACTGTGCAGATTCCAATTTAGTTTTGCATTGCACTCTTCTATGTGGTGTTTTATAGCAATGTACCTTTTAAAAGAAGTTACGGTTGGTACAGTCTTTTGATATTTGCATTTATAAATGTACATTTTTTCCAAGAAGACTGATGAATCTGGGACAGTTTTCAGGATGTTATGAAGATGGATGGTTTCATGGTTATGGGGATGATCATCATCATGTACAGACTTCCTTCTGAGACTGAAACTTTTGACAGGGACGTAAGCAATCTACGCTTTCGTTCATAATATCCTGGCATCAGTCAGACCTGTGTGGTACAGACAACATGCAGTGTTGACAAAAAAAATTGAGCCATATCCTCACATATCCGACCTATCGGTAAAGTGGATGAGACTTAACTTTATGGTCTTACTCTTCCCAATGAGTCCAAAAGATATTAAGTCTTGTTAGGAGCTGAATCCCTGACCTGACTCTATGGCTGTAGGAGTGTCAGATGATGCAGGTCTCAAGCTTTTCGCATGGACATCACCATGAGGGCTGTGCACATCTCTCCTCTCCAACGTTGCTTTTCTTTTCCAGTCTTGAAGAGGGCCTGGTATCCATTCACAGCACTCTGGTCACCATATGGTGTTGGGTGGACTGTACCTTCCGGCTGCGCACGTTTAAGATGCCACGGCAGTTGAAAATCCTGAAGAGCAGGGCATCCGTCCAGCTGCCCTGGTATAAATCATTGGAGAGATAGGCTCATTTCCCATGTCAGCTAGCTTTCTTGCCTTAAGCCTTTGGTATAAATCATTGGAGAGATAGGCTCATTTCCCATGCCAGCTAGCTTTCTTGCCTTAAGCCTTTGGTATAAATCATTGGAGAGATAGGCTCATTTCCCATGCCAGCTAGCTTTCTTGCCTTAAGCCTTTGGTATAAATCATTGGAGAGACAGGCTCATTTCCCATGCCAGCTAGCTTTCTTGCCTTAAGCCTTTGGTATAAATCATTGGAGAGATAGGCTCATTTCCCATGCCAGCTAGCTTTCTTGCCTTAAGCCTTTGGTATAAATCATTGGAGAGATAGGCTCATTTCCCATGCCAGCTAGCTTTCTTGCCTTAAGCCTTTGGTATAAATTATTGGAGAGACAGGCTCATTTCCCATGCCAGCTAGCTTTCTTGCCTTAAGCCTTTGGTATAAATCATTGGAGAGACAGGCTCATTTCCCATGTCCCCTCCCCATGAAGGCCAGCTAGCTTTCTTGCCTTTCTTAAAAGTCTTAGTGAAAAAAATGGATGGCGCTCTGAACGGGAATAGGAACCATAGTTTCATAGGGTAAAACCATTCTGACAAAAAGAAATGAATATGGTTATATATATATTTATATGAATATAAATTTATTCCTGTTTTGCTCTCCAATAGGATTCGCACCCGTGCAGTCAGATCAGAAGCTCAGAGCTGTAACCACGACGCCAACCAGACCCCCAAACATATAAATTACACATAGAGGCTGACCATCTCTCTCTCTCTCTCTCTCTCTCTCTCTCTCTCTCTCTCTCTCTCTCTCTCTCTCTCTCTCTAGACGCAGGAAATAGGTACAGACAGTGATGATGTCAGAGGTCATTGAACTGGACAGCTGTGGCTGATGATCTAGCGGACCTAGAGAAGGACTGATTCCTGCTCATTAAACGCTCTCCCTCCCTGTCTGTCTGTCTGTCTGTCTGTCTGTCTTTCTGTCTGTCTGTCTGTCTTTCTGTCTGTATGTCTGATCTCTTGCACGTACTCACAGCATCCACGCAAAACGTTTGCCCCAGCTAACTAACACACAAGGATGAAAGTGGATGGACAGATAAAAAGAAAAAAGCAGGAGGTTGGTTTCATTGTATCTGAAAACACGAACGTCGCATTACAATAAAGTGTTTGTGAAAGTGATACTTTCTTGTCGTTACGTTGAAACGGATATTATGAAAAATATGCCTTTCACACATACACACACACGCGCGCGCGCGCACACACACACACACACACACACACGCACACACACACACACACACACAAACACATACATACATACACACACATGCACACTCTTTGTTGAGTGAATGAGTGAGTGGGTGAGTGGGTGAGTGAATGAGTGAGTGAGCGAGCGAGTGAGTGAGTGAGTGAGTGAGTGAGTGAGTGAGTGAGTGAGTGAGTGAGTGAGTGAGTGAGTGATCAGGTTCGATTTTCACATCAGGGATAACAATCCCAGGGAAGTGGGAGAAGGTGGACATACCTATTCCAATACCATCAGAACACCAAATAAATTATGTTAAGATGGGCAGCAAGAATGCCAGTTTTTGTTCAGCGCATTTTTCCATACCGCAGAAACCCATGATTTGAACCTGCAACCGTATGTATGCGAATCCGACACTCAACCAATTGAGCCATTGTTTTTGGATTGATTTGGTTCAGTTTTTACGTCGGCACCCACCTCAGGTAATATGGCAGACGGGGATAACCATCCCAAGAGAGTAGGGGAATGGGGAACTTACCTAATCGTACACTGGCACCACCAGAACAACAGTGATGTTAAGATGGGACAGTGAGAAGGCCAGTTTTAATGTAGCGAACCCCGGGATTTGAGGCAGCCAAGATGTAGTTTCTAAGAAGAATGTTGAGAGTTCTATGGACAGCAAAGGAAACGAACGAGACAGTCTTGATGGAGGCAGACACAGGAAGATCATTCATAAGGAAGATTAGGAAAAGACAGGCAACATTTATAGGCCATTTTATGAGGACAGGGGAATTGGAGCACCTGGTCACAACAGGAAAGCTGGAGAGAAGTGAGCACCAGGTAGACCCAGGGAGAAAATAATGGACGGACTTGCAGGAAGGCTGAGGACAGAGAGGATGGAAGATGTGCTTGCGGCAACGAATGGTAGACACCTATGGAGAGCCATGATCGCCATCGCCATGCGGCAGGACACATGATGATGATGATGATGACCCCAGGATTCGAACCCACAACCATAAGCATGTGAATCCGATGCTCAAACAAACTGAGCCATTGAGACCTGCATTGCTCCAAGCAGGAGATTCTCTGAGCTATAAATAGAGAGCCTGGGTTGTTGTGTGTGGGCCTGCTTTCTGGGAGACGGGGAGCTTGGCAGGGCCGAGATTGTGTGCATAGATCTCCACTTATCGCCGGTGACTCTTATCTGTCTTTCTAGGGCCGCTGCTTATCCCTTCGTCTGTCAGAGGCAGGAATTAACTGGGAACGAGGAAGGTGTTTAGGAGGTTAAGTGCTACACGGCTCAGTCAGTTTAGCTCTCACATAAGTCTGTGATTAGCCCATGTTGTTGATACTGTGTGGGAAACGGTGTTGCCCCATGTCAGTGGAGAGTCGATATGGCTGTTTTTGGCTCCAGAGAAAGCTGTTGGCGTCTTTGCAGACTCTGAAATTAAGTACCCTCTAGTACGGAATTCAGTATCTGAAATTAAGTACCCTCCAGTACGAAATTCAGTACCTGAAATTAATTACCCTCTAGTATGGAATTCAGTACCCGAAAGTAAGTACCCTCTAGTACGAAATTCAGTACCTGAAATTAATTACCCTCTAGTACCGAATTCAGTACCTGAAATTAAGTACCCTCTTGTACAGAATTCAGTATCTGAAATTAAGTACCCTCTAGTACGGAATTCAGTACCTGAAATTGAGTACCTTCTAGTACGGAATTCAGTACTTCTCCTGTACACTGAGGCCTTATGCTTTTTTGGTTTTCTTTTTATGAAACTTTCTTTTAATTGTTCTTTGTTAGTTAAAATGTCGTTTTGCATGTTGCATCAAACACACGCTTCAGTCCAAAGTCAGAACAATAACTTTACAAAAAATATAGATATTACAAACAAACACACACGTCAACCCATAGACAGAACAGTAAAGTTACAAAAATACACAAACAAAGACAGAAAAATGACAAACAGATGGAGGCCTCTTATTTGTTTCGTTGTCTCCCCTGTCTGTTCACTGGTTCGTTTTTTTTCTTCTCTCTTTTCTTGGGTTCTTTTTGTCATCTCTTACTGCTCTCTTTCATTCAGGCCATTTGTCATTTCTCATATTCAATCCATTTTTTTCCCTGCTGAAGTGTTGTGTATGTTTTGTATAGCCTTGATATGGCTCTACGCAGTCGGCTGGGCTTTAAACAAAAATAACAGTAACAGTAATTCACTCCATTTGTGCTTTCTCTCATCTTACCGTTTATCATATCTTACCTGTCTTTATCTCATTCCATATGCCCGCCCATGTCCATATTCACTTAATTCATAATCGGGGCAACAAAAGTATTAATTCAAGTCTGTAGTGAGGCATTTTGTAATCCTTTTACTGTTGCAGATGCAAATCGGAGTTCTGTAAGCATAATATTGGAATTGCCAACCAGCACACACACATACACACACGCGCGCGCACACGCACGCACGCACGCACGTACACACACACACATACACACACACCATACACATACACACACGCGCGCGCGCACTCACACACACACACACACACACACAACACACACATACACACACCACAACACACCACACCACACAAAAGCAAAAGCATAGATATGTGTACTTCCATTTTTTTGTTCCTTTTTTTTCGTTTTTTTTTTTTTTTTGGGGGGGGGGGGGGTTGTATGTTTTGAAATGGTTATAGCCCTGACATGGCTCTACGCAGTCGGCTGGGCTTTATGAAACAGAA
>CM060306.1:29930982-29940982 GCA_030674185.1 Monoplex corrugatus | reverse complement strand
ATTCTTCTTCATTCTTGCATTCTTCTTCTTCGCATTCTTCTTCGCATTCTTCTTCTTCTTCGCATTTCTTCTTCGCATTCTTCTTCGCATTCTTCTTCTTCGCATTCTTCTTCGCATTCTTCTTCGCATTCTTCTTCGCATTCTTCTTCGCATTCTTTTCTTCGCATTCTTCTTCTTCTTCTTCGCATTCTTCGCATTCTTTTCTTCGCATTCTTCTTCCGCATTCTTCTTCGCATTCTTCTTCTTCAGCAGCAGCAGCATCATCGTCTAGCCATTATCGTCATCACCGAAACCACCATTATTATCATGACCATCATTAGCTTTATCATCATAATAATCAGCATCATCTTCATTACAAATGTCATGATCAACATTATTACCATCATTCTCATCATTGATATCATCAGCATCAGCATCAACGTTATCATCATCATTATTCATCATCATCATGTGCCCTGCCGCATGGCCTAGGCGATCATGGCTCTCCATACGAATCTATCCCTTGTCGCTGCAAGCACATCTTCCACCCTCTCTGTCCTCAGCCACTCTGCAAGTCCGTCCAATATTTTCTACCTGGGTCTGCCTGGTGCTCTCTTTCCATCCAGCTTTCCTGTTGTGACCAAACGCTCTCACTTCTCCTGCCTCATGAAATGTCCTAAAAATGTTGCTTTTTTTTCCTGGTCTTCTTTATTAATGATCTTCTTGTGTCTGCCTATCATCATTATTATGTCATCATTATTACTGTTACAAAGATGTTATTCCTGGCAGTAGGTATGTATTTGTGTGAGGTCTGCCCTCTCAGGATTTTATGTATCACCATGATTGGCTTAAGTCGCCAAAAGAGGTGAATGTGTTTTTTTTGTTTTTTTTGTTTTTGTTTTCGTTTGTTTTTTGTTGTTGTCGTTGTTGTTGTTCATTTGTTTATCCTGGTGTGGTGTGTGTGTGTGTGTGTGTGTGTGTGTGTGTGTGTGTGTGTGTGTGTGTGTGTGTGTGTGTGTGTGTGTGTGTGTGTGTGTTGTGTGTGTGTGTGTGTGTGTGTCTGTGTCTGTGTCTGTGTCTGTGTGAGGTCTGCCCTCTCAGGATTTTATGTCTCACCATCATCATCACCATCGTTATCATCATCATTATTGTGTCATTCTTATTCTCTGTTGCAGCGGAGGTGTTATTCCTGGTGGTGGGGGTGTACCTGTGTTACTGTGTGAGGTCTGCCCCTTCAGACTTCTCAGAGAGGCGCTGCGTGACGGGGGCCATAATTTATGAGCTGGGGTTTTCCATTGTCTTCTACGTATGCAAGTGAGTGATAGGCACCTTCTTCCTCTCCATGGAAGGCTGAGTGTGTCTCACTTGCTAACATTTCACCATGGAACTAGGAATGGACAAATATAATGAAATGTTAACAGGAACCGGAAAAAAAAACACACGAAAAAAAAAAAAAGATTCAGAACGTGTATTTGATACAATCAGACAAATCCTATTCTCACACTGAACGAAGCAGCAAGGAAGTTTCAGTCTTTTTCTCCGAATTTTTGTATTTTGTGTCTGTTCGTTTGTTTGTTTGTGATCTTACGCATGACAAAGGCCAGCTGGTCGAAAATTTGCTTTTGTCTTGTCTGGTTGTATTAAATGTGTGTTCTGATTCTTTTTTCGTGTTTTTTTCTGGTTCCTGTTTGCTTGAACGCGGGCATCACACTTGTTTTAGATAATGAATTGTTAGTTGTCGCGGATGGGAAATGCACACATTTCTACTTCGTTGTATTCTTAATCTACGCAGTAAGTGACTCTAGTATGCAAAAACCGTGATATTCTCATTTATAAGATTTTTTAAAAAGGATGCACAAATAATGTTGTGATGAAGCTCTTGAGGCATATAAAGCTTCACGTAAATATTGAAGAAGACACAAAATTGGTTTGTTTGCAGCTAAAAGAAATAGCTACAATTCACACACACACACACACACACACACACACACACACACACACACACACACACACACACACACACACACACACACACACACTCACTCACCACACACACACACACACTCTTCACACACACACACACACACACACACATACACACACACACACACACACACACACACACACACACACACACACACTTTCCCAAAATGCGTTGTCGACTGATTTGTTAGTCGGAACATTGGTATATGCTGTAAGTAAATTTTTTAAACTGTATTGCCGGGAAGCTTTGCCTTTAAAGGTTAATTCTTTCAATAATTGATAATATTCATTTGTTAAGTGAGTCATTTACGCAGGCCTCATCATGGTGTATTGCCTGAAATTTCGTATTTTCTATGGCTTCAGAGTTTTGTAACACTCGAGATTTTCCACAAAATTGAAAAAATATTCGATTTAACATCAATTAACATCAGAAAGAGAGTCCTTGAATGTTATATAGAACCAATACTGTTGTACGGATGCGAGGCGTGGACAGTCAGCAAGCAAAGCCAGAGCAAGATTGAGGCAGCCGAGATGTGGTTTCTCAGAAGAATGTTGAGAGTTCCATGGACAGCAAAGAAAACAAACGAGACAGTCTTGATGGAGGCAGACACAAGTAGATCACTCATAAGGAAGATTAGGAAAAGACAGGCAACATTTATAGGCCATTTTATGAGGAAGGGGGATTTGGAGCACCTGGTCACAACGGGAAAGCTGGAGGGAAGGAGAGCGTTAGGTAGACCCAGGGAGAGAATGCTGGATGGACTTGCAGAGTGGCTGGGGATGAGGAGGGTGCAACGAGAGATAGAGATGGTTGGAAGTCCATGGTCGCCAATGCCATGCGGCAGGGCACCTGAGGATGATGATTCTTCGATTTAGTTTTGTTGTATCAGAATATATTGCCTTGAACTTGATGACCAGTGGCACTATGACAAAGGCTACGCTCATCTTCTTTGCCTCTTTGTGCCACTGCTGTGCAACCATACCGCACCTCTCTGCCCTGACTTCAGAAAGCTAACGCGCATCTGTACACTGTTTAAGCAAGCAGAGCACTGGATGGCCTCTGAAGCCACACTTACAACTGCTATAACTATGGTACCTCACTATCAATCTTTCTCGTGGCCCATGCTGAAAAGAGCAACACAAAACTTTACGTCATCCAGGTCGACTACCAGTGCTTACAGTTACTGTCAAACAGCGAGTCTTTGGGGGTCCACTTCAACTTTAAATCTCTATGGTTGACTTAAGTCGCGAAGAGAGGTGAAAGTGGTTTGTTTGGGGTTGTTTTTTTGTTTTGTTTTTTTTTTGGGGGGGGTTGTTTTGTTTTTTGTTTGTTTGGTTGTTTTGTTGTTTTTTGTTTGTTTTTTGTTCGTTTGTTTTGGCGTGTGTGTGTGTGTGTTTGTGTGTGTGTGTGTGTTTGTTGTGTGTGTGTGTGTGTGTGTGTGTGTGTGTGTGTGCGTGTGTGTGTGTGTGTGTGTGTGTGTGTGTGTGTGTGTGTGTGTGTGTGTATGTGTGTGTGTGTGTGTGTGTGTGTGTGTGTGTGTGTTAAGTTTCGACATTTAACATCAATGTGATCTTCTACAGAATACACTCTATATGTATGATGTGTGTGTGTAGCAAAATGGAACATCAGTAAAAATGTATTTTGTTGTTGTTTGTTGTATTGTATTGTATTGTATTGAATTGTATTGTACTGTATTGTGTTGTGTTGTAGTGCATTGCATTGTATTGCATTGCGTTGCATTGCATTGTGCTGTATTGTATTGTGTTGCATTGTGTCGCATCGTATTCTGTCCTATCCTATCTTATCCGATCCGATCCCATCCTCTCCTCTCCTCTCCTATCCTATCCTATCCTGTCCTATCCTGTCTTATCCTATCCTGTCCTGTCCTGTCCTATCTTGTCCTATCCTATCCTATCCTGTCTTATCCTGTCCTGTCCTGTCTTGTCCTATCCTGTCCTATCCTGTCCTGTCCTGTCTTGTCTGTCTGTCCTGTCCTGTCCTGTCCTATCTTGTCCTATCCTATCCTATCCTGTCTTATCCTATCTTGTCCTGTCCTATCTTGTCCTATCCTATCCTATCCTGTCCTGTCCTGTCCTGTCCTATCCCATCCTCTCCTTCCTGTCCTGTCCTGTCTTGTCCTATCCCATCCTATCCTATCCCATCCTCTCCTTCCTGTCCTGTCCTGTCTTGTCCTATCCCATCCTCTCCTGTCCTGTCTTGTACTATCCTATCCTGTCCTGTCTTGTACTTCCTATTCTATATATATATCCTGTCCTATCCTATCCTAACCTATTCCATCCTATCCTATCCCATCCTATCCTGCCCTATCCTATATGTATCCTGTCCTGTCCTATCCTATCCTGTCCTGTACTATCCTATTCTATATATATCCTGTCCTATCCCTTCCTATCCTATCCCATCCTCTCCTGTCCTGTCCTATCCTATCCTATCCTGTCCTGTCCTCTCCTATCCTATCCTATCTGTCTGTCCTGTCCTGTCCTATCCTATCCTATCCTGTCCTGTCCTGTACTATCCTATTCTATATATATATATCCTGTCCTGTCCTATCCTGCCCCATCCCATCCTATCCTATCCCATCCTATCCTATCCTGTCCTGTCCTGTCCTATCCTATCCTATCCTGCCTGTCCTGTACTATCCTATTCTATATATATCCTGTCCTATCCTATCCTACCCTATCCCATCATATCCTATCCCATTCCTATCTATCCTATCCTATCCTATCCTGTCCTGTCCTGTACTATCCTATTCTATATATATCCTGTCCTATCCTATCCCATCCCATCCCATCCCATCCTATCCTATCCTGTGTTGTCCTGTCCTATCCTATTTTATCCTGTCCAATCCTACCCTGTATCATCCCATCCCATCCCATCCCATCCTATCGTATTCTGTTGTGGTGTGGTGTGAAGTGGTGTGGTGTGGTGTGATGTGGTGTGGTGTGGTGTGGTGTGGTGTGGTGTGTGTTGTGGTGTTGTGTTGTGTCGTGTCGTGTCGTGTCATATCGTATCATATCGTATCGTATTGTATTGTATTGTATCGCATTGTATTGCAATGCATTGCATAGCATTTTCGATCGCACTGATATCATGAACTATTTCTCAGGCGATGTACTGACATGTACAGTCTGTTGATTGTATTGTCTGGTGCATGTGTTGATTGTATTGTCTGGTGCCTTGTGTTGATTGTATTGTCTGGTGCCGTGTGTGTGATTGTATTGTCTGGTGCTGTGTGTTGATTGTATGTCTGGTGCCGTGTGTTGATTGTATTGTCTGGTGCCGTGTGTTGATTGTATTGTCTGGTGCCATGTGTTGATTGTATTGTATTGTCTGGTGCCGTGTGTTGTATTGTATTGTCTGGTGCCGTGTGTTGATTGTATTGTCTGGTGCCGTGTGTTGATTTTATTGTCTGGTGTCGTGTGTTGATTGTATTGACTGGTGCCATGTGTTGATTGTATTGTCTGGTTGCCGGTTTGTGTTGATTGTATTGTCTGGTGCCGTGTGTTGATTGTATTGTATTGTCTGGTGCCGTGTGTTGATTTTATTGTCTGGTGCCGTGTGTTGATTGTATTGTCTGGTGCCGTGTGTTGATTGTATTGTCTGGTGCCATGTGTTGATTGTATTGTATTGTCTGGTGCCGTGTGTTGATTGTATTGTCTGGTGCCGTGTGTTGATTGCATTATCTGGTGCCGTGTGTTGATTGTATTGTCTGGTGCCGTGCAGACATATGTGGTGGATGGCACTGCACCCAGACCACCTGTTCTTGCTGTATTTCCTGCGTTGCCAGCTGACCATCACCTTCAACTTGCTGATGCTGCTGGGACCCAAGGTCAGTCCTGTCTCTTCGTCGTGTGCATATCCTCCTGCTCTCCTCTCGTATGCGTTGTGTACTATGAAATACCAGCCCTTTGTGAGTTTAATTAACCCTTTGACTCCTGCATCCTGTCCACCAAGTGCAAAAACTAAACCCCTTGAGGGTGAGGGAATCAAAGGGTTAAGTTTTTGCTTTGCTAGCGTGGTTGTTGGTAATGCAGGATGCTGGTGTACAGGGAGCTGGAGTCAAAGGGTTAAACTTAAATCATGTTAGCGACCAGTATAAAGAGCCAGGCCTTGCTATGCATTGCAACTCAAATCAAAGCCGTGCGCTGTCATCTTTCACTGAAGCATTCGCTCACAATGCAGGACTCAGATCACACACACACACACACACACACACACACACACACACACACCACGCACGCACGCACGCACGCACGCACACACCACACACACACACGCACGCACACACACACACACGCACGCACACACACACACACACCACGCACGCACGCACACACACCACACACACACACACACACACACACACACCCAAGAGGGAAAAGGACATGGAGGCAGTGGGATTAAAAGGTAGACACTTAGAGGAGAGGGGGAAATCATTGCTGGACAAAAGAGGTATGTATTCAAGCAAAATTTTGGATTCAAGTATATTGTTCTTGTTACCATGACTTATCACGTGCAAGTCAATCAGGTAACCACAACAGTCTTTTTCATAGTACTTCAAAAGTCACTTTTTTTTCATTGATATGTTTCCTGTTGATATTGTAAATTGTTTAAGGTACATCGTTTTTGTTACCAATGACATATCACGATAGAACGTTTAGTCTCACATCAGGAAAAACGCAATGGTCTTTTTCGTGGCACTTTAAAAGTCACTTTTCTTTTATTGACATGTGTCCCTGTTGGTATTAAGAAGAAAGTGGACAACTTATAGTAAGTACACAGCAGGTTTTCGACACAAGCATTACACAACGATGTAATGCAAAATACATGAAACAACACGACGTTTAATCAATACAGCCCGGCACAGCACAACATTAGACAACATTAGTCAGTACAGCTCAGCACAGCGCAGCTCAACAGAAGCACAGCCGAATATTAACTCTTCGACTCCTGCACCCTATCCATCAACTGCGAAAACTTAACCCTTTGACTCCATTCCTGCAGGAAGCTGGTGGATAGGGTGAGAGAATCAAAGGGTTAAGTTTTTCGCTTTGCTAGCATGGTTGACAATACAGGATGGTGGTAGTGGACAGAGTGCGGGAGTCAAAAGGTTGAACTCCAGACATCAACACCAGGACCAGTACTTCTGCTTCCAAGAACAAAACAGTGTAACCCCTACCAGGGAAAATGAATCACAGTCATTACCAGTCACTGAAAAACTGCTTTAATTAACCTTTTGACTCCTGCACCCTATCCATTAACTGCAAAAACTTAACCATTTGACTCCCTCACCCTATCCACCAGCTGCGTGCAGGAAGCTGGTGGATAGGGTAAGGGAATCAAAGGGTTAAGTTTTTGCTTTGCTGGCATGGTTGACAATGCAGGATGCTGGTGGACAGGGTAATGGAATCAAAGGGCTACGTTTTTGCTTTGCTGGCATGGTTTTTGCTGGCATGGTTTTTGCTTTGCTGGCATGGTTTTTGCAATGCAGGATGCTGGTGGACAGAGTGCGGGAGTCAAAAGGTTAAATAAAGAAAAAAGGGCAACTTTCATCACACGAAAGTCTTGTAACAGTAAAACAAGCAAGCGTTACAAAAAAGAGAAAAAAGAGAAAAAAGAGAAAAAGAATTGTCGATTATGGAAATCATTATTTTTTTCTTCTTTCTCCAGCTGTGGTACGCACACCGACCGCCGGATGATGACAGAATGCGTACGCGTGCGTATTCTCAGTCGGACGTACAGGACAGCACGGCGCCAGAGACCATGAAGCTGAATGTGGGCATCTCCTCCAATGGCGATGTGGATGTGGGTGAAATCTCTCTCACAGAGATGGACCCTGAGGACATTAGGGTAAGGGATTTGTCAGGGTGATTGTTTGGGTGGGTGATGGATGAGTGGTTGGTTGGTTGAAGGAGGCAGGCACAAGAAGGTCTTTAACAAAGAAGATAAGGAAAAGACAAGCAACATTTATAGGACATTTTATGAGGAAAGGGGAATTAAAACACCTGGTCACAACAGGAAAGCTAGAGGGAAAGAGAACACCAGGTAAACCCAGGGAGAAAATATTGGACAAACTTGCAGGGTGGCTGAAGACAGAGAGGGTGGGAGATGTGCTGGCAGTGACAGGGAATAGATTCGTGTGGAGGGCCATGATGGCCAACGCCATGCGGCAGGGCACGTGATGATGATTATTAAAGTCGGTTGGTTGGTTTGCTGGTTGGTTGCTTGCCTGCTTGCTTGCTTGCCTGTTAGATTGGTTCATGTGTTGGTAGGTTGATTGGTGACTTCGACTGGTTATGATGGGTGGATGGATGTTTAATTTGTAGGTTACTGGTTCATAGGTTGTTTGGTGAGTTTATTGGTTGCTTGCTTACATGATTAGGTCTAGAGTTGATGGATTGGTCGTTCTTTCATTGTTTCTTTTTTTCCCTGATTCGTTTATAGGCTAATATGTTAGTACTTGTAGCTGTGGTTGTGCTGTCTCGAAACTTCCCTATCTAGTATATGCTGTTTACGTCTTCAATTTGTGATTATTTGGCTTTCCCCTGTTTACTTGTGGCGTGAAGTAGTTGAAAGTATTGTACTTGTTTGTTTTTACATGATATCCATGATTTGCATATTCCCACACACCTAAATTAATTCAACTATCCCAAGTCTGAAACTAAAACATTTCTGATCACTACCAACACTTTGTCGATTGCGCGAAATTCCGCCTGTGGACCACAAGCAACAAATTGCCGGCCGTGACTACCACTTCCGGTGTTGGCCATTGCTGGGGACAACAGAAGAAGGTTGGACTTCACCACGCAAGAGTTTCAGGGCGAACTACTCTCTGAACTTCCTGAAATATTTATAACATTCTCTAGTTCATTTGATATTATGGCAAAAGGAAAATTTTGCACCTCTCAACACGCTCATGATAAAAATCATCATGGACGAACTTAAGGCTGGGGACGATGAAGATTGGAGCGATGGTTCCGATAGTGATTCTGTCGGTTGTTCTAACGAAATTTTTTTTTTTTCGAAAGTGATGACGGTGATTTGTTCAATGGCGATGACAATGATTTTCATGTAATGTTTCTGAATATCACGACAAATAACAATCAAAACATTCGTGGTGCCAGTATATGTGGGCATAGTCGAATCAGTTTTTCTTTTTTCTCTTTTTTTTAAATAGACAATTGCATAATATCTCAAGCAATCGTTTTTACACAATTTCACAATGTTTTATTTGAAAAAAAATCTATCCACAAACAAGCATGTAAGAGGATTTTATGTTCCGCAACTTATGACATCGCATGCATCAGTCGAAATCACTTGGCCCAGAGGCAGCACACTCAGTAGATATTGCATGGTAAGAAATGTGTCTTAAAGAAATGAATATTTTGCAGGCGGAGCTGAAGAGGTTGTACACACAGCTGCAGATCTATAAGACGAAGACGATGCGCAAAGACAACCCACACATATCCAAACGGCGTGGGGGCCGCAAGACGACTCATCGCCGCTTCTCCCTGCAGGCCTTCCACCACAAGCACCGCCACCACCACGAGCACGAACACGAGCACGAGATGAGCAAGACTCCAGAGGAGTCCACCAACTCAGCAGAGGCCATGACCTTCCCCCTGGAGCCTAGCGTCAAGGAGGAACCCAATGAGGGGGGCAGCACGGGGGGCAGCGTGGGGGGCAGTGGCGGGGGCAGAAATCCCCCGTCCGTCTCCTTTAAACCCGGCCACACATGATCCTCTACGTTACTAAAGGCTCCACGTTTTGATCTGTGTTGCTGATTTGGACCACGCTTGATCTGTGTGCTGATTGGCTGATTCTCAGTTGATCTGTGTGCTGATTGGCTGATTTTCAGTTGATCTGTGTGCTGATTGGTCACAACGTGGTCTGTGTGCTGATTGGCCGTCACTTGATCTGTGTGCTGATAGGTGAGCAACCATCTGTTGCGTCACCGATTGTTCTACGTGTGAACACTGATCGTCTTGGAGCTGACTGCTTATCTGCACGTGATCTGTG
>CM060306.1:29918482-29925982 GCA_030674185.1 Monoplex corrugatus | reverse complement strand
GAGATTTTGTAGGATTGTAAGTGAAAATAGCTAAAGGTACCACTGCACTTCCACTCACGGGCTTGTCGATATGAGTTATTCACTTCAAGTTGGAAACTTACACTTCCTGGTTTAAGACATGCACAGAAAAGTCACTGTAAACTTGCAATTTATTTTTGATACACCCTTATAAATTTTTACTTACTTGGCTGTGCAGTTTAAGACATGAAACGGTTTTTTTTTTAATAGTAAACAATTATTTCATAGGCTGTTAAAGTAAAGAGTAAAGGCATTCACATTAGGCTACAGTGTGTGTGTGTCACTGACATGAAACTTTCGTACATGTAAGCTGAAATTCTAGAAAGTTGACTGGAAACCATTTTCCGTGTGATTTCATTGAACATGTTGGTCTCGGTGTTTTTATTACAAACAGTCACGTGGATGGAATGTCAGACGGGCAAATGCAAGGACTGACACGTCACAGGAAGCTGTTGTGAACGTCACGTAAAGTTGTGCACTGCGTACTGCAACGGTGCTAGAAAACGGATGACGAGGGACACACAAGTGTTGTTTCCCAGTGCGTGACTTGAGGACGGAAGTGCGTGCTTTTCTCGCTGGGTTGACGGAGTTAGCTGACTGCGTTTCGGAGGACACTTGATAAACTACAAAGTGCCGATATGTAAAGCTGATTGAGATTTGTGTTTTAATGCTCTGTCTCTCTATCTCTGTCTCTGTCTCTCTCTATCTCTCTCTCTCTGTCTCTCTCTCTCTGTCTCTCTGTCTTCATTGTCACTTTGCTGCATCTTTATTGTTTGGACATACTGTTCATGTGCTGGATGATATTACTAATATTTGGAATCGTTTGATCGCTCCTGCAAACCCCTGGTTTGTTTGTTTGTTTGTTTGTTGTGTTTGTTTGTTTGTTTGCTTCTTCTTTGTCTCTTCGTTTTAATTACTTGCTGTTCGCTTTTCTGTTCTGTTGTATGTTGAAGGTGTGTGTGTATAATGTGTGTAGAGGTGTGTGCGTGTGTGTGTGTGTGTGTGTGTGTGTGTGTGTGTGTGTGTGTGCGTGCGTGCGTGCGTGTGTGTGTGTGTGTGTGTGTGTGTGTGTGTGTGTGTGTGTGTGTGTGTGTGTGTCTATGTCTGTGTGTGTGCGTGTGCGTGTGCGTGTGTGTGAGCTTTTCTGGACTGATATTGCTGTGTATTGAGGGATTGGTTTTTATGCCCTGTGTGTGTGTGCTTTTTTTCATTAGTATTATTATCATTAGATTTTTTTTTACATATACATTTTTTTCTTGCTGTCCTCATTGACATCACACAGTATTGTCCAGGCGAATTCTGCCATGCTTTGCCCCCCTCACCCCCCCCTCTTCCCTTCTCTCCACCTCCCTTCTGACGTTTCATTGACCAATCACTGACCAAGCCTAAAACACCTGATTTGTTTAATTGGATAAGATCAACAGCCTGATATTATTATCACGATATACTCATGTCTTTTTTCCTTAAATATATATATTGCAAAAAAAAAAGTTCACAAGCTACAGCAGCAATAGTGTTGTTGCTGTATATTGATGGATTTATTATGATTGTCTTGTTCAAAATGATTGTTTCATTTATTTAAACTGGGATAGCCTCTACGTAACCTGACAAGTTCAAATAAGATGTATGAATATGGTTGCAATTATAGATACGTTGCGCATTTCTGTTGAAATACCCTTTATTCATTTTCTAAAGTTTAATAATATACTGAGATACTCGTTGGAACTGTTTGACCTTCAGACGTTAATTGTTCGCTTACAGCCATTCCATCTGATGGAGGATTCTTCGATCATTTGAGGTGATTTTTCTTAGTGTCTGTGTACATTCGCTGACCGAGACTGCAGACATGCAAGGGAGAAAACTAACCATGGCCCTAACAGAACGTGTAACCGACGTCCTACCGAAATGACCACGCTTCTGTACCTGCATTTCCACGCCTGTCTGTCTAAGTATCTATCTATCTGGACTGTATGTCTGTCTGTCTGTCTTTCTGTCTGTCTACTTATTTATCTATCTATCTATCTACCTATCTATCTATCTATCTATCTATCCCTATCTATCTATCTATCTATCTATCTATCTATCTCTCTGTCTGTCTGTCTATTTATCTCTCTATCTATCTATCTAATCTAATCTAATCTAATCTAATCTAATCTAATCTAACTTACCATCTTCATAAATCTATCTATCTCTGTATCTCTGTAGCTCTCTATCTATCTATCTATCTATCTATCTATCTGTCTGTCTATCTGTCTATCTATCTATCTATCTATCTATCTGTATATCTTCCTATCTACCTACCTATCTGTCTTATCGAATCTAGTCCATCTATGTATCCATTTATGTATTTATCTAATGCGTTTAATTATCTCTTCTCTTTCTTTCTGTACGTGGCTAAGATGGCCCTTTTTTTCAGTATTCAGACTGTTTCAGACTGTTTTTCAATTAAACCTACGTCCTGCACCTACTGTGCACCTAGGTGTTTTTTTTTCCTGGGTATGGTTAGGCCTCAGATAGTCCGGAGGTCTGGGTAAAGGATATGGTTTTCATCAAATCTTCTTTGTTACTTTGTTACCCAAGAGCTGCTTTTCCAGAGTCTCTCTCTCTCTCTCTCTCTCTCTCTCTCTCTCCCCTCTCTCTCTTTCTCTTTTCTTCTTCTTCTTCTTCTTCTTCTTCTTCGTCTGCTTTTTCTTCGTCTTCTTCTTCTTCATCATCATCATCTTCTTCTTCTTCTTTGTCTTCTGCTTCTCCTCATCCTCCTCCTCCTCCTCTTCCTCTTCCTCCTCATTTTTTCTATTACTTTTTCCTTTTTTTCTTTTATATTTTACTCTTTCTATTCTTCTTCTTCTCCTCCTCCTCCTTGTCTTCTTCTTCATCATCATCTTCTTCTTCTTCTTCTTCTTCTTCTTCTTTTTCTTCTTCTTCTTCTTCATCTTCTTCTTTTTCTTCTTCTTCTTCTTCTTCTCTTTCTCCTTGTCCTTCTTCTTCTTCTTCTCTTCTGCTTCTTCTTCTCTTCTGCTTCTCCTCCTCCTCCTCTTTCTCCTCCTCCACTTCTGTTCCTCCTCCTTTTTTCTGCTACATATTCCTCTTCTCCTTTTTCTTCTTACTCTTCTTCTTCTTCTTCTCCTCCTCCTCCTCGTCTTCTTCTTCTTTTTCTTCTTCTTCGTCATCGTCGTCGTCGTCGTCTTCCATTTCTTTCTTTCTTTCTTTTTTTTTCTACTTTTTTTGTCTTCTTCTTCATGTTGAGAAATACAATAACACACATACGCAACGCAGAGACACGTTAAAATTTCAGATTTTGTTCTATTAGACCCTTGAAAATCATTGCACTTGGAAACAATGTCATATGAGTTCCATCGAAATCTGCTTTATAAAGGTATTGCAGCAGTTAAGGCTAGGACACATGTCCTTGCTTTCTCGTGTATGCATGGCATCGTTCTGTTCTAATGGTAGCGCCCAAATGTTACCTTTTATTTTGTCTTTAAAATGATGTTTTAAAGATAAAAAGATTGAAACATATTCTAATGCTATTTTTCACAAATAGGCACCAGTGGGCAAGCCAAGTTTGTCTTTAATAAAAATAACTACACAGAAATGACTATTCTCTATCAGCTCTCTCTCTCTCTCTCTCTCTCTCTCTCTCTCTCTAGCTCTCTCTCTCTCTCTCTCTCTCTCTCCCCTCTTTCTCTTCTCTTTTCTTCTTCTTCTTCTTCTTTTTCTTCTTCTTTATTTACTGGAAATGTATTCATGGGAAAATGTAGCCAGTCGCACACAGTACATTTTACATCTTCTATGAGACAGACTGGTGCGTCTTGAAAACTTGTGTGCAACTAGTTTCGTTAGCAAACTTTCAATACAACAGTCCTGAGTTCCTTCTTTTACTCTTCTTCCTTGTCGTTCTTTTTCTCTTTCTCCTCTTTCTTCTCCTCTTCCTTCCCCTTCCTCTCCTACCTTTTTTTTTTTTTTTTTTTGTCTGAAATGCAAGGCGTTTATATTCTAGAACATTCTTGTTTTTTTCAGGAAATGGCAAACTTTCCCTGTACAAAGAAAGAAAGGGAAAGAAAGTTGGTTTAACCCTTTGACTATCCACACCCTGTCCACCAGCTGCAAAAGCTCAACCCTATGACTCCCTCACCCTATCCATCAGCTTCCTGCAGGAAATTAGTGGATAGGATGAGGGAGTCATAGGGATAAGTTTTTTTGATTTGCTAGCGTGGTTGACAATACAGGATGCTGGTGGCAGGGTGCGGGAGTGAAAGGATTAAGCACACTGCTAAGTAATTGCTTTAATTTCACTTTTGACTCTCTCACCTCCACCCATCAGCTTCCAACAGACTGGTAAATGCTGGTAAGTAGGGTGGGAGTCAAACGATTGTCTGCTTACAGGCTCTTGGATTTCGGTTAAATTAAGATTCCAATGTTTTTAGGCGTGATGGTCAAGTGACTAAGACGTCAGACTTCCAAGGTCCGGGTTCGATCCTGCTTAGGTACCTGCTGTCTGTTGAGTGAAGAATGAAGATTTTTCTTGATTTCCCCAAGACAACACGCGTGCAACCTGTCAGAGTGCCTAAACCACCTTCGTGTATGTACTCACGCAACATCAGTCAAATATGCACGTTAAAGATCCTTGTAATTGATGTCAGTGTCCGGTGGTTTAACCCTTTGAGTCCGGCACCCTGCCCACCAGCATCCTGCATTGTCAGCCGTGCCAGCAAAGCAAAAACTTAACCCTTTGACTCCCTCTTCCTAACCATCAACTTCCTGCAGGAAAGCCGGTGGACAGGGTGAGGGAGTCAAAGGGTTAAGTTTTTTTTCAGTTGTGGATAGGATGCGGGAGTCAAAGGGTTAAGGAAACAAGAAAACACCCAGCACGCCATGCACGCCATGCACAGAATGGTCAAAACAACAAGCTTATCGCATCCGATAAAAATTAAAACACTAAAAAATATATATATATCAAAAATAGGTATCAATTCTGCTTACAGCCTTTTGGATATCGTTGAGGATACTAATGGGTTCAGATTTAGAAGCGTCATGACGATTTAACAACATCAAACTACGTATAAAGAACCTCCGAAAAATCACACCATTATTTTTGGCCCAACACAATCTTTAATTAATAACAAATTGCCCAATGCAATCTAGAGAGTATGGGCACTATCATCATGAAAACAATGGATTGGGCACATAATGTAAACACAGCAGGATAGTTTCACCCGGACTGCCCTTCACTGGACAACAGGGGAAAGACTATTTAAGAAGAATATCTAAGAACGAACACCTTGCGACGAACATTTGAAGAACATCTCAAGGTCCTGAAACACACTGCGATGCAGAGGTAGCCCCAGAGCAGACAGGAATGGAGAACCTTTGTTGCCGCCCTTGTGCCAACAGCATAATGGACAGTAAGTAAGTAAATTACATACAACAACGATACCATACAAGAAATGAAGTGACTTTTTTTTCTTTTCTTTTTTTGTTGGTCGACTCGACTGATCTTTACGTTTCAATTTTTTTTTTTTTATTGTTTCAACGCTTCATGTTGTATTCAGAATAGTTTTGACATTTGACATTATTCTTCCTAAGAAATGTTTCAACGCTTCATGTAACTTGTTCCTGCCTGCGGTCAAATTAGTCTAACGACATCCATCACCTACTTGCTGAATTCAGACTTCAAAGATTTCATCGTTGTGCAGCATTTGACGGACTAAACTCTTATTATTGGCTTTTTTTTTTTTTTTTTTTTTTTTGGAGGTGATACTTATGGTATTTTTGTTATGATAGATGAAAACGGGTTTTCTCCCCTTTGGATTCCAAGAGGAGAAATGATCACAGCACCTAGGCGCACATGATTGTTGTTTCATCTCGCCTTTTGTTTGCAATCTGCAGCTGGGCAAAACTTACTGACTTTTTTGACTGTGTGTTCCATCATTTGGACTTGCTTTCACGTTGTACGAAATACTCTCTCTCTCTCTCTCTCTCTCTCTCTCTCTCTCTCTCTCTCTCTCTCTCTCTCTGTACTCTCTCTCTCTCTCTCTCTCTCTCTTTTTATTTTTTTTTTTTTACTTAAATGCGCTTTCATTATTGGCTGGTTGGACTGTCTGCTTGGTTTGTTCGTGTGTTCGTTTGTTTGTTTTCAGTGTGTTTGTGCGTTCACTTTGATTTCTTTTTTTTTGTCTCTGTCCCTCTTCGATCATGTTAGCCATTATACGTATGTACACTCATTTACTATGTGATCAGACAATTTGTTAGATTCAGTCTGGAATACTGTTGACCATGGAGCGACTGTGTGTTGTAGTCCTTTTGATGCCATGAGTGGCTGTCTTTGACTGTGTCCCACACAAGTGACTTCACTATCGCCGTAATATACCATCGCCCTTTTATGATTAGTGTAAAAGCCTATGTCAAATGGAAGGGAAGAAGGGTTCTATTCGATTTGAATAGCTCTGGTTTTCTTGAGTTGAGCATCATGGCAAAACGATGAAATTAGAATGAATTAATAGCCTGCTTGGTAAATGCTTTCAAATAAATTAATGTAACTCCCTGTGTCACATGGAAGTGGTTCTGTTCGGTAAGAATAGCTCTGGGTTTGGGGTTTTTGCTTGTTTGTTTTTGTTTTTGTTTTGTTTGTTTGTTTGTTTGTTGTTTGTTTGTTTGTTTTTGGGGGGTGTTGAATTTATTGTCACTCAAAACAACTAGAATAGAATAAATTGATAGGTAGATGCTCTAAAATCAATGAGGAAATTGTTTGCCGGATGGTTTATTTTCCCCTGTTGTCTTACGTAATAGGAATTGAGTTTGGACAGGGGGAAGTGGGGGATAAGAATTCTCTTGAGATCCAAGTTCTCGACTGTCTTGTAGAAGATCTACTATTTAATCATTAATGATCCAGGTTGAAGGTCATGATGACTAGTTTGTTCTAAACAATACTTCAGTTTTTGTAGCTAGCTCTGTAGATTTTGGTCAAGCGCATAGTCCAGCAGGAAATAGCATTTGTGTAATGTGAACCAAATGAAACCAGAAAGTGATGAAGAATAAGGCTGTGTATTGTTTTACAGTGCAGTACCCATTAAAATCAGTAACATAAACAAGAACAGTAAGAATATCCGAGTATTAAAGAAAGGTAATAACATCATTAAAGAAACTTAAAAATTTTCCCCAGTTACAAGACTGACTCAAACTGTGATTCAAATCATAAACCTAACTCCAGCCTTGACCTTTAACCGAACCCTGACCCTGACCCTTACCATACCTCGGCAAGTTTCCACAAGAAGAGGGCAAAGAATTCATGTTTTGTGTTGTTGTTGTTGTTGTTTGTTGTTGTTGTTGTTGTTTGTTGTTGTTGTTGTTGTTGTTGTTCTGTTTGTTTGTTGTTATTGTTGTTCTGTTTGTTGTTGTTTTGTTTGTGTGGTTTTTTTTTATGAAAATGTAAAGATTACTACAGATTTAGTGGCATTTGACTGCTGTCTCATTGCAAACTTG
>CM060306.1:29885982-29913482 GCA_030674185.1 Monoplex corrugatus | reverse complement strand
GAAGACGTGACCAAACCAACCCAGCTGGCGTACTTTCACTATTCCCAGAAGCGGTTCCTGCAGACCTAGTAAGGTGCTCAAGACCTTGCCAGTGCATGGGGGTTTGTTTTGCGCAGGCTCAGGGAGTCTGCCAGATAATTGCTGGCAGATTTGGGTGGAGCTTGTGTGGAACTGTCCGAATGCGATGAATATCTTTTGAACAAACTCTAAACTCTAGTAAGGTGCTGATCATGTTTGGTACAGAATGGTTGGTATTATGTTCAACAGATCATCAACAAGAAAGCTAGAACTAGTTTTTCAAAAAGCATGCATTTTTCCAAGAAGAACCAGAGCATCGGAGGTCTTTCGGTTTTCCTTGCTCAGACACTGAAAAAAAAAAAGATTTTCAGGAAAGTTAGAAAGTCATCATTCTCTTTGTTACTCCCTCAAAAGCCTTCAACAAAATTTAGAAGGAATCATTTCTCCTGAAGTTACTAAACTATGTTGTAGTAGGCAAAATGTTCACCTGGAGCCAAAAAAACAGGTTGGCAAAGTTTAGGCTGAAACACAAGGAATTCAAAAATCAGACTGGTTGAGAAACTGAATGACCTCACCAGGACCAGACAAGGAGTATCACAGGGTGATGTTAAACAATCCCCTTTGTCATATTTGTCAAGGACATTACAGAAAGACTGTTGAGGCATGTCCAGAGAGATCAGCATTCTAACAAATGCGCGGTCTGGAGTGCTGTAGTGAACCTGTCGACTGCTTCTATCCGTATGCAGGGAGCTTTCAATCCTTTTCAGTTTGTGTTTCAGTTTCTCAAGATAAAGTTTCCGTCCTGGGAATAAATTCGATATGATGGGAAGATCCAGAATAAGCCTTAAGTCTGTGTATAAGTTGAATGCGTTGGTAAGGTCTTGAATATATTTTCTATTCAAAAGCAGATGAAGGACTACTGTGTCGTCACTATTAATACCAGCAGGATTGTTGCTTGTCAGTTGTTTCGCCGTCTGTAAAAACCTTAAAGCTTAGCACTGACCAGAGGAAGATACACCAACGACAATGACAGTAATAATAATAATTATGATAATAATAATAATATGATAATATAACAATAATAATGATAATAATAATAACAATAGTGATGATGATGATGATATGGTGGTGATGATGAGGATGAGGATGATAATGATAATAATGATAATAATAAGATAATCTGTTGGAGGAGGAGGAGGTAGAAGAGGAGGAGGAGGATGTGGATGAGGATGGGGATGAGAAGAAGGGTGAGAAGGAGGAGGAAGAAGATATTAAAAATAATGTAATATATATGTGTATATATATATATACATATGTGTGTGTGTGTGTGTGTGTGTGTGCGTGCGCGCGCGTGCGCGCGCGTGTGTGTGTGTGTGTGTGTGGTCTGTGTGTGTGCGTGTGTGTGTGTGCTGGAGAAAAGCTATTTAGCACCAGAACAGGATTGATCGTCTAGCTACGAACGCTAACAACAACAACATATCTAACAAACAACAGGCTCCAAACTATGTAATACGCTGAAAGACAAAACGTGAACACTCTACTCACTCATTTCATTTCTACTGATCAAGAACAAGATTGTATGTTCTTCCAGGGGTGGTCCAAGTATGGTTTATCCGTACACCTGCTGTGCCATCGAACACCTACGTGAGATGCGACAGATAACCACTGAAAGCTATATTCACGCGTAGCGAGTGACTTCCCTTCTCTACTTTCATGATCCTAAAACATAGCTCGGACCTCCCTACTTTGCTTTTGGTCATTCTGTGTATCAGTATCTTCATTCGTCGATGCTTAACGGCACAAGAGAATAGAAGAAGTAAAAGTAAAGGCTCTTTATTTCTAAACTATCCACTTTCTCCGGCAGCTTGCACGATAGCCAACATCGGATAAAGATGTCCAGGAAGATGACAAGTGCAGGTGCGGCAAACTAGGAACCATGAAGCATATCCTCTCAAACTGCCACCTGGCCCTGAATAGATACACCTGGAGACACAATGAAGTGCTCAGGGTGTTTACCAAGATGGCAAAGGAGCAGGTGGAGGAGGGAAAATACGCTCTTAAGCCGCAGAAACAAGGACTGGGCAAGATCATGTTTGTACCACAAGGAAGCAAGGTTCCTGATGGAAAGAAGGCAAGCGAGGCCACGGATGGCCAGTGTGGTGGTCTGTGGGAGGTAGCCGCAGATCTTGAGGGCTGCGAGAGATTCTTCCCCATCCCAACAACGAAGAAGCCAGACCTGGTGGTATGGAGCAAGGAAGACAGAGAGGTGCACCTTGTGGAGCTGACGGTGCCCCACGAAGACAATATCAGGGCTGCACACGAGCGGAAGGAGAATCGCTACGAGGCTCTTGTCGATGAATGCGAGGAGGCGGGATGGAAAACAACGCACTTCCCAGTCGAAGTCGGCTGCAGAGGTTACATCGCAAATAGCGTCAGAAAGTGGATGAAAGTGGCTGGACTTGGTCCGAAGAAAGTGAAAACCATGACAAAAGCTCTACAGAAGACCGTAGAGAAAGCAAGTCATTGGATCTGGTTGAAGAGAGAGGACACCTCCTGGAGCGAGTCCTGACGGTTGATGGCAAAGGCATACAGTCGAACTGGCAGGGAGACCTCACATCGGTGAGGGGGCTCGGTGCGTCATTGAAGCTGTAGAGAGGAAGAGCCCGAAACAGCGACGCATTCTCTCCTGATGATCTCCACGCCAGAGTCCGGCCCTCGGAGCTTTCGACTGTTAGCAGTGTAAGCTGTTTTCAATGATTTACCTACCTGTGGCTGGTCTACGCCACTGGCATCCTGGAAAGACAGGACGACAATCCGGAGAGACGGGTGGACATCGGGAAAGACCGAGGACGTCGGAAAGACCAGCGGTGGTAGGGGCTAACTACCCATGCCACTGTAATCAAGAGTTACGTCAACCACAAGGAAAGACAGCCCCAGGATCCACCGAGAGGGGGGAGTAGAGAATGGAGCCACAAGGATTGACCCAATGGATAACGACCCAGGCATGGACAGGACAACGAATCAAGATGACAGCCCCAGGATCCACCGAGAGGGAGGGGCGGAAGATGGATCCAAAGGATTGATTCAACGGATAACGACCTAGGCAGGGACAGGACAGCGACTCAAGAACATCAAGAAAGCAGCTTCACTTGCGAGCAGTGTTGCAGAAAGTTCGGCACCTGGCGAGGGTTGAGGGTGCATCAGGCTAGGGTCTGTATGAGGGAGAGAAGACAGTGCAGATCGACAGATCGTAAGACACGAAGCAAGTCATCCCAGGACGAAAACCACAGTGGATCGATTAGTGCTCCAGTCCACTCTCCTTCCGTCCAGACCCAGAGCGGTCCAGAGCAGCAAACCCAGGAACCAGGGACAAGGAAGCCGAGAATACTGTGGCCCGCTGCCAATGAGAAGGCAAAGTACAAGGTACTGGAAGATAACGTCAGGAAGAAACTGAAAGAAGCCAAGAAGAATTCCAGCGGAGGCGAAGCCAAAGAGATGTTGGGCGTGTTTGCAAACATTATCTACGAGTCGGCGATGGAAGAATTTGGTAGCGGCGAGGTAGAGAAGAAAACACCTTTGCAGAAAGGGGGATTGAGTAGAAGGCAGAGAGTGCTAGCACAACTGAGAAAACAGAAACGTGACTTGCAGAAGCAGAGAAAAAATGCACCACCAGAAGAACAAGAAGGTCCTGAGAATCATGTTTGAAGACCTTAAAAAAAAGAGCAGAGACATCCAGAGGCAAGAAAGAAGACGCACCAGAAGAAAAGAGAGCAGAAGAGCACGTGAGGAATTTATGAAGAATCCATATGGAGCAGCTAAGAAGTTGTTCACGGAGGCACGGAGCGGGAAGTTGAAGTGTACGAAAGAAGAGCTAGACACTCATGTTAAGCAGACGTACAGCGATCCAAAAAGGGATGAGCCGCTGCCAGACATGAAAGGCCTGAAGCATCCGACTGCCCCTGGTGTGAGCTTCCAGCTTGGTCCGATCAGAGAAAAAGAAGTGGACGAGTTTGTCAGAAAAGCAAGAGCCAAAAGTGCACCTGGAGGAGATGGCGTGTCCTACAAGGTTTTCAAGTATAGCGACGAGTTGAGGCACACTCTTTTGGGATGCTGAGAGCTTTGTGGGAAGACAAGGAGCTTGCTGAAGGTTGGTGCAGAGCAGAAGGAGTGTACCTACCAAAGGAACAGAATGCAGAGATTATAGGGCAGTTCCGACCCATCTCCATCATCAATGTGGCGTGCAAGATCTTCATGGGAATACTTGCGAAGAGGACTGTGGCATATCTGCAAAGCAACGGCTATGTGGATGAGAGCGTGCAGAAAGCTGGGATACCAGGGATCCCAGGATGCATTGAACACTCTTTTACGATCTGGGATGCAATCCAGGAGGCCAAGAAAACCAAAGGAAGCCTAAGTGTGGTTTGGTTGGATCTGGCGAATACCTACGGATCCGTTCCCCATGAACTGCTGATGAAAGCAATGGACTTCTTTTACATCCCGCACGAGGTGCAAGGCATCATGAAAGAATACTACGGTAACTTCCAGATGCGATTCTCGACCAAAGACTTCATAACTGAGTGGCACCGATTGGAGATTGGAATCGCAGCCGGCTGCACTATATCTGTCATCTGGTTCATCCTGGTGATGGAGATGCTACTGAGATCTGCAGACTGCGCTGAGGAAAAAGCAAAGGTGAGATCATCAAAGAAAGCCTTCATGGATGGCGTGACCTTGCTGACAAGAGATACGGACACAATGCAGGGTGTTTTGACTCGGCTGGATGAGCTGATCACTTGGTCCAGGATGAAGTTTAAAGCCAAGAAATCTAGAAGCCTGACTATTCACAAAGGGAAGCAGAAGCAACAGAAGTTTACAATCGCAGGGGAACAGATGCCTACAGTAAAAGAGCAACCTGTGAAAAGTTTGGGACGGTGGTATGCAGGAACCCTGTCAGACAGGAGTCGGGGTATGGAAATCATGAAGCAGGCTAAAGATGGGCTGAAAGCGATTGACCAAACAAAACTGCCAGGAAAGTATAAGATATGGTGTTTACAGTTTGCCCTCTACCTCGACTGGCATGGCCGCTGATGACGTACGAGGTCGCCGTGTCGAGAGTTGAGATGATCGAGAAAACATGTAACACCTACATCAGGAAGTGGCTGGGGCTGCCTCGCACAACCAACACATCAGCCCTGTACAGGCAGAAGGGAGCGCTCCAGCTACCCCTCGCATCCATCGTGGAGATCTACAAGGCAGGAAAGATCAGGACTGTGATGATGCTGAGGGAGTCGAGGGATCAAAAAGTCAGCGACGACCCACCAGAAGTCAGAACAGCGAGAAAATGGAATGCGGAGGATGCGGCTGACGAGATCATCTCTTCGTTGGAACATGGCGACATTGTAGGTCCAGCACAGACGGGCAGGTTGGGACTTGGCAACGGCGACTTCAGACCTTTTAGGAAGATGTCTCAACGAGACAGAAGAGCAGCTGCAGCAGGGCAGGTGCGAAAGAATGAGGCTGAAAGGCGAGAAGTTCACCTCATCCAGTGTGCTCAACAAGGACGGGTGACCGGGTGGGAGGAGCATGTAGTGGAAAGAAAGATTGGATGGAGTGAGATCTGGGAGTGGAACACATCGAGGTTAAGCTTTCTTCTCCGATCCACCTATGATGTTCTGCCTTCACCAGTGAACTTAGTCAGATGGAAGGTCCAGGAAGATGACAAGTGCAGGTGCGGCAAACTAGGAACCATGAAGCATATCCTCTCAAACTGCCACCTGGCCCTGAATAGATACACCTGGAGACACAATGAAGTGCTCAGGGTGTTTACCAAGATGGCAAAGGAGCAGGTGGAGGAGGGAAAATACGCTCTTAAGCTGCAGAAACAAGGACTGGGCAAGATCATGTTTGTACCGCAAGGAAGCAAGGTTCCTGATGGAAAGAAGGCAAGCGAGGCCACGGATGGCCAGTGTGGTGGTCTGTGGGAGGTAGCCGCAGATCTTGAGGGCTGCGAGAGATTCTTCCCCATCCCAACAACGAAGAAGCCAGACCTGGTGGTATGGAGCAAGGAAGAGAGAGAGGTGCACCTTGTGGAGCTGACGGTGCCCCACGAAGACAATATCAGGGCTGCACACGAGCGGAAGGAGAATCGCTACGAGGCTCTTGTCGATGAATGCGAGGAGGCGGGATGGAAAAAAACGCACTTCCCAGTCGAAGTCGGCTGCAGAGGTTACATCGCAAATAGCGTCAGAAATGGATGAAAGTGGCTGGACTTGGTCCGAAGAAAGTGAAAACCATGACAAAAGCTCTACAGAAGACCGTAGAGAAAGCAAGTCATTGGATCTGGTTGAAGAGAGAGGACACCTCCTGGAGCGAGTCCTGACGGTTGATGGCAAAGGCATACAGTCGAACTGGCAGGGAGACCTCACATCGGTGAGGGGGCTCGGTGCGTCATTGAAGCTGTAGAGAGGAAGAGCCCGAAACAGCGACGCATTCTCTCCTGATGATCTCCACGCCAGAGTCCGGCCCTCGGAGCTTTCGACTGTTAGCAGTGTAAGCTGTTTTCAATGATTTACCATGCTGATGGCGCATCGTTATTCTTTTTTAGATGTTTGTCAACAAAAACACCAACACTAGCAACGACGATGATAATGATGTAATAAGGCTATACTAGTTTAGAGACAGAGCTCTGACTTTCCACTTTGACTGTACGAGTTCCACCTTGAGCCAGGGAAAGGTTTTGTGTGCGCAGCGTCTAGTCTACCCAGCTGCGAATGAGCACTTGGCCCTGTTCAGGATTGAGTTGTTGTTGTTGTTGTTGTTGTTGCTGCTGCTGCTGCTGCTGTTTTGTATAGTTTTGTTTTTAGATCAGATTTTCCCACTGTTGTCTACATTGCGTGCTTATCCTGCAGAATGGAAGGGATTCTTAGCTCTTTCTTCTAATGTACCTTAGATGGACATAGATGGTGCATGCTTTATACTGTTTCTTGCTTTCTCTCACTCTCTCGCTGTTTGTTTCTGTCTCTCTTAACAGTCTTCTTCTTCCTCTCCTCCTTTACCTCCATGAAGAGTCATCGGAGCGTGGCACCAAAGAACTGTTTACCAGATCCTAGAGCCAGGATCTCTGCACATGATTTCTCTATCCATTCGGAAATGTCAATCCATCGAAATCCAAAACAAGTGTAACTGCCCGTGTTCAAGCAAACAGGAACCAGAAAAACAAAAAATAGAATCAGAACACGTATTTAATACAACAAGACAAGACAGGCGCAAATTTTCGGCCAATTGTCAAGTGTAAGATTACAAACAAACAAACACCAGATACAAAAATTATGTGAAAAAGATTGAAACCTCCCTGTTGCTTCGTCCAGTTGGGGAAAGGCCATCGGTTTTTGTTGTCGTAATCTTTCCCTTCGTCTCCCTCACTCGACAGTTCCCTTGGGGATTGATTTAGCAAAGTCACTGGATCTTCTTACATGGCCATACTAACCTGGGGTTTTTTGTTTTTTTGTTTGTTTTGGCTTTGGTGGTATTTTTAACTCGTCAGCAGATCTTCATCTGGTCCAGTGTGCTGCTTGATGGTTTAGCGCACTTGGTGACATAATCAGTGTATCTGATGTTCAGTATTTTGCGATAGCATATCATTTTCCATGGCTTGGATTCGTCTTTCCAAATATGCTGTGAGTCTCCATGTCTCACATGCACACAGGGAGATGGAAGATACAAGGTTCATCATCATCATCAGGTGCCCTGCCGCATGGCGTTGGCGATCATGGACTTCCATCTGTCTCTATCTCTCGTTGCCCCTAGCATCTCCCCCACCCTCCTCGTCCCCAGCCACTCTGCAAGCAAACAGGAACCAGAAAAACACCAAAATAGATTCAGAATGCGTATTTAATACAACCAAGACAAGACAGGCGCAAATTTCGGCCAACTGGCCTTTGTGAAGTGTAAGATTACAAACAAACAAACACCAGATACAAAAATTATGTGTCCAGCATTTCCTCCCTGGGTCTACCTGGTGCTCTCCTTCCGTCCAGCTTCCCCGTTGTGACCAGGTGCTCCATTCCCCTATTCCTCATAAAATGGCCTATAAATGTTGCCTGTCTTTTCCTAATCTTCCTTATGAGTGATCTACTTGTGTCTGCCTCCATCAAGACTGTCTCGTTTGTTTTCTTTGCTGTCCATGGAACTCTCAACATTCTTCTTAGAAACCACATCTCGGCTGCCTCAAATCTTGCTCTGGCGTTGTTTGTTGACTGTCCACGCCTCACATCCGTACAACATATTGGCTCTATATAACATTCAAGAACTCTCTTCCTGATGTTAATTGCTAGGCATTTGTTGGTAAGAATGCTTGTCATCTTCTTGAATGCTGTTTTGGCTCGGCCGATTCTGCCGGCTATTTCTGATGTGCATCTGCCATCTGATGAAATGATCGTTCCCAGGTATTTAAATTTATTAACCTGTGTCAATGTTGTGCCATTTGCTGTTATTTTGCATGAGGGGATTTCATGTTTTTTACTGATCACCATGACTTCAGGGTTACAGGAGATAAATTAGCATGACAGAGAGATAAATACCATCCTCATAAAGCTAGGACCACGAAACAGTGAGGTCTCTATCACCTCACTCCACACCACCACCACCACCACCACCACACCCACCCACCACCCCTATAGACTTCAGGCATTGTCAGGGTTTGGTATATTTACTGTAACTTTTATTTAATTCAAAGTGATGATACTCATGGAGTTTTGGCTGACATGCGGAGGGGACATCGTTTCGTTATCTTCTTGGAACTTTATTCAGATCGGCGGAGTGCTTTGGTTCATGGTATTCGCGATTTTTTTTTTTTATTATTATTATTATTATTATTATCATTATGAATTAAAGGTAATAATCATGATGACGATGATGATGATTAAAGAGCAAGTAATACTGGTTATCAAATGATAAACACAAATTACAGTGAATTTATCCTAAATGTGTAAACGGTGTTAAGATTCCGCATTCAAATGGAAGGGGAATAACTTGATATTGAAGAAGCAGTTTAATACAAGATGGTTTCCCCTGAGCTGTTTATAACCGACAACGTTTTATCGAATAATGAACACATTCAAACAACGTAACACACGAAGAAGAGCACAGCACACTGTGTCAGAAAAAACCTGGCGATGTTTAAAAGGTGTTAGCCCAGTGTCGGCACCATTATAATCATCTTCTGACGCGTTGTTCATTATTACAGAACAGTCCAAACTGTGCTTAATGCACAGCATACGTTTCCTTAGCTTTAGGAGTTTGAATTTTGGTTTGTTCAAGAGGAATTTATCGCACTCGTACACTTCGACATGCGCTCCACTTCAATCTTCTACCGGCTATTTTCTGGCTGACTCCTTGAACCTGCATAAAACCTTGTGCGCTGGCAACGTATTCAAATGGGGAGGGGAGAGAGGGACCTATGAATCTCTGAGCTGTTACCACCACATGGATGAAAACATATAAAATTGTCACTCACAGTCCAGGGTGGTTAATTTTTTTTTTTTAAATTCTTATGACTGGGATTGAACTTGAGAAATTGCGCGGATCAGATCTTTCTTGAGTCCACGACACTATCAAAAAATCTTACCTGCCCACATCAAAATCTTTTCTTTTTTTTTTGGTCTCATCAGAAACATGGTCTATTATCCTTCCTTATATTAATATAATTTATTATCATGTGGTTCATTCTCGTCTCAAGAACGGAGTTTTCTCACTACCTACTGCACTGTTTGTCTTCTCCTAATCTATTACATAGAAATATTCCGTTAGAGTTGGGGGGTTGTGGGTGTGGGTGTGGGTGTGGGTGTGGGTGTGGGTGTGAGAGAGAGATAGAGGGGAGGGGGCATGTGGGGTATGTTACATGATCGGGTATTTGTAAAGATTGAAAATAGGTGAAAAGACTTTCGTGTCCTGTTAAAGAAATACCTCATTTCACGTTCCATTCGCTTGCAGGAGCGTCAACTTTCGGCTGGCTGTATTATAACCAAGGGAGGTAATTATAAATTTCTTGGAAACGCGAAATATGAGCAGTTGCTTCCCGTAGACCGTGAACCCCCTCGCAAAAATCCTCGCGAGGTGGTGTGAAAACGTTGTTCCTTCAACTTCCCGATAGACAAATGAAATAAAGTAGGGAAGATGTTGGGGGACGGGGGAGATCGATCCATATCGATTACGGGTGTCTGTGCAAGGACGTACATTATCGGATTGACGTCTACATAAAGTGCACGAGAAATAAGGGCGCACAGTACGTGTAAAAAATTATTTAGGGCACTCCCAATTTTTCTTCTCAATGTTTTCCGCTCCTTCTTTCTTCTTCTTCTTCTTCTTCTTCTTCTTCTTCTTCTTCTTCTTCTTCTTCGCATTCTTCTTCTTCTTCTTCGCATTCTTCTTCTTCGCATTCTTCTCATTCTTCGCATTCTTCTTCTCCTCCTCTCCTCCTCCTCCTCCTCCTCCTCATTCTTCTTCTTCTTGTACTTGTTCTTGTTCTTCTTCTTCTTCTTCTTCGCATTCTTCTTCTTCTTCTTCTTCGCATTCTTCTTCGCATTCTTCTTCGCATTCTTCTTCGCATTCTTCGCATTCTTCTTCGCATTCTTCGCATTCTTCTTCGCATTTCTTCTTCTTCTTCGCATTCTTCTTCTTCTTCGCATTCTTCTTCTTCACATTCTTCTTTTTCTTCTTCTTCTCCTCCTATTATTTCTCCTTCTCCTCCTCCTCCTCCTCCTCCTCCTCCTTCTTCTTCTTCTCTTCTTCTTCTTCTTTCATCTCTTCTTCTTCTCCTCCTATTCTTTCTCATCCTCCTCCTTCTCTTCTTCTTTCTTCTTCTTCTTTTTCTTTTTTCTGTTTCTTCTTCTTCTTCTTCTTCTTCTTCTTCTTCTTCTTTTTCTCTCTTTCTTTTTCTTCTTCTTCTTCTTCTATTCATCATCTTCTTCTCCTCCTTTTCTTTCTCCTCCTCCTTCTTCTCCTCCTCCTCCTTGTCTTTCTTCTTCTTCTTCTTCTTTCTTTTCTTTCTTCCTTCTTCTCTTTTCTCTCTCTTCTTTTCTTCTTCTCCTCCTCCTTCCTCTTCCTCTCTCCTCCTCCTCCTCCCTCCTCCTTCCTTCTTCTTCTATCTTCTCTCTCCTCCTCTTCTTCTCCTCCTCCTCCTCCTCCTCCTCCTCCTTCTTCTTCTTCTTCTTCTTCTTAATAGCGACAGCAGCTGGTGTAGTGATTAGTGTAACGGACTGCTGATATGATGGTCGAAATCCGAACATCAATTAATCCAAAGCGTTATTGTGGTATTTCTCGGCCTCGACCATCTCCAACCCGGAGTCCTATGTGTCATGGGCTCGTTGGGAAATCTGAGACCACACAGTCGGAGCTCATCTACTTTACAGATGTGTCACTGAGGATGTTGCTCAAATTTTCTGACCTACACTGCAGGTGACTGTATACCTCGGGCCTGGCTAATGCCAGAATTAATTGATTAAACTCATCGAAGAATACGGTTTTGTCACGCAGTCTCAATCCAAAACGGAACTCTAAAGTATCATTATTATCATCATCATCATCTCCATTCTCATCACTGGAGCATTATGAAAAATTAACCCTTTCATGCCCTGCCCTCATGCTGACCTTAGTTTCGATTAGTTTGGAGGCGGGTACATGTAGGAGAACTGACACGACCTCCATGGACGGCAGTGACAGAGACGATGCAGAAGATGAGACAGGGGAAGAAAAAAAAAGGGGGGGGGAGGTAAAGGTCGTCACCATAAACCCGAGGTCGTAGGGGAGTGAGGTGGTAGAGACCTCAATTTTTCTGGGAGAGGGTATTGTGAGGCTGGGGGTCTACCTTCTCCTCTCCATCGTTGCTGTACGGTCCCCATACCCTGAACATGGCGGGTACATACCTACAGGTGGGTGGACTGGAGGCCGTACGGACAAAGCGTTACTGGGGCCAGTCTAGAACCCATGCAAACCTGTGCAGGCAGACTGGAAGTTGGAAGGGGAGACCCCCATCTCTGTGTAAACTATGCCTCATTCTGTTGTTGTATGGCATTGGCAAAAGGTATACATTGTCTGAGTAAGGTAGGTTTGGTATATCCGTTATTGTGCGTACGTGACACGCATAGACACGCATAATCAAGCGCGTATGCGCGTGCGTATACATATGAGAGCACACATACACAAACACGACCACAGGAATACACGAACACACGCATACAGGAATACATACATACACACATAAATATGCATATCAACACATACAAACACAACACACATACACGAACAGACACACACACGAGCACACACACACACACGAGCACACACACACACACACACACACCACACTTACACAGGCACACACACACACATACACACACGCACGCACGCACGACACCACACACCACACACACACACACACACACACACACACACACACACACACACACACACACACACACACACACACACACACACGGAGACCAAATATTTTTTGAATGGCTTTACAATTCGTGTATTACAAACATGTTGGTTACAAATTTGATTAGTGTAACAGATCATATAAACCTTAAATACTAATAATAATAATAATAAAAAAAGACTCATTAATAACAGAAAATGAAAATTACAAAAATAGAAAAGCAAACTGGTCCCATGAAAATTGTGCAACTGTTTGCTAGGAAAACACGCAAACTAGGTACACATACAAAACACGTTATATCGTACTTTGAAAAAAAAAGTGAAACATAGTAATATTATTGTTTCTTCATTGTTTACTGACATGTACAGATACTTTCACCGGAAAACCTAATGTACAAACAATACACCGTAACATTCTGCACAGTATAAAAACGAGCGGTAAACTGTAAGAACTGGCAAATCTCTGCACAATCAAACAAACAAATCAGCAAACATATCGGTAGATCTGTACTCTATGGTCAGGTTAAACAACTGATACAATATGTCTTCAGAGTTACTACGTACTTGTAACTAAATTTCGCCCAGTGAAGGAAAACAAACATGTACATAATGTAGATTTGAAGTGCATATCAACAAATAGGCCTGTTACCTATATCCATAAGACGGGTTGAGTCCAGTTTTTGGTTGCTTGCTTGCTTGCTTGCTTGCTTGTTGCTCTTGCTTGCTTGCTTCCTTGCTTGCTTCCTTGCTTGCTTGCTTGGTAGTTTTTAGCTTGCATGCTTGCTTGCTTGCTTGCTTGCTTGCTTGCTTGCTTGCTTACTTGTTTATTTGTTTGTTTCTTTCTTTCTTTGTTTCTTTGTTACTTTGTTTGTTTGTTTGTTTTTCGAGAAGGCGTTACAGTGTGCAGAGGACTCCATGTGTTTCGTTTTAGTCGGAACACAGTCTCATTTGGAAAATGGCAGATTTCAACAGACAATGGCCTCAGTGGACGTCGTTTTTGAAAGACTATATTCCACATATTCAACGTTTTTAGTAGATGACACTCTTCACAGACCACGCTCTTAGGATAACGATCTCATTGGACAACACAACTAACAAACAAGAGAGGGATGGTGGAGAGAGGGAGGAGGCGAGAGGAATTATTAATTACTGTTGACTATGTAACAAGATTCAATGGCCTTATTAAATCAAACTTCCAAGGAAACTGTTGAGAGGGGGGGGGGGGGGAGACGGAGAGAAAATACAGCAAAATGTTCAGAGAAACCATCTGCAGGGACCCAGGCTTTGGCACACAACTGATGAAGGTGGAAGAATCAGGTGAAATGCAGGAAGATGGAATATATCGGTGCATGTAAGAGCATGGTCTTGTGTTTCATGGACATGTTATTGTCGTTATACAGATTTCAGCCTGGACAGTGTTGTTGTTATCTTTGCTATCCTCGATAGAATTTCTTCAAAATCCACTGTAAAGATGTCAGTGTCACAATTATACAGGAAAATGGAATATATCGGTGATCGTAAGAGTATGCTCTTCTATTTCATACAGATGTTCTTGTCATTATATAGGTTTCAGCATAGACAATGCTGTTGTAGAGAATTCTTCCAAATCCGTTGTAATGATGTCCATGTCTCACAATCCTACAGGACGATGGAATATATCAGTGCCTGTAAGAACATGGTCTTGTGTTTCAGAGAGATGTTCTCGTCCGTTGTATAGGTTTCAGCCTTGACAGTGCTGTTGTTAATCTTTGCTATTTTCGAGAGAATTTCTGGCTTGGATCCCTAATGGCCAATGATGGATCCCAGGTAAGTGAATCGCTGAACATTTCCTATCTACAGTCATGCACAGTTATATCTGTAGTGATTGTGGTCTTTGGCTGACAATACTGCAGAAAGAATAGGGGAACCATTTGCAGAGACCCACGCTTTGGCACACAACCGACATAGCTGGAGAAATCTGGTGAACAGTTCTTTAGTGTGGTGGTCCGATGACTCTTCACTTAGTTTAGAAGAGAGAAGAAGAAGATTCATGAAGCAAATGCTATGTGTATCATGATGTAAACATGTTATTTATTATGATGTTAATGTTGCCAATGTTTCGATGCAAACATGATATATAACATGATTCAAACGCGTGCCGTGATACAAATGTTATGTACATCATGGTGTAAATCGAATATGTGAACATCATGGTGTCAGTCTTATGTGCATCATCAAGAACATGATATGCATTTCATGGTGCAGATATGATGAGGATAATGGTCCAGAAGCTTATCTCAAGTCAAACGTATTATCATGATACAAACATGATGCGAGTTTTGTTAAATGTATGATATGCACCAAATTGTAAAATGCAAATTATAATATACATATTTATGACTGATATTGGAATGTATGTATATCAATTGCTTTTCAATCACATTGTTGTTTGTGTTAATGACTAATATGGCACCACCTTGTACATGTTGTATTTTACATTATGACTTAAGTCTGATGTTCATTAAAACACGTTCGTTCGATCGATCGTTTGTTCCTTCGTTCGTTTCTCTCTCTCCTCTCTCTCTCTCTCTCCTCTCCTCTCTCTCTCTCTCTCTCTCTCTCTCTCTCTCTCTCTCTCTCTCTCTCTCTCTCTCTCTCTTCTCTCTCTCTGTCTCTCTGTCTTCTGTCTCTCTCTCTCTCTCTGTCTGTCTTCTCTGTCTCTGTTTCTGTCTGTCTCTCTCTCTCTCTCTCTCTCTGTCTGTCTCTCTCGTATCTCTGCCTCCCTCTCTCTGTGTATCTCTGTCTCTGTCTTCTGTTTCTCTGTCTCTCTGTTTCTCTCTCTCTTTCTCTCTCTCTCTCTGTATCTCTGCCTCTCTCTCTGTATTTCTGTCTCTGTCTCTCTGTTTCTCTGTCTCTCTGTTTCTCTGTCCCCTCTCTCTTCCCCCTTCTCTCTCTCTCTCTCTCTTTCTTTCAATCTCTCTCTCTCTCTCTCTCTCTCTCTCTCTCTAACTGGAACAGTCTCATGAAAATGAACTCTTTTGCTGAACATCACATTGCATTACCTAAATTGCACACACACATACACATACACACACACACACACACACAACACACACACACACACACACACACACACACACACACACACACACACACACACACACACACACACACACATCAGAAAATAAGGCATGTATAGTTTCTGTGTCTTGTGCTCGGCTCTCAGGTATATAAAACTTTTATTCTTTTCTTGTTGAAGTAAAACAAAAATAGTGCTACACAACGTAAGAAAAGTAGGCCTGTACTGCGTTCATGATGAAAATTGGCTGAAGACCAATGTAAAACCCAGTGTCAATACGAACGGTGTGTGAGAAAGTTGAAGATTTTTTAGTGTTCAAAATGAAGCACGTACGGGTAATTCAGCCATTAGATGATTCCAAACAAAGTTCTAATAATAATCATATAACACAGTGTTTGTGTACAAAAAGAAAACATGTTACTGAACGACAATAATACGTTGCAAAAGTGAACTCTGAATTAAAACGATGGTAGTTGAACAAACTACTTTAAAAGTGCATAATATGACGTAACATATCATCATTAAAATCAGTTGCGCTATTAATAGTTCAAAGTTTATTTTAAACAAATATCAGCACACAGAAGAGTGATCCACTCTACAGAGAGAAGTAACATCCTAACTGGATTATGTTAGAATTATGAAAATGGTGGGTTTGACAACGACAAAAAAAAATTGTGCCATTTGTGTATTCCAAGCGCATCTGGAACAAATGTGAATGTGTTTTTTCCTAGGTGTTTTGGTTGGTTGGTTGGTTGGTGTTGGTTGGTTGGTTTTTGTTTGTTTGTTGTCTGACACTCACTGACAAAGTTCACTGTCTGAAAAACAAGCGTTCTTTCGTTGTTGTTGTTTTTTTCTGTCTTTATTACTTTCTTTGTTCATTGGTTTGTTGTTTGGGTTTTTTGTTTTTGTTTTTGTTTTTGTTTTCTTTGTTTTGTTTTGTTTTTATTATCATTTGTTCGTTTGTTCGTTCGACCTACCGTTCGTTCATTCATTTGTTCGTTCGTTTATAAATTGGTTGGTTGGTTGGTTAGTTAGTTGCTTGCTTGCTTGCCCTGCTTGCTTGCTTGCTTGCTTGCTTGCTTGCTTTGCTTGTTTGTTTGTTCGTTTGTTTGTTTTGTTTGTTTGTTGTTGTTTGTTTGTTTTGTTCAACATCAGTGTAAACAACAAGGTGATTTTATTAGCTATGCCCTAAACAAACGTTGGTAAAATCTTACTCCATAGTTCTCAAACCCGCTTTGCATAACCATTAGGCCTCAAGCCAGTACCAGCCATAGAAGTCATCCAGTTTACATAGCCATTCCTCTGTCAGTCAGTGCCATCAGTGTGGACAGTGAGGATAGAGGTAGCATCCTGACAGCTAGTAAAGGTTGAAAACAACAAACAACAATAAACAAACAAACAAACAAACAAACAAGTACAGAAAAGGTTGCAACATAAAGTCGGCTCGTTGAGAAGTGAGATGATTGAGAAGCTCACCACTCTCGGATCAGCCTTCTCAGGTTTACTTTCGCTACTCTTCCACGCTGGTTTACCTTTCCCAACCCTATTGAAGCTCAGGTGTCTATTCACAGCGGACTGAGCGGGAGACCTCACGCACAAAGTGCATATGCACAATCTATGCACAAACCTACGCAGTCCAGCTGGAAGGCAAAATCTCAACACCACTGAGATATGGTAAGATATGGTAACGTTAGCAGCCTCAAATAATATCTAGTACATGTTGCAAATTTGGTTTGTGATCGTCTAAATTTCATCATACCCTCTCCAGTAACAGCTGAATCTTCTATACCATACACATCACTATTACGACTTTCCAAACATTCCACTTGATTGAATTAGCCATGTTTGTGGAATTTATATAAGCATTCTGTCCACTCGGATAGACATACCTTTTCACAAAAAGTAACGGCTTCTCGGGTCATATGTTTCTTTTATCCACAATGGCAGGACACTATCCCTATCCCTTCATGGACATGTGTGTTCATGGTGTATAATAACAGAAGACAAACGGCAGGATAAAATTTGTTAACACTTTTCAACACCAGTGTGTTCATGGTGTATCAATAACAGAAGACAAACGGCGGGATAAAATTTGTTAACACTTTTCAACACATCACAGCATTATAGAGCAAGCGGTGATACTAGTCCAGCAAAGGCACTCGTTTTGAAAAAAACATCTGCAGGATTGCTCATAAGCAGAAGAAAACTGTTGAAATGCGTTGCAGTGAAAGTACATGAAGTTATCGTTAGTGTTTCGATTTTGTTCTTCTTAACGAAGACTAAACATTGTTCCACAGTCGGCAGTTTTGAACAATAGAACGGCAAGATCTAGCAGTACACCGGTAACAGTAAAGCTGGGATATATGAAAGTTACTGCATCAGTCCGTTTGTGTTGTAAAAAATAGACGGTCCAGTTGATATCGCCCTGTTCCCCATAAAGATTCAGGGGTTAAACAGATATGACTCATACAGATAACCCTGTTCAAAAAAAAATATATCAGGATTCGTGGCGCAATTGCTAGAAGGTATGGTTCACTTTGGACAATCCCGTTTACTGGTAATATTCAAAATGTGGGCGAAATCAGCATGGTCCGATCTGAATGACCATGTTCACATGTACACAGAGGAATCATTCAGGATATGATCATAGATATATATGATCGGTTTTGAATGATAACGTTCAGCGTATAAATACAACCAACATGACCCAGTCTGGGTGATGACGTTCACAGAGTGGCCAGATTGACGGAAGGAACGTAGATAGAGTGTTCCATGACACTGGGCTGTACAGTAAAGTTGAAGGACGGTCGTTCTATGGCACTGGGCACCGCCAGCAGGCGTCTCGTTGGACGCTGTACTGCGGTGTCCTGTGTCCCTGGATCGTGCACAACGTTGACGAAGAGAGAAGCCTCCAGCACCGCCTGCAGGCCTGTGGAGATGGTGAACGGTTCTTTCTCGCTCTTATTGTGAACGAGCGCCCAGCACCTGCCCTGACAGAACAAAGACTTCAGCTTCACCCGAAACTTGCGGTTCAGAGTCATGATGATGACAGGGTTGATGACGCAGCTGAGGAAGGACAACCACTGCATCGTCCTCAGAGGCCTGGAGGTGAGGTAACAGTAGGAAGGCCGGTGGCACAGGACGTTGGCGACAGCCACAGGTGTACACAAGATCACGAAGACGGCCAGCACCAGCAGCAAGGTGCGCGAGGCCTTCACATTGGAACTCCTGGCGTTGACGTTGTTCGTGACGGCAGGCACGGAGGTGATGGCCACGAGAGCCGGCACAAAGGCGAAGACACGGCGATGCATGCGGATGTGGTAGACAGACTTGAGGACGGTGAAGATGATCAAGGTCATGGGCAGGAAAACACACATCACCTCTTTCACCACCATCTCAGGCACTTGTGCCGACCCTCCGGGCGAGCTCCTCATCATGCACACCCTGAAGTTACTGGAGTAGGCGTACCTTCCCCAGGTGGCCAGAGGCAGCAGACTCATCAGCAGGCTCCAGCTCCACACCACGAAGATGATCACCACTGTGGAATTCCTGGTGATGAGCGAGGCATAGTGGAAAGGTTTGCTGACAGCCAGACAGCGGTCGGCAGACACTGCCAGGAGACTGAGAGCAGAAGCACAGGGCCCCAGCACACTCATCAAACCCACAAAGCGGCACAGGTCCGGGGAAAAGGCCCACTCTTGGGAACTGGCGGAGTTCCCGGCGAACGGAATGACGAACAGGCCCGTGAGCAGTTCACCAGCAGACAGAGAAGCGATGAAGAAATTGGCAGGGGTACGAAGCACGGCAGTGCGAACCACGACATAGATGAGGAGGCTGTTACTGACGATAGCCACCACTGACATCACCACGGCCACTGACATCAAAGGCACGTTCTCCTCCGCCAAAAACCAGCTGACATCTGTCTGGCTGTCGTTTGACATCACTGTCACACTACCTCACACCACTCTATGACACATCAGCAGCAACACTGTGCTTTACACTAATCATAGTCATCATCATCACATGACACACTGATCACAGTCATCAGCTGCAATAACAGACGTCATAATTGGTAGCCATGAACAACAAAAACACATCTTCATCAGGAACCAGATTACAACTTCCTAGCCCAAATCGATTTTACAGATTCGGTTGAACCGAGATGGGTGCTTTCGATTTAGTAGCACACTGACAGCGCTTAATAAATGCACTATGATGCTCAGTCAGCGGTATCGTGGAAACAGTTCATTTTAGCAGTGAATGTGTGTCCTCTATACAGCAAATGACACCATTTCTCACACATGTCTTGAGCAATGAAAGCCAGTCTCAATAACAATGCTTAATGCAATAATATCCAGATTGTCCTTCAGATAATAGATCTTGTGTCCATCACAAAACAAATGACGCCATTTCTCACACTTGTCTTGAGCAATGAAAGCGAGTCTCAATAACAGTACTTAGTGCAATATTATCCAGATTGTCATTCGTTCAGATAACAGGCCTTCTTCAAAGAGCCTTATGAAATCCTAGCACGTCTGTTGATGGGGCAGCAGGTTGATGTCCATGTGTCTGTGGCTGTCGGCTCCTTTTAGCGTCTGATTGCTCTCTTACTGAAACAAAAACAAAACAGGAAAAGAATAAGAAATACATGCATACCAATTCTGAGTGGGAGTGGACGAAAGAATCAAATTATTCTCAAATATATGTGTGTATGTGTATGCTCGTGCGAGTGTGGACGTAGGACTCAAATCATTTCTAAATGTGTGTGTGCACGTGTGTGCGTTTATGTTTGTGTGTTTGTGATATTAGTTTAAAATAATCAATTACTCACTTCAGTGTGCTGACGTAGGAGAAGAGAAAAATGTAGAGACAAAGAGGATAGAGATATGAAAGTTAGAATAGTAAAGTATTACATGTCATTGTTATTGAGAGAGATACAGAGACAGAGACAGAAAGACAGAAACAGAGAGACAGAGAGAGGGAGTTGAAATGTAATGAAATGAAATGAAACGAAACTTTATTTTCCAGATAAGTAGATAAACTCATGTGATCTATTTACCGTTGCTAGTCTACATGTATATTTGTATTTAAAAATAGTAGGGTACTGCAAACTAGAATTTAAACAAAAAGTCAATAAAAAATTAAAAAAACACACACAACACAAAGAGGAAGTAAAGAAAAACATTCCATCTTGTATACATAAACATATACACACGAAAATTATTCAAGAATACAACGGAAACAAGATGTAACATATCTGCAAAACACACAACGATTCACTTCAAAAACTGTCCATTACCGCTAAGAATAACTTTTCTTTGAGCATACCACAGGACACAAAGTATTTTGAGAGAGATAGAGAGACAGACAGACAGACAGAGACAGAGACAGACAGGCAGATACAGAGAGACAGACAGAAAGGTCCACACACAAACAGAGAGACAGACAGACGAATAGAGGAGAGAGGTCCAGACAGCGACAGACATAGAGAATACGCAAATGGACATGCAGACAGAGAAAGGCGTAGAGAGAAAGAGAGAAGACAGAAAAAAATTACAGACAGAGTGGTAGACACACATACAGAAAGACAGACAAAAAGTCAGAAAAAAAAAGAGAACGGCATGGACTGATTACTGTTTTATTGAAGAAACCCCCAGATTGTAGAACGCTCAGTACATGTTTCATCTAGTCCCTCACTGAGACGAACTACAGCAGACACTGAAGACTGTAATCAAAAAGCGATGTTAGAGGGAGACAACCAGGCAGGCAAACAGACAGACAGAGGGCAGGCAAACAGACAGACAGAGTAGTAACGTGATCTTAGCATAAGGAATTCACCGGTCGAACCTTTCAATGACAATCAGACAGACAGAACGATCCATATCTAATCCACCAAGTGTCACGTAACATGGCCTCAATCAACACCACTTCCTGCATGGGTCATGGCTGCGGGTCACGTCAAAATACACACGATGTCCTAAAATGCCTCCAAGGGGAAGAAAACCGACTGCTAGATATAATAAACAGCTTTTACTGTACCTTCATTGTGTATCTAGCATGTTATGTTTCAACACCTTCGTTTACTAATGTTTTCCTTATGCGCACCACAATCCTGTGATTTTTGTAAAATCAGTGATAAGTTCTAGTTAACGAAAAGTGCCATGTGAAAGGCAGTTTTTGCAGCAGTAGTTTTCCTATTCAGTAATAGTAGACTGTAGATTTGTGCGTATGCCGCTTTAGCAACCGTCTAGTATAGGTTTACACAGTGTTACGCTGTAAAAGCATTTCATTTGTTCAACTTCTGTCTCCCTTGTTGGGCAGGGCTGGGAATGGCGATGGCTTGATACTTCGTCCAGTGCGTGCTGTTGTAATGCACATAATTATCTGATGTATTTTATTGAACTAAGTTTGGTTTACATCAGTATCGAACACATTGGGTTTTCCCAAAAGAAAAAAGGAAAACATTAATTTAAACTGGCTGGCTTCTTTAACATCATTGTCACGCGAGTGGTGGATTACCTCTTCTAACGTAATAGAACACTCTGAACCACAACCCCGAAGTCGATCTTCTCGTTCTCGTCGAGAGAGGCGGAAACGGATCATCCATCCCACAAGGCTCTGGTGAAGGTACGATGGGCTTAGCAAGTCGGTAGTACATGTAGTTCAACGAATTCTTGAACAATTAAAACAGAAATAAAACGGACAGATCACGATACCAAAGGACTGGAAACGGAAAAGGACATCCAGTTCGGTTTAGTTGAATTGGTATTTGGAATATCTGCGATCTAAAGGACGTATAAGCAGAGATGGCAGAATTCATGCAAAAGGTATGAAATACCAGACATGAGAATATCAGAATGTAGCAGAAAAGACAACGAAATGAAAGAAATCCATGCTAACTTTGTCATGACATAAAGTGCCATGAACTTGGACTTCGAGGCGTTCATGGTGTAGGATTTCTTCTGTTTCAGGATTTAGCAAATACATCTTCTAGAAACTGACTTCATCTTTAAAAGAATCGTCAAGATCAAAATTAGGGAATAGAAGACTGACCACGAATTAATTCCAGATACACGCACCATACAGTGACACTTAATCTGATGAAGAAAATGGTAGATGATTTGAGCCATTCTGAGATAATGTCACGAATTTGTCAAAGTAAGAAAGGTGTATTGTCATGGGCGATTTAAATGGTAAATTGGGTAAAGGGAAAGCGCCTGGACTCACATTTGGCCCCAACAGTGACACGAACACAGAATGCATCTACAGTAGGACATCATGCATGGACTATGTATGCAGAACATGACCTGTTCGTCACAAACATTTTTTCTCATCATCGTCACAGCCAAATCTACATCTTATACAAATAGACCGACCTCAGTGCTGCATCTCAAAAATTGATTTCATACTAACAAGAACATGCAAAACAAACAACGTGAACGATCCCAGAGCAGTAATGGTGATAATTCTTTTTGTATATCGCAAACAGTCTACGTTAGAGAATACTCCTTGCATTTTGTTTGGAGTTTGCTTGGAGTCTGTTCAATAGAGGTTCATCGCACGCAGACAATTCCATATGCGTCCACGCAAATCAACAAGCATTTACGTGGCAGACTCCAGAAGTTTGCGCAAAACCAGTATGTTAACCCTTTGCCTCCTGCACCTTGTCCACCAGCATCCTGCATAGTCAACCACAATAACAAAGCAAAAAGTTAACCCTTTGATTCCGTCACCCTACCTACCAGCTTCCTGCAGGAAGCTGGTGGATATGGTGAGGGAGTCAAATCGTTTAATTTTTGCAGCTGCTGGATAAGGCGCTGGAGTCAAAGGGTTAATTTCTCTAGCAATGCTCGAGATGTCTCTTAGGAAAACAGAGTGGTGATGTTATGAGTCTGTCACGAAAGAAATGGGAACAGTTCTCACTAATTGTTCAGTAACAGATTTACATGTAAGTGATGTAAATACACTTTGAAGAGAACAGAACCTGAAACAGAACCCTGTGGGACCTATTTTAGCAAAGATGGAGCTGGTCTTACGCCCTTGATGACAGAAGAACGAGTTTGACAAGAAAGGTATGACTTAGAACCACTCAAGAACATCCTCTATGCGACCAAATGTTGATGACAGTCTCGAGATCATGATGCCGTGGTTATTTGTGTCAAATGCTGCTGAAAGCTCTAGTAATGATAGAATGGACTTTTTCCCGTTATGGCAAACCTAAAGAAGATCATTAACGACTTTTAAACACAGCAGTTTCTGTACTATTTGTCTTACGATAGGCAGACTGAAAAGCTGCGTAACAACTTATAACAAAGCAGCTTCTATACTTTAAGCTTTACGATAGCGAGACTGAAAAGCTGCAAGAAGACTATACGCTCGTAGATCGCAGACTTTGGATGAGAATGGAAAATTGGAAACGAGCCGATAGTTAATAAGACTATTGGCATCAGGATTGTACTTTTTGTGTAGGCAGTTGACAAAGGCATGTTTAAAGCTATGTGGCTCAACACCTGTGCTCAAAGAAATATTCATGACTTCGGTTGTGATTGGAGAAATTTCTTAAATACAGCCAAAAAGAAGAGAGATTTGGGGTCGAGACTGCGAGATTTTTTTATCGCTTGATCAAAATTGATTGTGTTAAATGACCTAACATGACGCTGGTAAAACGGGCAGACATTGAAGGGTTAGAGGTTCAGCTGAAATCTCTCTCTCTGTCTCTCTCTCTCTCTGCTCTCTCTCTCTCTCTCTCTCTCTCTCTCTCTCTCTCTTCTTTCTTTCTCTCTCTCTCTCTCTTTCTATCCCTCTTTTTCCCTCCCTCTTTCTGTGTCTCTGACTCTGTCTAACTCTCTCTCTCTCTAACTCTCTCTTTCTCTCTCTCTGTCTCTTTCTCACTCTCTCTCTCTCTCTCTCTCCCTCTCTCTCTCTCTCTAACTCTCCTTCTCTCTCCCTCTCTCTCTCCTCCCTCTCTCTCCTCCCTCTCACTCTCTAACTCTCTCTCTCTCTCCTCTCTCTTCTCTCTCTCTCTCTCTCTCTCTCTCTCTCTCTCTCTCTCCTCTAACTCGCGCTCTTTCTCTTTTCTCTCCCACAATTTCTCTCTCTCTCTCTCTCTCTCTCTCTCTCTCTCTCTCTCTCTCTCTCTCTCTCTCTCTCTCTCTCTCTCTCTCCATGTCTCTAATCCAAGGCGGAAGAAACGTCACTGTTTAACTCACACGGTATCACGCAACATGTCATTATCTCCTCCATCAACAGCACTTACAGATGGATTTTACTGACAAAGTTATTTATTTCCGACAGACGAGGTTGCAATCTGTCTTTGACTGGAAGCTGTTAAACGAACTAAGGTAGGCTATGTGTATAAAGTGAAACTAGAGGTGGAAACAGTGAAAGCGAGGGGGGGGGGGGTTACAAACGTGTGTTTGTGCTATTTGACGTTTAATGGTCTCAAAATCCAATGGGTCCATATGGAATCAGTTTGGTCCTACCGCAGTGGATGTATAATTTTTAAGTCACCTTCGTTGTTACTGGCAGTGTCCCCCTCCCCCCCCCCCCTTAAGAAAACTCTGTTTATCAAAAAACTTTTTTTTTTCAACATTTGTTATCCTTTTCTTTTCCTCACTATTATGTATGAAGGAGGGAAAACTAAATAATCATTCTGAAAGCTGGGTCCTGGATTTTTGACTAATTAAATTTTGTTTCAAAATAAAAACATGCGAAAAGAACATGTACCTCCAAGGTCGGTCATGTATCTCTCACGAACACCCAGCCTAGGCGATGAGAACCAATTATACTCATCCGTTAGATCGACAGAAAAGTCCATAGTCATTAACAACCAGGCCGTATGAGTCCATTTCATCAAACACAGTCTTATGACTTAAGAGTTAAAACCTCATCGTTGTTTTATTGAAGACATTCTTGTTACCCACAGTATCACTTTGACCCTTTTACTCCCGCACCCTGTCTATCAGCATCCCGCTTTGTCAGCCATGCTAGCAAAGCAAAGAAAATAATTATCCTTTTGACTCCCTGCTGGAAGCTGGTGGATAGGATGAAGAAGTCAAAGGGTTACAGGGTGAAGGAGTCAAAGGGTTACAGGGTGAAGGAGTCAAAGGGTTGTAGGGTGAAGGAGTCAAAGGGTTACAGGGTGAAGGAGTCAAAGGGTTACAGGGTGAAGGAGTCAAAGGGTTACAGGATGAAGGAGTCAAATGGTTGTAGGGTGAAGGAGTCAAAGGGTTATAGGGTGAAGGAGTCAAAGGGTTATAGGGTGAAGGAGTCAAAGGGTTACATGGTGAAGGAGTCAAAGGGTTAAGTTTTTGCAGCTGGTGGACAGGATGCGAGAGTCAAAGGTTTAACCCAAAGACTAGTCAAAACTTTTTTTTCAAGTGATCGCTTAAAACATTTTCTTAATCTACCAATCACATATTTTTTCAAGTGATCTCTTAAAATAGGCTCTTAATCTACCAGTCTACTTTGGGGTAAATGTACATGGAATCATCAAATTACTGAAATGTTGCTTTGAAAAAAAACCCAACTGAAGATGAAATAAACTGAAGAAGCTGAAGTAAACTGAATATTACGAACTTAAAACCATTCTATCAATTACAGTGTTATAAACTGGAAATAGAAAAACCTTACCAGGAACATAATCCACGATGCTCAGCTCATTTTTCACACCAGTGGCACGGTCCTAAAGGCCGGAAATGTGAAGCTTTAGTTTGAAACTCTGGCTGCTGTGGGCTGTGACAGTAGTAATGTACGTGGGCCTAGCGACGCTGTGTCGCAATACCCTGGCCATCATCATTACTATCATCATCACATTTTGCTGTATGGATGTGGGTTGCTGTCGATCGGTGGCGTGGCGGCATGACACAAGTCTCGTGCTTCCCTGCCTCCACGCTACCTGAAAACAGGTCGATGTCAACTTTGGCGAATGAACGGTCGTTAGCGACGGTAATGGCACACGCACGTGCGCATTCGTGTGCGAGCACGCACAAACACACACACACATACACACATACATATATACATGTACATGTGTGTGTGTGTGTGTGTGTGTGTGTGTGTGTGTGTGTGTGTGTGTGTGTGTGTGTGTGTGTGTGTGTGTTTACATGTGTGTGTATATGTAAATGTATATATACATATATACATATATATATATATATATATATATATATATATATATATATATATTATCATTTTTATCTGACAAGCCTTACACGTGTGTGTATGCATGTATGTATGCATGTATGTATGTATGTATGTTTGTGTATGTATGTATGTTTGTGTATGTATGTATGTCTGTATGTATGTCTGTATGTATGTATGTATGTATGTTTGTGTATGTATGTATGTATGAAGATATGTATGCATGTATGTCTGTCTATCTGTATGTATGTATGCATGTATGCATGTATGTATGTATGTATGTATGTATTATGTATGTATTACTGGTGAAAGGTCTTTCTCTTTTCAAGCTCCATCGATGTGGAACAGACTGCCAGACTCTCTCAGACATTCAGATTATTTCTCTTCTTTCAAGTCTAAACTTAAAACCCATCTATTTTCTCACAACTAGTCAATGCTGCGTAGGGGTACCACCTATGTCATAGCCGTCTAAGCCTTGTTTTGACATACTGTTTCAGGGTGTGTTTTCTATTGCATGTGTTTGTTGTATAATTGAACGTTGTGTGATTTGGTTTTGTAGCAATGCTTGAGATGAGTGTGTGTTGTGCTCGTAGGATTTGTTGGTTTCTGTAGTGGTGGTATTCGTAGTTGTTTGTGAGGTGTGTGGTTGTGTGTGTAGGAGAGGTGAATGCAGTATGTTTTTGTAAAGCGCTTAGAGAAATTATTTTGATTAAGCGCTATATAAGAAGCCATTATTATTATTATTATTATTATTATGTATGTAAGTAGTATGTATGTATGTATGTATTATCTATCTATCCATCTATCTATCTATCTACGCATGTATGTATGTATGTAGTATGTATGC
>CM060306.1:29865982-29878482 GCA_030674185.1 Monoplex corrugatus | reverse complement strand
GTTTGAAGATATTTCTGTCCTACAAGAAGAATAGTACCTAGGGCCTTGATACAGTTCTGACGAGTCCTTTTCTTTGCCGTCAATCTGCGTGGTCGTTTACGATTTTATTGCGTTGGGTTGTAGTTGTGTTGTATTTGTGTTGTGTCGTTTTGTGTCGTGTCATGTTGTGTTGGGTTGTATTGTGCCGTGTTGTGTTGTGCCGTGTTGTGTTGTGTTATGTTGTGTTGTGTTGTGTTGTGTTGTGTTGTGTTGTGTTGTGTTGTGTTGTGTTGTGTTGTGTTGTGTTGTGTTGTGTTGTGTTGTGTTGTGTTGTGTTGTTGTGTGTTGTGTTGTGTTGGTTGTTGTGTTGGTTGTGTTGTGTTGTGTTGTGTTGTGTTGTGTTGTGTTGTGTTGTGTTGTGTGTGTGTGTGTGTGTTGAGTTGCGTTGCGTTGAGTTGTGGTTGTGATTGTGGTGTGGTTGCTTGCGTTGTGTTGTGTTGCGTTGCGTTGTGTTGTGTTTGTCGTGTCGTGTGTGTCGTGTGTGTTGTGTTGTGTTGTGTTGTGCTGTGCTGTGTGTGCTGTGCTGTGTTGTGTTGTGTTGTGTTGTGTTGTGTTGTGTTGTGTTGTGTTGTGTTGTGTTGTGTTGTGTTGTGTTGTGTTGTGTGTGTTGTGCTGTGTGTGCTGTGCTGTGTCGTGTCGTGTCCTGTCGAATCGTGTCGTATTGTAGATTGTGTTAAGCTGTGTTGTGAAATGTCGAGCTATGTCATAATGTACTGTGTAGTATTGTGTCGTGTCATTTCATCAAGTGTTAGATTGTGTCGTATAGTATTGTATTGTGTTGTGCTGTGCTGTGTGATTCTGTACTGTACATAAATTATTCTAATAGAGTAAATTCACATGTGGTTATACTGGCCCACAATTTTTGGAACCGTGATAACACAGAAAACTGCCAACTGTCTTTGAAAATTACAAATTTCAGAATTGGTAGTATGTTCAAAGTGAACCCAGTTTGACTGATAAGTAATTAATCCTTTGACTCTCTCGCCCTGTCCGCCAGCATCCTGCATTGTCAACCCTGCTGGCAAAGCGAAAATTTAACCTTTTGACTCCTTCACCAGCTTCCTGCATGATCCTGGTGGATTGGATGAGGGAGTCAAAGGGTTAATTTTTTTGCAGTTAGTGGATAGGGTGCGGGAGTCAAAGGGTTAAGAAATATATTTTTATCAGTATTCATTTCTTTGGTAATAGTGATTCCAAAGTATGGAGCGGTCACACATTCGATCACGATCTGACACTGGTCTGCCCTGTATCCATCTCCACCAGCGGAGTCCCGGCCCACCAGATGTTCACAGCACTAGCCTGGGAATTGAGAAGTCCTGGGTTTGAATCCTGGTGAGACAATGAATTTCTCTACCACTCCTCTCTACTAGATGTTGGGTGGTGATCTAGGTGTTAGTCTTTCAGGTAAACTTCGTCTTTTTCGGATTCACACGTGTTGGATGATTCCTTTGATCGAGTTTGTGGACTCAAGACTTTTTTTTTAAGGATCATTGCACTCTGGGAGGTTACCTTCGTGCTCACCTTTTTTTGTTTTGTTTTGTTTTTTGGTTTTGGTTTGTTTTGTTTTTCGTCACATTTTCTATGCCATTTTAATGGCCACAGAAGCCAGAACAGTTTTTACAGTGCGATGATGATAATGTCGATCGATGAGGGTGATAATTATGATGCTATGAAGTTCCATCTAGGATTGAGACTGCGTGACAGGGCTGTACTCTACGCTTACTATCATAACATATCCTGGCGTCAACCAGACCCGAGAGATACAGACACCTGTGGTGTTGGTCAGAAGATTTGAGCAACACCCTCAATGACGCATCCATGAAGTAGATAAAACTCGACTGTGTGGTCCCAGTCTTCCCAATGAGCCCATAGCACGCCCAACTCTGGGTAGGAGCCAGTTAGAGCCGAAAAATCCCACAATAATTTTTGAAGGTACTGATGGGGATTCGAACCCATAACCTTCCAGTCTGTAGTCCGTTGTGTTAACCACTACACCACGGCAACCGGTGTTGACTCAAGACTTTGATATATCGAGTTCAATCCCAGCATTCATCGTTTAAAACTGGCCTATTCGTTGCCCGTTTTAATGTTTCTATCATTCTGATGGTTATCAACTTTGCGTTCCATAAGTCCCTTTTTCCCCACTTCCCATTTCAAGACCATGTCAGCGCATGGATTTCGCGCAGACCCGGGAAGTCTGCTATATGATTACTGGCAGATTTGGATGGAGCGCATAAGGAATTGTCCGAGTGTGATGAATCCCTCTTGAGTAAACTTTTAAGCTCCAAACTCGGATAAACCGATAAATCGATGTCCGGTGTGCAGCACGCACTCAGCGTACGTAAAAGAACCCATGGGAACAAAACAGTTTGTTCATTGCGAAACTCTGTATAAAAACAACACTGTCATAGGTAAACAAAAAGAAAAAGAAAATGTACGAGTTACTGCCTGTGTCCCTATCAAGGTCTATGATAAGACAGAGCTAGTTGCCACTCTCTCTCTCTCTCTCTCCCTCTCCTCTCTCTCTCTCTCTCTCTCTCTCTCTCTCTCTCTCTCTCTCACCATGTCAAAGGTGAAACAGAGCTAATTGTCTGTCGCTCTGTTCCTGCATATGGTGAGGCAAAATTGCTTGCCTGTCTCCTCATCCATGTCTATGGTTAGACAAAGTCAATTGCGTTCTCGCTATTCATGTCAGTGGTAAGACAGAGCTTGTTGCATGTCTCCCTATTCATGTCTTATGGTAAGACAAGATTAGTTGCCTATCTCCCTACCCGTGTCTATGGCAAGACAGAACTGCTCGCCTGTCTCCTCATCCATGTCTATGGTTAGATATGGTCAATTGCATTCTCGCTATTCATGTCAACGATAAAACAGAGCTTGTTTCATGTCTCCCTATTCATGTCTAAGGAAAGACAAGGCTAGTTGCCTGTCTCCCTATTCATGTTTATGGTAGGAAGTAGTCAGTTGTCTCCCTATTCATGCTTATAGTAGTTGCCAAATCCCTCTCTGTGTCTATGGCAAGATAGAGCTGCTTGCCTGTCTCCTCATCCATGTCTAAGGAAAGACAAGACTAGTTGCCTGTCTCCCTATTCATGCTTATGGTAAGACAAGATTAGTTGTCTATCTCCCTATCCATGTCTGTGGTAAGGCAGAGCTGCTTGCCTGTCTCCTTATCCATGTCTATAGCTAGACATAGTTAATTGCATTCTCGCTATCCACATCAATGGCAAAACAGAGCTTGTTTCATGTCTCCCTATTCATGGCTAAGGAAAGACAAGGCTAGTTGTCTGTCTCCCTATTCATGTCTAAGGAAAGACAAGGCTAGTTGCCTGTCTCCCTATTCATGTCTAAGGAAAGACAAGGCTAGTTGTCTGTCTCCCTATTCATGTCTAAGGAAAGACAAGGCTAGTTGTCTGTCTCCCTATTCATGTCTAAGGAAAGACAAGGCTAGTTGTCTGTCTCCCTATTCATGTCTAAGGAAAGACAAGGCTAGTTGCCTGTCTCCCTATTCATGTCTAAGGAAAGACAAGGCTAGTTGTCTGTCTCCCTATTCATGTCTAAGGAAAGACAAGGCTAGTTGTCTGTCTCCCTATTCATGGCTAAGGAAAGACAAGGCTAGTTGTCTGTCTCCCTATTCATGTCTAAGGAAAGACAAGGCTAGTTGTCTGTCTCCCTATTCATGGCTAAGGAAAGACAAGGCTAGTTGTCTGTCTCCCTATTCATGTCTAAGGAAAGACAAGGCTAGTTGTCTGTCTCCCTATTCATGGCTAAGGAAAGACAAGGCTAGTTGTCTGTCTCCCTATTCATGTCTAAGGAAAGACAAGGCTAGTTGTCTGTCTCCCTATTCATGTCTAAGGAAAGACAAGGCTAGTTGTCTGTCTCCCTATTCATGGCTAAGGAAAGACAAGGCTAGTTGTCTGTCTCCCTATTCATGGCTAAGGAAAGACAAGGCTAGTTGTCTGTCTCCCTATTCATGGCTAAGGAAAGACAAGGCTAGTTGTCTGTCTCCCTATTCATGCTTACAGTAAGACAAAGTTATTCTCCTATCCCCCTATTCACATCTGTGGTATGACAGAACTGCTTTCCTGTCTCCTAATCCATGTCTATGGTAAGACATAGTTAATTGCATTCTGGCTACCGTGTCCATGGTAAAACAGAACTTGTTGCATGTCTCCCTATCCATGTCTAAGGAAAGACAGGGCTAGTTGCCTGTCTCCCTATTCATGCTTGCGATAGGGCAAAGTTACTCTCCTATCTCCCTATCTATATCTGTGGCAAGACACACAAGTGTACTGGATAAAGTGGGGGTGGGGTAGGTAGGGGTGGGGATGAACACAAGTGCAATTATAACTGATTTAGAAATCATAATCTTGACATGGATGTAGTAAAAGATTCCACCACCACCACCACCACCACCAAAAAAAAAAAAAAAAAAAGAAGTCTGTTGCAAAACAGCGAGTTGCATGTCTCCTCTTCACATGTCTATGGTCTCCTCATCAATATCTGTCAGTGAACAGGTCACACGACACGACCAAAGGACGGAAATAAACTGATTCCCATCCTTGATATATTGTTGACTGACTGCAACTGACAATGTTTTTTTGTCCTGGTAAAAATCACAAAGTGCAAAATGACATATATAAACATTCTTGACAGAAATCTGACAATCGCTTCCTTTTTTACCTGTCCCTATAAGAAGAAATGAAAAATAAATTAACAAACTGGTTTATTTATACTGATGGTGATTCAATATATCGATACTTTCTTGTATTGTAACTGATTCAATGCATCGATTCTTTTTCTTGTATTGTAACTGACTGAATTGATTCTCTTCCTTTTATTATCACTGACTGAATATAAAAGACAATGCTTCGTGTTTAAAAATATCTACAAAGAGCTTAAGGATAAAAACAAAGTTCTTCAGAGAAAACTAACGATCGTTGTATTTTTTCAGTGTCCTGGAAGAAGCATCTATATAAAACAAAACGGTTAAGCTATATTAATAATCTCTCTGTCCCCTTCTCAGCTACATCAAGGGAAAGGAACTATTAATGCCATAATTATACATCCTAAGTACTCTCATAGAAAGATCAACTGAGTTGAATAAGGATATGTGCTTACGTTTTTTGATTATACAAAGACTTTTGATCGGGTAACACACGAAGAACTGATCAACCAAATGCAAAGGCTCAATGTTGATGGAAAAAAATTGATAATAATAAAGAATAAGTACTGGGAACAAACAGCAGCAATGAGAGTAGAAAATATCGGATGGCCTTAAGGAGTGGATGAAGACAGAGAAGGTGGGAGATGTACTTGCAGGGACGAAAGACAGATTCGTATGGTGGGCCTTGATCGCCAACTCCATGCGACAGGGCACAGGGTGATGATGATAGGAATGTTCGAGTAAAATGAACGAACATAGCAGATGTCATATACCTTTGCATAAACTCAAGGCATGAGATAAGTCCTGACAATCTACCAACTTCAATAAGTCGATGGGCTCTACTTGCAAGTGAATATAAATTGCACTATTATCTATTTCTATGTCCACTCATAAATGGAGCCATACATGTAGCATATAGGTCACAATAAGAAAATCAGTCGATGTCGTCCAATGAATTCTGTCTTATACGGTTGGGATTCTGTGTTTCACTTAGCATAAGGCCACGAGTGGTTCACTTAGATCCAGTACAATACAATTCATTTCAGAATACAATACAGTACAGATAATGAGCTACATATACAGCTTTGTTGACATACTTGTACAGGATACTGTAGTAATGTTCCCTGCTGCATTTGTGTGTGTATTGAGAACCTCCCTCTCTCTCTCTCTCTCTCTCTCTCTCTCTCTCTTTCTCTCTCTCTCTCTTTCTCTATTTGTCTGACTGTCTCTCTCACACACTGTCTGTCTCTCCTTCTCACTCTGTCTGTCTGTCTGTCTGTCTCCTCTCTCTCTCACTCTTTCTCTCTGTCTGTTTGTCTCTGTCTGTCTGTCTCTCTCTCTCTCTCCCTTTCTCTCTTTCTCTATTTGTCTGTCTGTCTCTCGCTCTCTCTCACACTGTCTGTCTCTCTTTCTCACTCTGTCTGTCAGTCTGTCTGTTTGTCTCTCTCTCTCTCTCTCTCTCTCTCTCTTTCTCTCTCTCTGTTTGTCTCTGTCTGTTTGTCTCTGTCTGTTTGTCTCTGTCTGTTTGTCTCTGTCTGTCTGTCTGTCTCTCTCTCTCTCTCTCTCTCTCTCTCTCTCTCTTTCTCTAGCACACACACACACACATACACACACACACACACACACACACACACACACACACACACATTGTGTGTCTGTCTGTGTGCGTACGTGTGTACTGTCTGTGTGTGTGTGTGTGTGTGTGTGTGTGTGTGTGTGTGTGTGTGTGTGTGTGTGTGTGTGTTTGTGTGTGTTTGTGCGCGTGTGTGTTTGTGTGTGTTTGTGCGCGTGTGTGTGTTGGTCAATCACAAATTAAACTGATCTTGTAGTAAGCTTCTGTCTAATGAAAATGTGAAAAAATGTCGGAAAAACCTAGAATCAAACATAAAATTGTTTACTGTGCCAAGAAGCCCACGGGAGTCAGGGTTGTCAAACCGCATGGCTACTGGGTCATTTCGGTGGAAGTTTCATTTAATGCTAGAATGGCAATTTTAAATTAATTTTCATCATATTGCTTTGGCTGGCGAAAGGGTAAATAAAGGGTGGAGCTAAATAGCAAGAAGACTGAAGTTATGGTAATCAGTAAAAAACATGAAATCACCTCATGCAAAATAACAGCAAATGGCACAACTTTGAGACATGTTGGTAAGTTAAAATATCTGGGAATGGTCATCTCACCAGACGACAAATGCACATCAGAAATAGCCAGCTGAATCGGCCAAGTCAAAACAGCATTCACAGAAGATGAAAAGCGTTCTTACCAACAAATGCCTATCAATTAACATCAGGAAGAAAGTTCTTGAACGTTACATAGAACCGATACTGTTATAAGGTTGTGAGATATGGATAGTCAACACGCAAAGCCAGAACAAGATTGTGGTTTCTGAGAAGAATGTTGAGAGTTCCATGGACAGCAACGAAAACAAACGAGACAGTCTTGATGGAGGCAGACACAAGAAGACCATTGATATAGAATATTAGGAAAAGACAATCAACATCCATAGCCCATTTTAAGAGGAAAGGTGAATTAGAGCACCTGGTCACAACAGGAAAGCTGAAGGGAAAGAGAGCTCAAGGTAGACCCAGGAAGAAAATATTGGACGTACTTGCAGGATGACTGAGGACAGACAGGGTGGAAGATGTGCCCGCAGCGACAAGGGATAGATGCATATTGAGGGTCATGATGGCCAATGCCATGCGGCAGAGCACATGATGATGACTTCATCATCTGCATGGACAAACCTACCTTACATACAAACACTGATCCAAAACATCGTGATGAATTTTTTTTTCTGATGACCAGAGATTATGGACCACAACAAAACACAGCTGCAAGAAAGTGAAAGCAACTTAAACAGCAGCTGCTGTAAAAACTCTGGCATGAAAATCAGTTGCATTAAGGCTGAGGTTATGTCGGTAGGACGAAAACCTAACACACTGCACATTAATATCAGAGGGCAAAATTCACCACATTTCAGAAGTTACAAAACTTGGGAAAAATTATAGAAAGGAAGAAAACATGGGTGAAAAAAAAAAAAAAACAAGAAGAAGAACCCAACAAGAAAAAGGAAACAGTAGATTTGAGCTTTCGAGTAAATAAAGGTTCATGAAAAGAACACAAGGGTAAAACAGTCTGAATTGATAAGCAAAATGGCCAAAAACACCCTTGAAAATAAAGAATAATGAGAACAAAAATCTTTTGGTTATATGCCATGAACAAAAATCTTTTGGTTATATGCCATGAACAAAAATCTTTTGGTTATATGCCATGAACAAAAATCTTTTGGTTATATGCCATGAACAAAAATCTTTTGGTTATATGCCATGAACAAAAATCTTTTGGTTATATGCCATGAACAAAAATCTTTTGGTTATATGCCAGTCTGTATTGTAAACAAAGATTATCGATGTAGCAGAGCCATGGTGTGTATTGTTTGCGCATCGTGGTGGTTGAATGTTGTTCTGAATGTCAACATTCTGAATGCACATACAGCTCATGTCAGCAAATATGGCCCAGGTAATACAAGCCTTATTGGAAATGATTCTAAGGCTTTTCTTTCTCATTCCGATGTCTGGCACCAAACACGCCCTGTGCTTTCAAGGTAGTTTGCAACTATCGAGGACTGAAGACGTTCGTGTTAACCTTTTCTGTGTTATCAATGTTAACTCTCTCTGTGTTGTCCATACCAATCCCCTGTGTGGCTTTGAGGTTATCTATGTTAACTCTTTCGAGGTTCGTCTGTATTTTCTATGTTAGTCCTTTCTGTGGCTTTCTGTTTCCGGTGTTAAATTAACCATTTCTGTGTCTGTCCGTTTCCGTGTTAATTCTTTCTGTGCACGTGAGTTTCCGGTTAACCCTTTCTGAGCACATCTGTTTCCATGTTAACCCTTTCTGAGCACGTGTGATTTTCATGTTGATCCGTTCTGTGCCCGTCTGTTTTCCATGTTAATCCTTTCTGTGCCCGTATGTTTTCATGTTAGCCTGTTAACCTGTTATGTGCCCGTCTGTTTCCATGTTAGCCTGTTAACCTGTTGTGTGCCCGTCTGTTTCCATGTTTACCTTGTTTGTGACGTCTCTTTCCGACCTTAAGCATATTGACACTTTGTGTGTAGTCTTTCGTCATCATTACTTATATCTTAATTTATCTATCAGCCAAGTTAACTTCTGCTATACTTGTCTATGTTGACTCTTTAGTCATCCCGGTGCCTGTGCTAATCTTTTCATCGTCTGTGTTTATTATCTGTCCCTTTATATTTAATACACGCTCAAGCTTTCTGTGCTCATTTGTAACCATGTTAAGTCTTTCATGGACATGTATTTGTTGTCTATGTTAATCTGTTGTCTATGTTAATATGTAGACATGTCTATGTTGTCTATGTTAATCTATGTAGACTTTTCTATGTTGTCTGTGTTAACTTATATGGATGTACGTCTATGTTGTCTGTGTTTAAACCCTTATATGGACATGTCTATGTTGTCTGTGTTAACCTTATATGGAAGTCTATGTTGCTTGTACCTTTATGACATGTCTATGTTCTATGTTATCTTATATGGACATGTCTATGTTGTCTATGTTAACCTTATATGGACATGTCTATGTTGTCTATGTTAATCTTATATGGACATGTCTATGTTGTCTGTAATCTATGAAATGTTGCCTTGTTATGGTACTATATGTTAGTTATGTTGTCTATGTTAACTTATATGAATCTGTTGTCATGTTAACTTATGTAATTTATTGTCTATGTTAACTTATATTGAAATGTCTGCCTTGTCTATGTTAACCTTATATGTTTAAGTTTATGTTGTCTATGTTAACCTTATATGGACACATCAATGTTGTGTGAGTAAAACTTGTATGTACACATTTATATTATCTGTTTAACCTTATATGGACACAGCTATGTTGTCTGCGTTAACCTTGTATGGACATGTCTATGTTGTCTATGTTAACCTTATATTGAAATGCCTGTGTTGTCTGTGTTAACCTTATATGTACAAGTTTATGTTGTCTATGTTAACGTTATATGGACACATCTATGTTGTCTGAGTAAATCTTGTATGTACACATCTATATTCTCTTTTTAACCTTATATGGACACAGCTATGTTGTCTGTGTTAACCTGTAAACCTTACATGGACACGTCGGTGGTGTGTTAACCTGTTTACCCTATATGGACAGGTCCTTGTTGTCTGTGCTTACATGTCAAACTTATATTATATGGACACGCGTGGCCTTCTATGCCTACTGTGGTGACGGGTTTGAGTTTGGAGTTTGTTCTAGTGTATTCATGTTGCTCAAAAGTTTTATATGCGCTCCACCATAATCTGCCAGTGGTGATCTGGAAGATTTTCCCAGCCCTGCGCAAAACCATGTGCGTTTGCAAGGTCTTAAAATAAAAGTGACAACGAGGGGAACCTATGACACCATGTTGACACCATCATAATGATTAGAACATAAAGAAGAGCAGCAAACAGACCCGTTTCTATGTTGTTGGCTGGAATTGAACTCGAAGACATCATATCTCAAGTACAAGGTTCCCGTCAACTAAGGCAAAAACCCTGTGACAGATTTTCTTAGATTGAGCAATCCCAGTTTCACAATAGAAAAAAAAGAAAGACTCAAGCTGACAGACTCAGAAGACAGACAAAAGTAAACTGAAAGTAATAGTAAAAAAGACAGAAAATGTCAAATGCTCGATTAGACATTACCTTTGAATGTCTCCATGATCATGGCAGAAGGCAAGACTGCATCTTGTCTGGAACATGGCACATGAGACTGTGGGCCACTAACTTCACTTCAACACAGCAAGAAACAGGACACGGGGTATAAAAAGCTCACTGGTATTTGTCGTAACTGTTTGATCTCTTCCTCAAACAAGCAGACGAGTTTCTACCATTCTAACAACAGCCAGACTTCTATAACTGTGTCCAGATACTACAAATAAAAACACATCATTGGGTTACCACAGCTCTTTTGGTGGTTAAAAAATAGGGTAATAAAAGAACAGCTTGCCAGAATCCACGGAGACAACACTGATAAAAAATTATTGTTTTGAGGTTGGTTATATATCAATAATAACGATTATGTAAATGACTGTTGTGACAAAGTCCACTGTCAGTAAATTTCAAAACTGGAGGACTGTGATAGTCATTCAAACGAAAAGAATTTTCATCTAGTCAGCGTCCGTGTCGTGATATACTTGTGACAAAGTCCACACAGAAAGTGTATCCCTAGTCGCAATCTACGAAGCAAGATTGTTTTTTTTGTTGTTTTTTTTTTTTTTTTTTTTATGAAATACTTCTCAGAAAGTCAAGCTTCAAACATCATAACAAAGAAAAGATTAGGCCTACAACTGTACAGATTCCACTTCGCTGGAAACAAGACGTTCAATAACACACTTGCAAAAAAAAAGATGAAAAAGTTGAACTTCAGACCTCAAAGAGAAGAGGAAATTACAACTGGGCAAACTACAATTCCATGTCAGCAACAACTGTACTAGTCAAGCTTCTGATCTCATAGCGGACGATCCGTGGACGACCCATGGAGGAACTACGTTCAAACTTAACCTCAAGGTGAGTTTTGTCCAGTCTTCGTTTCTAACGGTATGGAATTCCAGCACAAAATCAGAATCCCGTCTCCATGACAACAAGGTATGTGACGAAACAGGCCGGCAGACAGAGAGAGTGATTTGAGTAGCGTTCTAAAGAAGAGGAATTGGCGCTACGTAGACAACTGACAGACCTGCCTCGCATCCATCCTATCCAAAGCCCACAGCGTGATGGGCAGGTTTTGCTTCTCCCCTACACAACAAATCTGCCAATGTGTGGCAGCTAAACGACTGGGCTGGAAATGTGGCAACTTTATCAATAACCAAAGAAAAAAACCCACAAAAGTAGAAAAAGAGCGCGTATTTAACTCTTTGACTACCGCATCCTGTCCACCAGCATCCTGCACTATTAACCATGCTAGCAAAGCAAAAACTTAACTCTCCGATTCCCTCACCCTATCCACCAGTTCCCTGCAGGAAGTTGGTGGGTAAGGTGAGGAAGTCAGTGGGTTAAGTTTTTGCAGATGTTGGATGGGTTGAGGGGGTCAAAGAGTTAACATAATAATACAAGACAGATGCAGGTCTTTGGCCAACTGGCCTTCATCAAACGCATACAAAAGAGAACAAAGAATAAATGTACAATCTTTAAGACATTAAACAGTAGACAAGTTCCTAAAAGTGGCGTTCAGCTAAACAAAGGCCAGCTGGCCAAGACTTTACGCCTGTCTTGTTTTGCTATATTTAATACTCATTCTTGCTCTGTCCTTGTGTTTCTTCTGGTTCGTATTTACTTGAACGCTGACAGTCACTTTCATTCAAATTTTACTGATATCGTAATTCAAACCAAAAATGTCGAGCATCAAAGCTTTACGAGAAACTATAATTTTGTATTTTAATGTTGTTGTTGTTGTTGTTGTTTTTTTCATTCGTTAAAACGGATTTAACATGTGAAATATGGGTTGCCTCCCCGACGGGAGTCTGTCCCCCATTGTGCAGTACTGGCTGCCATTCTTCTATCTGCGTGTATTTCTTTTACCTATGAAATTGAAATTTTCCACAAAATTTTGACAGAAACAACTCCGAGTGTGTGTGGGGTTTTTTGGTTTTTTTTTGGGGGGGGTGTTTGTTTGTTTGTTTTGTTTGTTTTGTTTTGTTTTGTTTTGTTTTGTTTTGTTTTGTTTACATGCATTAAGAAGTGTGTGCTGCATAATGGATCTCGATTTATCGTCTCGTCTGAAAGATT
>CM060306.1:29815982-29863482 GCA_030674185.1 Monoplex corrugatus | reverse complement strand
GCCTTCAAGGGGAAGGACCTGGGAAATCAACCAATTACTGCAGTGTTTAATACCTATCCGTTAAACAGGTAACTGAAGGTGAATGTTTTTAGTTTGTGGTAACCATAATTTAGAAGTGGAACAAATCTCACTTAATCTTAATGCACATTATATACACACACACACACGCACACACAACACACACACACACACACACACACACACACACACACACACACACACACACACACACACACACACACATACACACACACATCACTCACTCACACACACACATACACACACATAAATATGTATGTGTGTGTGTATGTATATATATCATATGTATGTATATATATGTATGTATATATGTATGTATATATGTATACATTTATACATGTGTGTATATATTATGTATTATAATATGTGTTATATATATATATATATATATTATTAACCACATACGCATGCACACACAACGCTTGCGCGCGTGCGCACACACACTACACCACACACACACACACACGTTGAGCACCACAGCATCACAACACACACACACAACACACACACACACACACAACACACACACACACAACCACACCACAAATTCAACTAAACAACACACACAACAACAAACTTAACAAACACACACAAACAGTCACACACACACAAACACACACACACACACACACACACACACAACACAACACACACACACACACACACACACACACACACAACACACACACACACACACACACACACACACACAGCTATTTAAACCAGTCTCACTATCGAAATTAAATACCACGGAAGCAAAGCAAACTGACGCAGATTTTATAGGCAGGGCAGATTTCATCCGGTAAGGCGAATGCAGGGTGGCTTGTCTTCAAAGTATCCAGGCGTAGCGACAAGGTAAAGAGGGTGGATGGCTTGCTTAGATACGTTGCCTTGGCAACGTCGCCGAATCAGAAATGGCAAATTTTAGATCCATTGTTTCAACATCAATGCTATAACTGTTTAGCTGCTAGCTCATCGACGAAACTTTAATGCCCGGAGATGCTAACACATGCAGTAGCCAGCGGTGTCATTGTTTCGTCTTTCGTCATTGGTCTCTTAGGTTTCTGGGAATTATTCCAGCTGTTACAAAAATGACTATTTTGTCAGAGCTGGTGGATTTTGTTGTTGTTGTTGTTGCTGATTATTTGTTTGCTTGTTTGTTTGTTTGTTGTTTGTTTGTTTGTTTGTTTGTTTGTTTGATTTGTTTGTTGTTTGTTGTTTGTTTGCGTTTAATGCAGCACTATGCACTGCACGGTCTTTTTATCATGCCTCCACGCTAGCGCTGATAATTTCAGTTTTCCAACACCCCCTGCACCCCTTCACACTCACACACGCACACGCGCGCGCGCGGCACACACACACAACACACACACACACACAACACACACCATCACATGCGCACCAATCATGCACGCACCCTCCCCAGTGGATATGCGAGAGGCTCTTAGAATACAAATAGTATCTCCCACCTTCTGGAAATTCTGTGCGAGAAATTTCCTCTTTTTTTTCTGTCACTCTCTTTGTTTCTGCCCTTCTCTTTTGTTTTCTGTCATTTCTCCCTTTCATTTCCTGCCTTGCAGGTCCAATCATCTGTATGTTTTCTAAAAAGCCCTCCATTAGTTCTATTAGGATCGATAACTGGGTACATTGTATGAAGTGCACTTTTGACTCTAAGGAAATGTAATGTGCGGAAGCAATTTTCGATAATGTGCAGAAGCAATTTTCAGTAATTTAGGCCAGTTTGTATTCATGATTTCCTGTATTTAGTTATGGTTATGCAACTTGTATTCAGGTTTTTTACCCCACCCCCAACCCCCAACCCCCAGCCCCCGGTGATAAATTGGACGGAATGGTCAACGTCAGGGGATATATCCTTAGATTATGTGCGTGAATGCATTGATGTGTGTATCTAATTTTTTTTCCATGTGGTTTTTGTTATTTTCAGGGTTATCCACGTAGTTGTGCGTGTTTTGAAATGGTCATAGCCCTGACATGCCCTGCTCAATCGGCTGGGCTTTCAACAGAAATAATCCACCTGTATCGAAGTTGAGGCTATCATGAGAGAATGGCATGAAGGGGAACAGACTCTGGCAGTGTTTCACAATGTTATGATGACAAGAATAGAATTCTATTTCAGACAGAGATCAAGTGAAAAGGCTGTTCTCTTCAGATTATTTTATGATGCATCCTGGTGTCAGCTTGGCCCGAAAGATACAGACAATTGTGGGATTGTCAGGAAGTTTGAATAACACCTTCTATAGCACGTTCATTAAGGGCATGAGACTTGACTGTGTGGTCCCAGTCCTTCCAATAAAGCCATAACATGCTCAACTTTCGGTAGGAATCAGCTGAGACTAAAATCCAACTCCACCTCACATCCCACCCCCACACCCTATACAGAGAGACAGAGAGACAGACAGACAGAGACAGACAGACACACACACATACACAGACACACACATAGATACACACACAGACACAGAGAGAGAGAGAGAGAGAGAGAGAGAGATACACACACACACGTACGCCCACACACATACACATACACACGCAGACACTCACACACACGCACACACATACACACACACACACATGCAGACACTCACTCACACACACACACACACACACACACACACACACACACACAGGTACGCACACAGACACAGAGAGAGACACATTCACGCGCGCGCGCGCGCACACATACACGCAGACACTCACACACACACACACACACACACACACACACACACATACACACGCACTCACGCACACACACACGCACACACACATACACATACACACACAGACACTCACACACACACACACACACACACACATACACACGCACTCACACACACACACACGCACACACACATACACACACAGACCCTCACACACACACACACACACACACATCACACGTACACAGACACACTCACACAATGATATGAACTGATAAAGGATTAAAACCTCCAACATCCCAGTCCTCAATCCGTTGTTCTAACCACTTCACCACTGGTGACTTGTCTGACAAGTGACGGATTTTCTGAAACAACTGTTTGCTGGGCATGTTAGTGTTGGGCTTAAACAAACAAAATTGTGTGGCTCATTAACCCTTTGACTCCCGCAGCCTGTCCACCACATTCCTGCATTGTCAAACATGCTAGGAAAGAACAAAAACTTAACCCTTTGACTCCTTCACCCTATCCACAGCTTCCTGGATAGGTTGAGGTAGTCAAAGGGTTAAGTTTTTGGATAGGGTGCCGGAGTTCGAGGGTTAAATGTGTGATTTCATCGTGATTTGGTAAACATTTAGTGTTATGGTATGATATGATTGCAAACAGCTTTGCTTTGGGCAATGTTGGATTGCGTGTACATCTTTGGAATTTTTTTGGTTGTGTTTGTGTTATGTACAATGTGCGTGAGAAGGACTGTGGGGGGGGGGTATGTTTCTTGTTTCTAGTGGTGGCCACAAAATTGTAGCTTTTGACAAATAACGGTGATGTTTGGTGTTCGTGTGCTGTGTGTATATCATGTGCGATACTGATAAGATTTGAAATCTCCCTGTGCGATACTGATAAGATTGAAATCTCCTTGTGCGATACTGATAGTTTGAAATCTCCCTTTAACAAAATGGACAATCAACTAACACATTTCTCTCTCTCTCTCTCTCTCTCTCCTCTCTCAATTTCTCCTCTCTCTCTCTCTCTCTCTCTCTCTCTCTCTTTATAATGCTCATATTAAATCGCACATAGATTATGCCTCTACACTGTGGGATACTCATGTGAGTTCATCTAAAAAAATTGAACACCTTACATAGGAGGGCAGCAAACTTATCATGCAGATCCCACTTTACACAGATGAAAAGCTTAAACATTAGGAATCCTCCCTCTAAAGTCACACTTAATGTTCAATAAAGGTATCACAATGTTTAAAGTATCAAAAAGGAATGTTCCGCAATATCTTCTCAATTTGTTTAATCAGAATGTGCGATCATACTCAAACTCAAGACAAAATCAATTCAAAATTATCCGTCCAAGAATTGACATATATAAAAATAGTTTATCGTTTTCTGGTGCACAACTATGGAACACCCTCCCCCCAAATATCACAAACACTCAATCACTCTCTTCCTTCAAAGTTACTTTATTTAAATACCTTACGTCAGTGTCGTAGATTACCTCAGTTAGCAACAATAACGTCAGCTGCCTTTCAACCTATGACATCTAATCTAGTCAATGTGTGTGTGTGTGTGTGTGTGTGTGTGTGTGTGTGTGTGTGTGTGTGTGTGTGTGTGTGTGTGTGTGTGTGTGTGTGTGTGTGTGTGTGTGTGTGTGTGTATGTACAATGATAATTCGTGTTCTTTTTTTTTTTTTTTTTTCTTTTTTTTTTTTTTTTTTTTTTTTTTCTCTCTTTAACATTATTGATATTTTAACAGTTCAAACTGCCAACCAGTATTTATTTCTGTATTATATGCGATGATTTGTTGATGACTCTATGACGTGTTTGATTCTGTCTTGCTTCTTCTTTATTTCTCATTGCCTTTGTTCATTTTGTTTGTTTGTTTGTTTTTTGCTTTGCTTGCTTGCCCATCTTATCTGTTAGCCATATTGTCTGTTTGTTTGGTTGGCTCTTATCTGCTGTCTGTATTTGTCACTTTTCTCCAACTGTTATCCGTATCATGCTTGTATCTCTCTTCTCCTATTAAGAAAAACGGCGCTTGATTATGGTTACTATTCTTGATTTATTTATGTCTTATTACATGAATTATTGATTTGTTTACACATGTATGATGTTTCTATTATAGCCTACATATGCGTTTATCATTACTGTAATTTCCTATTGTCGAAAGTAACATTTACTTTATTTATCTATCTATACATTTGTCTATTTGACTTCATATAATCTGTTGATTTTCTGTCTCCTGTAGAATTTTATGTGTTTATGCCTTCAATCGACCCAATGTTTGCTACCCCCCCCCCCCCCCCTTTTTTTTTTTTTTTTTTTTTTTTTTTTCCCTCCTCTAATCATCCTTCTGAACTGCTCTTTTTTCTACCTCCATTTATTATCTTTGGGTTTAGTAGCAGTAGTAGTAGTAGTAGTAGTGGTAGTAGTGGTAATTGTTGTTTGTAACAGTGTTAATATTTTTTGTGTGTAATCAGAAAATTGATTTCATCTTCTTTGATTTAATTGTAAGAACATTAGTCTATTTGACGCTTGATTTATCTTCTATAAATTTGTCACATGTAATGTTTCTTCTCCCTCTATTTCATTTTATTTTGTTTTATCTTATTACTATTTTGTTTACTGTGTTTTCCTCTCCTCCTCCTCCTCTTCCTTCTTCTTCTTCCTCTTCTTCGTCTTATTTTTATTAATATCACTATCAACATTATCTTTCTTTCTTTATTTACTTATCATTATCTACCTGCTCATCTGTCTATCTATCTGTCTATACTATCTACCTCTCTCTATCTATCTATCTATCTATCTATCTATCTATCTATCTATCTATCTATCTATCTATCTATCTATCTATCTACCTATCTCTAAGTGGTGACTGTACGTTTCTTGATTTCATTGTATCTTAATTTTAGTATTCAACATGTATTTTCCTTAAGCTGTATTTGTTACTGTAAACAAATGTCATGTGTATAGAATAGCAACGGCAAGTTTGAAAAATGGCTTCTAGCCAATAGCTTTTACCGTTGAAAAATAAAGCATCATTGTCATTGTCATTGTCATTGTCTCTCCAACCCTCACCCTTTCAAAATTTTGCCAGCGCATAGGGTTTTCTGCAGGCTCGAAGGTACTAGCCACATAATAATAACTAGCAGATTTGAGCAGAGCACATATGGAGCTGTTCGTGATTAATCGTTCTTGGACAGTCTCTTAGAGTGCCATGATTTGGTCTGAAAAAAATCTCCAAGGAATAGTCTATAAGATGTAAACAATAAGATAATATTCAGTACTTTTCTATATTCCTTTTATGCAACATCCCTTCTCCCGAATGACAGAATCCCATCTGCTGCGAAGGTCCTAAATGGCCGTGGCTACACAACTACAGGTGATACATTGTACCAGGTGACCACTTACACTTCCAAGTCATCTAAGTCATAGAAACGTACACCATGAAGAGTTTTTGTCAACTTAGGGAATAGATCAGTCTGGGGGACTAACTTTTGGAAAATACGCGGAATGTGGTAGACTGTTCCCTTGATGTGACGTCGTAAGTGATGTTACCGTACCCTTTCTGCTTTGTGGCAAGATGCGTTGTCACGTAACATCAATGCCGCATCATTTAACATTGTTCTCTTTCGGATTACAGGTCATAGTATTTTCATGAGGATCGTCCTTCGGATTACACAGGTCACAGTATTTTCATGAGGATCGTCCTTCGGATTACATAGGTCATAGTATTTTCATGAGGATCGCCTTCGGATTACACAGGTCACAGTATTTTCATGAGGATCGTCCTTCGGATTACATAGGTCACAGTATTTTCATGAGGATCGTCCTTCGGATTACATAGGTCATAGTATTTTCATGAGGATCGTCCTTCGGATTACATAGGTCATAGTATTTTCATGAGGATCGCCTTCGGATTACATAGGTCATAGTATTTTCATGAGGATCGCCTTCGGATTACACAGGTCATAGTATTTTCATGAGGATCGTCCTTCGGATTAAACAGGTCATAGTATTTTCATGAGGATCGTCCTTCGGATTACACAGGTCATAGTATTTTCATGAGGATCGTCCTTCGGATTACATGTCATAGTATTTTCATGAGGATCGTCCTTCGGATTACACAGGTCATAGTATTTTCATGAGGATCGTCCTTCGGATTACACAGGTCATAGTATTTTCATGAGGATCGTCCTTCGGATTACACAGGTCACAGTATTTTCATGAGGATCGTCCTTCGGATTAAACAGGTCACAGTATTTTCATGAGGACTGTCCTTCGGATTACACAGGTCACAGTATTTTCATGAGGATCGTCCTTCGGATTACATAGGTCACAGTATTTTCATGAGGATCGTCCTTCAGATTACACAGGTCACAGTATTTTCATGAGGATCGTCCCTTTCGGATTACACAGGTCACAGTATTTTCATGAGGACTGTCCTTCGGATTACACAGGTCACAGTATTTTCATGAGGATCGTCCTTCGGATTACACAGGTCACAGTATTTTCATGAGGATCGTCCTTCGGATTACATAGGTCACAGTATTTTCATGAGGATCGTCCTTCGGATTACACAGGTCACAGTATTTTCATGAGGATCGTCCTTCGGATTACACAGGTCATAGTATTTTCATGAGGATCGTCCTTCGGATTACACAGGTCACAGTATTTTCATGAGGATCGTCCTTCGGATTACACAGATCATAGTATTTTCATGAGGATCGTCCTTGGATTACACAGGTGACAGTATTTACATGAGGATCGTCCTTAGTAGCGAAGCCTACTATTACCACGTTGTCCCACTGGCACACTATGCGCTGTCAATACATCCTTGTTATCATTGGCACATAGCATCTCAAATTGTTCGTTTGTTGTTGTTTTTGTTGTTTTGGTTTTTGTTTGGTTGGTTGGTTTTGGCTTTTGTTTGTTTGTTTGATTGTTCGTTTGTTGTTGTTGTGTTTTTTCTTATTGATGGGCCTTGCAGAGATGCAGGCGTACCACACAGGCAATTATCTGTTTCACTCTAGCTCATAGCTCCCAACCCAGATTTTATCGATGGCAACCATCTGATTTTAAAAAAAGGCTGTCACCCTCAAGTTTTACCAACAAATGCCTATCAATTAACATCAGAAAGAGAGTCCTTGAATGTTATATAGAACCAATACTGTTGTACGGATGCGAGGCGGGGACAGTCAGCAAGCAAAGCCAGAGCAAGATTGAGGCAGCCGAGATGTGGTTTCTCAGAAGAATGTTGAGAGTTCCATGGACAGCAAAGAAAACAAACGAGACAGTCTTGATGGAGGCAGACACAAGTAGATCACTCATAAGGAAGATTAGGAAAAGACAGGCAATATTTATAGGCCATTTTATGAGGAAGGGGGATTTGGAGCACCTGGTCACAACGGGAAAGCTGGAGGGAGAGAGAGCACCAGGTAGACCCAGGAGAGAATGCTGGACGGACTTGCAGAGTGGCTGGGGATGAGGAGGGTGGGGGAGATGCTAGGGGCAACGAGAGATAGAGATGGTTGGAAGTCCATGGTCGCCAACACCATGCGGCACGGCACCTGATGATGATGATGATGACCCTCAAGTTTTACCTGTTTAACAAGAGTCTCAACAAAAGTGACACACTCCCGTGTTTGGTCTTCATTAAAGTAGTGCATGACCCACCTTGTTGCAACACATCTCATTCTGAATTTTCTTGCTAAAATTGCATTGACTACATGATCCACAACTAATACCAATGTTGTGAGCAATCTCTTCACATGTTTTTCGTACGTCTTCATTCAACATCTCTCATTTTTGTACATTTTCTCTTCTGTAGCTTCGATCAGCCTCCCCAGATTGTGCTGGCCTTATAACATCATTTCATCCATCATTAAAGAATGACACACACTTATAAACTGCATCCTGCAAAAGAGTTTGGTTTCATACAAACCTTGCAGTGTTTTTCATGTACGTGTTGTACTATGTTTATAAAATTCGATCTTATATTGCAGTATTTTTAATGCATCTACTCCAGAACTTCATTTATAAAAATTTTTAACCCTTTGATTCCCGTGCCCTAACTGCAAAAACTTAACCTTTTGACTCCCTCACCCTATCCATCAGCTTTCAGCAGGAAGCTGATGAATAGGGTGAGAATCAAAGGGTTGAGTTTTTGCTTTGCTGACATGGTTGACTATGCAGGATGCTGGTGGACAGGGTGCGGGAGTCAAAGGGTTAATTAATGTACACGCCCTGCTCTTCAATGCCAAACATGGCCTTGACGCTCTGAATTGCTTTACTCAATGTGACGTCATAACAAATGACGTTGCAACAGTTGCACATAATTTCATGTAATTTCAAAGCATTGTTAACTATTACTTTCTTATCAGGACATTCTCTTTATTTATTGGATGGCACTTGTAAACATTCTATCTATTCTTTTTATTTTATTTAATGGCTTCTTTAACTTCGTAGGCTCTGTAGTTTGTCATTTTCAGCTTCACAACATAATCCAATACCTAACATGGATGTATGTTATATACACCATTTACTTCACTTGAGACTGGAGCATTCATGATTGCAGAACTGTAAGTACTTTTATTGCCAAAAAATATATAAATACATAAAACAAAACAAAATAAAACAAAAAATAAAAATCCTTTATGCTGTAGTGTAGTAAACTAGAACCTTATGTCTGAAAGCATGTTCAGAGCTGTTCTTCTCTCTCTCTTAAACACACACACTCTCTCTTGCTGTCCCTCTCTCTCTCTCTTAAACACACACACTCTCTCTTGCTGTCCCTCTCTCTCTCTCTTAAACACACACACTCTCTCTCGCTCTCCCTCACTCAAGCTTACTCATGCACACACCACTGCTTGATCCAACCATGTTTAATAGTAATCATAATAATGCAAACAATAGCTGGTAACTCCCAAATTCCAGAGTATGTCCATATACACATCTTCATTAAATATATTCGACAATGACACATCCAGCACAATTGACAAACAAAATTACACACAAACAATAAAATCATCCAACCAAACAATAAATGTCCATCCATCTTTAGTCTAGCAATGTGGTTGGTTTTGAACTGAATTTTCATATCATGAAGATATCAACAAATACACACACACATAAGCCAGACACGTAAAGTGATCGTACCATATCTGTGTAAGAAGGTTTTTGAGAGATTCCTTCAAAACTCTCTTTCTGTTGTTTTTCAAAGTCCATTCTTTAGCAAGAACATCTGAGTACTTGACTCTGCTAGATCGCTTATTTCTTTGTCTTTTGATTTTGAATCGAGTACTATATACTACCGGATTGTTTATTTATTTGTCTTTTGATTCTGAATTGAAGATAATATATGAACAGTTAATCTCACTCTTAGTCCGAAATTGCACTGCACACATATCTCAAAACTCATCACCGAATATGACTGCACTCTAATTCTAACACAATCAAAACCACTGAAAACTGTGTTTTTGTTTTCAGATTTTAACAAGTGAAAAGAAGTGTCAAAATAAACAGGTGGATGAGCAGCAGAATTTGTTCTGTATTGCTGAGTTTTGTCCACATCTGTAGGCCTACTATATATCTACCACATAACAAATAATATAGCTGAACATTTCACTTCAAACTCGTACAGCATACATATTCATACATGCATTTACATGCACACCCACATGTGTACGCAGTACCACTATGCTAAAATCACCATCGCAAAAAATAACTGAAACCACGTTCCACAACAAAAAAATATATATGCATTCAAGTTACTATGCAGCCCACACCATCACAGCTTCATGTAAAGATCTCTTCATGTGTTTGCTCATCCCTCTTCCAATTTTATCATACATACCACAAACAGGTCATGTTTTTACTTCACATTACTTACATTTCTACTTATTCCCCTAACTGCTATTGTTATCTTAGTTTAAAAGCCCAGCCAACTGTGTAGAACCGTTATCAGGGCTATAACCATTTCAAAACATATACAATACTTTAACAGTTAAAAAAAAAAGGAAACAAAATTAAGTACACATATCAATGCATTCGTGCACATAATCTAAGGAGATGACCCTGGCGTTGACCACCCCGTCCAATTTATTCCCCAAATCCTGCATTTGAAAGAATTTATGGAACAAATGCAAGACAAATGCAAGTATCTTAAATTTATATCCTCCTATAACCTATAATGCTATTTTTTTCAAACCTACCACATTTGTTGTTGTGAGCCCAGCATGATGGATACAAACATATAAGAAAATAAAAAGATATGAAACAAAAAAATAGTAAAAAGCCATTCCAAAATATGTTAAAATAAAAGCAAATTATGAACAACACTGTAATGAATAAAGTGAAAAACATGAAATATTAAATACCTTCATATATAAATCATTAAAATAAACACAAATACACAAAATTAAATTGTGTGTGAGTGTGTATGTATAAGTGTGTGTGTACGTGTACATGTATGTGTGTGTGTGTGTGTGTGTGTGTGTGTGTGTGTGTGTGTGTGTGTGTGTGTGTGTGTGTGTGTGGTGTGTGTGTGTGTGTTTGTGCATGACTTCTGGATAGTTTCACAGACTTTGGGACATTTTTCACTAATGCTATGATGATGCATGATGATAGGCATGATAATCATGTTGCTATGGAGTTTCCTTCTGGATTGAGAATGCATGACAGGGCTGTACTCTAAGCTTTCATTCATACTATATCCTGGCATCAACCAGGCCTGAGAGATACTGAAACCTGCTGTGTTTGATCAGGAAATTTTAGCAACACCCACACAAAATTAAATAATATAAAATAAATGCAACTGCACAGTACAAAATATTTTGAAAAATAGGTGTTTATATCCACACAAATACATAAATAAACAAACAAATATATCAAATACAAACCACTTTATCAGTAAGTGCGATGGATGAAAAAGTCCGAAAGCATTATGACCTTAAAAGAAAAACTGAAATACCCCAACAATTTTAACAGCGCTCAATAGCAACTATTTTCAACTCAAGTGACGCTGCCATCCACATCGTATAAGCAGGGTAATGAACAATTTTTGCAACTTAAACATCATCAATACATGGCAAAGATTCTCTTCAATTATTTACACAATATTAACTATTGAATCACAGAACTGTCAAATGACAAACTTGACAGGTGTACTTACAACTTTTTTCACATCAAAATGCTCTTAAACCAATCAACTCTGACCCAAAGGGGCTGTATCCTGGCCTAAGCTCCAGCAAAAACACGATTTTCTGCTGGTGTTTATCCCCAATAAGCCAGGAATTCAGCTGAGAGTTAAGCTGGAAATAATCAGGGAATGTGTTCCCTGAGGGTTGATGTACATTAAACAACAGTAATTTCATTTAAACTTTTATGCTTTCTCTAGTACAATGAGTGAATGCATTCCTTTTTAAGCTACCTGTTAAATATTAAAACTTGTGTCCATTTCGACCTATGATTTATGTTAAGACGACATAACAAAACTATCTCAATTTTCATTTTGATTCTATTATCAGCAGTTACTGATTCCTACATCTGTTGTTTTAAGTACATTTTTGTTTTCCTCATTTTGATTCATTTATCAACAGCAGTTTTGTTTTTGGTCTTGTATATTACTAAAACAAGAAAACAAACAGTAATAACAAACTAACAAACAGAGAGAGACAGAGAAGAAAGCAAGCCAGAAAATACAAACTTTGAAAATTGTATTCAGAAAAACAGTCATCAAGCAGAAACTTTCTTCAGCCAAAACCCAAAATGCCTTGTGGTTATTTTTCTCCCAGATTAGTTTTTTTTTTTTTTTTTTTATTGAATACATACAGACATATGTATTCAGTGCATTCACACAGACACTGCCGTGGGTACAACTGCAGATTCTCTTGGTAGAAACTGTGATCAATGCGACTGCCAGCAGAAAATAGATTGGAGTCTCAACAGAAACCTCAGTTATTAGGACAAGTGTGTCGTGCAAGCTCTACTGGAATACCAAATGTGAAAACCAGTAATGGGCATTGAGAGGTAGGGGTGGGCATTAGGAAAAGGAGTAGGGGGGGGGGGGGGATTTGCAGGATTTTCTGTTTCTGTTTGAATTTTGAGTTCACTTCAAAGTGCAATGAAGTGGACCCATTGCAGGAACTGCACCCTCTTTGAAAACTTATTTTTCATCAGTGAGTTTACCCATGCAAATAATGATAACATAAACAATAACAGATCTTTGTAAATGGAGCAAGTGTTCATTTTACATATAACACAGTGATTTCCATTCACTCTCAAGTCTGGATGCCAATGTTAAAAGTTTGCTTTGAAACTTCCCAGAAAAAAAAACCCAACTATATATCACATATACCTGGTGATTCAAATACGCCTGAACCATCACATTTTGTTCTGATTCTTTACTTACAAACAACCATAAAATTGCCACCAAAGATTAAAACTCAACCTGTTTTTATCAAATATTTTCTTACTCTAATACAGCCATTTTCACTGACAAACACTATCCTTACTTCTAAAATAATTATTCTTCATGTGCATGCTTTAACAGTGCAGTTGGCTTATTCTGAATGTCTGTTTTGTTTCGTATTGTGAATTTTCATTCTGAATGTCTGTTTTGTTTCGTATTGTGAATTTTCATACTTTAAACAGTATTGACTTTCAATCAACAGTGCTGAACCATCCCATCAGGGCTTAAATAACAGTGGAGACAATCCAATCAAGGCTTACGTAAGATCGGACACTCTCACATTAGGGCTCAAATAAGATTGAGGACCTCCTGTTAAGACTTATCACCCAACATTACTGCCCCACTTGCAGTATATAGTATAAAAATCAGCCATCATATTAGAAGTGTCAAATGAAAGTGGCATAGAATGAATGTTTGATACAACAAAAGAGGAACTCCAGAGACAGTAAGCAATGTTAACTGCTATACTTTTTCTTCAAGGTTCTTTTTGATTTTAATCGCAGCAGCTATCACATCTTTTGTTAGTTTTATATTTGAAAAATTGTCTGCATAAACAAACAAAAACCATAAAAAAAACAAGTCATACCAAAACAATGAGAAATGTAAATCTTAGCTTCATATACGTGCACAAAATCTCTGTCCAAACAACTTTCTGTAAACAAACTGCATGCTATTAGTAACCATGCCACAAAGCTGCTCTAAGCCAACTCCATCAGACCGCAGTGCCTCTATGGCACTGATCAAATTACACTTTTCTGTAACACAGAGCATACCACAGACTGTGAGATATTTTACAACATCCATAGAGATCTATGAAAGTGAAAAAGCAAACTGTTCAACAGATTTTCATCAAGCCATTCAAATATATTCATCCAAACAAATGCACAAATTATGTACAGTGCCTCAGATTCTCAAGGAGGTATCAAAACATGCCAATGACTCCATTTGCACCACAACACATATGTTATCTGATAGGCAAATGAACATTTCATACAAAGAGAAATAAGCATCGCATTGATTTTCCATAAGATATCTTTCTCATTTTCTTCTTCCCCAAGAGATCTGGTTTGACATAAAGACAGGGCTCTGGCATTCCAGTTTGACAACAGAAGTTCTAGTCTGGCTTGGGAATAACTTCGTGCAAGCTGCATCCAGTCCGCCTAGTAAAGAATGGTATACCTGTCCCTGCAACGAGGGGGAGGAGATAGGTAAATGCTGCCCCCCCCCCCCCCCCCCCCCCCGAAACATTCTGGTCTGTACTACTTCTCTCCCCTATGGCTCAAGGTTATGAGAGAGTCTTCAAGGGTTTTTTTCCCCTTCTTCTCAACAGATTACTGAAGCAAAACCTCAGAACTGTGTAAATGTGAGATAATAACCTTACACACACATGCACACACACACACACACACACACACACACACACACAATACAACGTACATGCACAATGTGCACACACACACAGATACACACAAATGTGAACACACCATACATAGTGTCAAAAAGGACCAAATCCAATGAAACTATAAAAATTACTGTTCCAAGAAAACACTCAAGCAATTTGAGCTAGGCTGTTAAAAGGTGGGCAAGTTGGACAAGTTGGCACAGCCCATGGTCTTCAGATTTGATTGTTTTCCATTCCAGCCAGCAATGTAAAAAAAAAATCACCCTCTCACTGCCTATCTTGATGTGTCAATCATTCTGGTATCATCAACTCTGTGTCTGGAAACAGAATCTAGTTTTACAGCCCCCTTCATCTCAAAATCTCACCAGGGATACATTTTTCTTAGTAAGTCTACCACACCCTTTTTAGCACATGGCACTAAGCCAACACCAAAAAACTAAACAGCAATAAAGCCCTCCTAAACAAACTCTGCATGTATATTGCCAAAGGTGTGACACACATTACACATAAATGCCATGTTTCAGAAACAGCAGCACTGAACAAACCAGTTAAAATGACAAATATAAACAACACTACTGAATAGTGGTGTATATTCTGACAATTAACCGCTTTAAAAAATTAGGAACGAAGCAACTCAAAAATTTCTGAAATATTTTTGTTCATTCTTTTTCAAAAGAGGTATCAAAATGACAAGGATCAAACACCAAAAGATTTAAAAAACACAATAGTAGCAACTCTCAAGTAATGGCCAAGAGACATCAGAACAGAAAACTTTCACCTCTTCTCTACCCCTCCTCTTCCATTTCTCCAAAAAGGAAAACACATTTTACCACTTCCATTCTAAACAACGCTCTGCCCCCCCCACCCAACCCACCCCCCCAAAAAAAAAAAGTCAACAAAAAATAACTGATGAAAACAAACAGTAAAAACAAGCAAACAAATAACTGATAAAAGAACACTGAATCAAAATACACAAAGAAACGAAAACCATCATGTGACTTATTATTTACCCATACATCATTTTTGGGTAAAGCTGCTTGAGAAAATCTGTGGGAAACATAACATCCAGAGAAGCCGATCAGGACAAAACATCCATACTGTGAACTAGAGTTCATCTCGTAAAATGGTGTATCTTGTGCGGGAGGGGGCCAGTTTTCTAAAGGTGGACTCTGGGGGTTGTGTCAGCCTCTGACCCTGGCTGTCTGGCAGACCCTGATCCTTCGGCAAATGTCCCACTGCATCTCCATCCTGCACACACACACACACCACACACACACACACACACAGATATACACACACAGATGTACACACACACACACACACACACACACACACACACACACACCCACCCCACATCACACACACACACATACATACAAACGTAATTTCATGCAAGTTCGTCCATAAAAGGAGGATCTCATTTAAATTAATTCAAGTTTATCAATGAAAGGAAGATCAACTTATTCAAATAAGTCAATGAAAGGATGATTATATTTCACCAACTCAAACTTATCAATGAAAAACTGCAAAACTCGTTCTCTCCTTCATAATGTCTCGCATTGACTATTGCAATTCACTCCTGTCTGGTCTTCCTGCCTCCACCATTCACATCCTACAGCGCATTCAAAACAATGCTGTACGCCTTGTACTCAAAAAGAAAAAAGCTGACCACATATCTCCTCTCCTGGCACAACTTCACTGGCTCCCTGTATCAAAGCGCATACAGTACAAACTAGACACCATGTGCTACAAAAGCCTCAATAACGCAGCCCCCGATTACCTGTCAAGCCTACTTGAGATCTATGTTCCCTCACGTACCCTCCGCTCTGCCTCCGATCCTCTGACTTTTCGCTTTCCACGCACTAAGCTCAATACCTATGGTCCACGAGCCTTCTCTGTTTCTGGTCCACTCTCCTGGAACAAACTTCCTCTCTCAGTCCGTCAGCAACCTACTTTTGTCTCCTTCAAGTCCGCTCTCAAAACTCACCTTTTCTTCTCCGCATAAAATCCTAACCTCACTCAACCCCCCCCCCCCCCCCTCTGCAGCCTGTCTCCGCTCGGAGGGAATCACATGGTTATAATATATAATTGTATATGCTATGCTCTCTATAATTTTCCATTGGTTTTATTCTTGCTTTTATTGCTTTTATTCTTTCTCCCCATTTATAGCCATGCGTGTGTGTGTGTGTGTGTGTGTGTGTGCGTGCGTGTGTGTGCGTGCGTGCGTGCGTGCGTGCTTGCGTGTGTGTCTGCTTCAGCGCTTAGATTTGATTTTATCAAGATTTTGCGCTATATAAATATTGTAATTATTATTATTATTATTAAAAGTGGATCACACTTCAACTAATCAGAATTTTTCAATGGAAGGACCACATTTCAGTTAATTCAAATATGCCAGTGAAAGGTGGATCACATTTCAACTAATTCACTCTCTGTCTCTCCAGTTCTATTAATTTGTATTTGTATTTTGCACCCCTTTATAACTGGATATATAACCAAACCGAATAAATCATCTGAAGTCTGAAGGCTTGTATTTTTCATAAGCCACCAAAGCAAATATTACTTATTTGTCAGTACAATACATACTTCAAAAAATATATCTTATTGTCTCAGCATTACAAAGGGTGATCTGTAAGTTTTGTCAGCTAGGCTGCCATTTCTGAATTGTTCATAGTAAATACTTTTAATTTGCACAGAGATAAAATAAAGCCTTTTCACTATTATTAGGCACAAAATTATGACACCCTTTCTAGTTTAAATGTATGACTTCACTGAAAATGAGATGTAACAGTACGCCCAAAAAAAAGGATCATAGCACAGAGATGCGATGCATTCATAAAGTTCAAATCTGGGAGATAGTCCCTTCAAAATACTGTCAAACCTGGGAGATAATCTCATCAAAATACATGCCAATTTGACAGTTGTGAATGGCAACATGTGTGTATTATACAGGGCAGTTTGCCACTGGTGTAATAAGTTTCAAACAAGAAAAAAAAATTACTTGAAAGATAAGTACCAATGTGGATGTCCAAGTGAAACCCAGAACAAGCAAACTGTTCAGACTGTAAAGAGAGTAGCTGAAGAGGATCAGCACATATTTCGATTCAATACTGTAGGGTGGGTGAGGAAGAATTTAAATGGAATGTTCTTGTTGTTAGATAACAGTGAACTTGGCTTTATAGGCACTTTAGTTTTCATGTAGAAGGAGCACCTTGCTGGCATCCACACATTCATATGCTGCTTATGGCCTGTACAACTTTAGGCAAAATGCTTTCTACATTATATCTATCTGGCAAAATATCTATCACTACAAAACCTTGGAAGCAGACAAAAATGGAGAAACATCTCTTCCAATTTTGAAAACCAGGTCTCAGAACAATTGGTCTTCTGTCATTAGTGCCCTCCCACATTCCATTGTTCGGGATACCATATAAGGTGATCCACATTTTGTCACCTGAGATCACATCAGAGAGCCATCTGGGGCCTTCTGGTTCAAAATTCAAGCAATCACTTAGAACTCTGAACCTTATAATTTTTTCTGCTCCTCTGTCAGAAGATGAGATGTCCATCTGATAGCCACTTTCCTCATCTCAAGGTCAAGATCCATTCAAAGGTGTCTGGATTTTCAACTTCTGAAGGAAAACCTGGCTGGCACGTTTTCAAAAACGCAGGATTAGGGAAAAGCAGAGAAATCACAGTCTGCTACCATACCTCAATTAGACTCTGGCTGAAGAGACTGAAATTCTGTTTGCTAAAATTTCACATATGATGGATTTCCCATTTTTGTTCTGCAAAATAAATTAAAAAAAAGACTTTTGGAGCAGCTCTCATAGAACAGAAGAGCTCAGTCTGTTTTTAAAGACAAAGACCAAAAGAGAATAGGTTCAAAGGAGAGAAACACTGAAGAAAGCACAAAGTAGGCTGTAGAGGCCTACAACATCAACTCACAGGAGAGGGTGGGGCAACAGTAGGGTCAGGTCCTTGGTGAAACTCTCTATGCAGTTTTCCTGAATGCAAGTCATCTATAAACTGCTTAAGTAGGCCTGGTTTCCTGAAACAAGGCGAGCAGACTTCAATTCATTTACATCAATCACAAAATACATATCCCTAAAAAAGATACATGCTCCTGAGAATCACTGCAAATCCAACATAAAACCAAGGAATGTGCTTTAAGGGTTAAGGGTTCACTTGTATTAGTGAAGGCTGTCAGTGCTGCTGATAGCTAGAACGTGCTTCCAGGACATTATTAGATAGCAACAGTGTTGTGTTGTTGGAGCACGCACAGTACTCAGTATTCACTCTTACGTTCAGTTTCATTTTTCGTTTTTTCATTACTAACCAAAGTTTTTGTCAGGCTGTAAGTATACTGCTCAATAGTTAGTACAACTGTAGTTTTATTACTTAGAAGGCTAAACTAAAATGTCCTGCAGGGGTCGTGGAGGTAGAGGTGGAAATCAGGGTCGCGTGGGGAAAGGGCAAAGAGGAAGGAGCAAAATAGAGGAATTAGGTACATGGCAACGTACGGTGTGTGACACCCCTAGCGAGGGACCTAGAGACCTTGAGTGTTTCGTCTGTAAACAGTGGACACACCAGAAATGCGCCCAAATGAAGGATGAAATGTATGATACACTGAACTGCCCGAATGTGCAGTATGTTTGTCTTAAATGCATGGACAGTCAGGACATACAATCGCGTTCGGATGTCCGCCTAGACAAACTATTGCAAATGGTTTATGATCTGACCAAACAGGTGAAGGATCTAGAGCAAGGGCTAGGAGGAGAAAGCTTGGACAAGAAAATCGATGAGGCAGTGAGTAAGAAAATTGAGGAGGCGATGGAGGAGAGAGAAGAGAAAGAAAAAAGAAAGATGAATGTGATCATAGTGGGTGTTAGAGAGAGCTCAGAAGAAAGTGCAGAGGATAGGAAGAAAGACGACTTGAAGGCTGCCAAAACGATTCTGGGAAAACTGACAAAGATAGAAGACAATGATGTGAAAGAGCCTGTCAGACTGGGAAAGGTGGGAGGAAATAGGCCCAGGATGTTGAAGGTAACCATGACAAATGAGGAAAAGAAGAAAGAAGTAGTGAGAAAGTCTCCTGAGCTGAATGCCGGAGTGACAGATCTGACAAAAAAAATCTATGTCAACCATGACTACACTCCCAAACAGAGGCAAAAGTACAAAGAGCTGAGAGAAGAACTGATTAGAAGAAGGGATGAGGGCGAACATTAGAAGAAGGGATGAGGGCGAACAGAACATAGTAATCAGGAATGGACAGATTGTGACTGTGAGTTCCAGGCCAAGAGGAGCAGAGGGTGGGAAAGGGCCAACAGGAAGTGGGAGGGAGAAAGCTACATATTGAACCGAAAAAGGAGATCATGTACATAATGTAAATAGAAGTGAACATGTAACTCAGGAAGAGTGCATTGTTGTATACTCAAATGTTGATAGTTTGTTAAACAAAAAAGATGAGTTTTTGGCCCTCATAGATGATTTAAAACCAAGTGTGATTGGGCTGACAGAAATCAAGCCGAAGAATGTGAGAGATTTTATTGAGAATCAATATTCTTTTCCTAATTTTGATATGTTTGTGTCAAAAAATCCCCAAAGGGGAGTTGTATTATATACTGAAAAAAGGTTGAATGCAAGAGAGTGTGAAGAGTTAAATAATGAAGACCTTGAAGAAAGTGTGTGGTGCTCTTTTAGTGGTGCTAATGGTGAAGAAGCATTGTTAGGATGTATATATCGAAGTCCTAATACAAGCACAATAGAAAATGACAAAAAGCTGTTTGATGTTTTAAAATCTGATAAACTTAATAAGAATGATAAGATTTGTATTGTTGGTGACTTTAACTTTCCAAATGTTGGTTGGGATGGAGAGTGGAGAGGTGATAAAAGTGACAAAATAATTGAGAATTTACGTGATGCATTTTTAATTCAAAAGGTATCAGAACCTACTCGAAGAAGGAAAGGACAAATTCCTTCTCTGGATGACTGGGTACTAGTAAATGAAGAAAACTTAATCTCAGATATAGAGCACTTACAACCGGTTGGTAAAAGTGACCACGACGTATTGAAATTCAAATTGTATGTCTCAATGTATAATGCACCTATAGTAGACAAATACAAGTATGATTTTAATAAGGGTGATTACAGAAAACTTAATAATATTGTGAAGGATGAAGATTGGAGTGACTTGGTCAATATGGATGTTGAGAGCGCTTGGGGTATGATAAAAAAAAGTGTTAAATGATGGTGTTGAGGAATGTGTCCCAAAAGTTAAAGTTAGTAAGTATAAACATTTCAGACCTATATGGTTAGATAAAAAGGCTCTGAGGAAAATTAAAAAGAAGTATAATACATATAAAAGATATTTGAGAACCAAAAAAGGTAGTGACTATGATAGATATATAACAGTAAGAAATGAATGTGCCAAATTGTTGAAGAAAACCAGAAAAGAGTATGAGAAAAATATTGCAAGGAAAGTAAAAGTAACCCGAAAAAATTTTGGAAATATGTACAAGAAAGGACAAAAGTTAATACAGGTATTAGCCCCTTAAAAACCAATGATGGAAAACTGGTTGTTACAGATAAAGACAAAGCTGAAGTTTTAAATACATTTTTTGCAAGCGTTTTTACAACAGAAGATATCAGTACATTACCAGATTTAATAGAAAATTCAAAGTCAAATAGTATATCATTATGTGATATCAGAGTTACTCCAACTGCGGTAGAAAAAAAGTTACAGGAACTAAACCCGAATAAAGCTAAAGGACCAGATTTGATATCCCCTAGGATACTAAAGGAAGTAAGTAAAGAACTTGCAAAGCCACTTTGTATATTATTTAATAAGTCCTTAGAATCAGATGAGTTACCAAAGGATTGGAAAACAGCCGATGTTAAAGCCTTGTTTAAGAAAGGAAATAGGAGTGACGCTGGGAACTATAGACCTGTAAATTTAACTTGTATTGTTTGTAAAGTACTGGAATCACTAGTAAGAGATTGTACCATTTCTCACTTTGAAAGTAATAAATTTTATGCAAAATGTCAACATGGATTTAGAGGGAAAAGATCCTGTGTAACCCAATTATTAGAAGTTATGGAGGATTTCACCAATATGATGGACAATGGAGACCCCTTTGATATCGTGTATATTGATTTTAGAAAAGCTTTTGATTCTGTACCTCACGAAAGACTGCTCATAAAATTAGCATCTTATGGTATTACAGGAAATACACTCAAATGGATCAAAAAATTTTTTGTATGATCGAAAGCAGAGGGTAAAGGTAGGAAATGCTGAATCAGAAGAAACAAAAGTAAAAAGCGGGATCCCTCAGGGCAGTGTACTGGGTCCAATCTTGTTTACAGTATTTATAAATGACTTACCCGATTCACTGCACTGTATTTGCAAAATTTTTGCTGACGATACAAAACTATATGACAAGGTTGCCAATGTTAATTTAATTCAACAGGACTTGCTAATACTACAAAACTGGTCAGATACTTGGAATTTATATTCTAATGTTTCAAAATGCCATGTAATGCATGTTGGTAAGAAGAATATTAGACGAGAGTATTTCATGAAAATTGGAAATGATGTACAGAAAATTAGTGTGTGTGAAACGGAGAAAGACTTGGGAGTTACATTTGATAGTGAATTATCCTTTGACCTGCACATTAAAAGAGTAGCAAATAGGGCTAACCAAATGATAGGAATTATCAAAAGAACATTTTTGTACATGAATAAACATACATTTTTAATGTTGTATAAGGCTTTTGTTAGACCACATTTAGAATACGCAAGTGTTGTTTGGAATCCGTATTTGATAAGACAGTCAAAAATGATCGAAAATGTACAAAGAAGGGCAACTAGGTTGCTTATAGAGTGTAAAAATATGAGTTATGAAGAAAGGCTTAAGTTTTTAAAACTTCATTCACTGAAAGGTAGGAGGGTTAGGAAGGATTTAATACAGGTATACAAAATAATGAATGGGATGGATAAGCTATCAGTTGAAACATTTTTTTCCTTTCCACAAGCTAGTATAACAAGGAATGCTGAAGGTAAAATATTTGTTAAACACAGAAATACTAACACAAGAGCATTTTGTTTTTCTAACAGAATTGTTAAATTGTGGAATAAAATTCCTTTTGAAATTAAATTTACTAACAAATTCAAAAATTTCCTGGACGATGACGCAGAATTCAAAATTTTATTTAGAAAAATAGACTGAAGCAGATTTGCTCAAGTATGAATATTAAGGCATGCTTTTCAGACCCCGAAGAAAGAAGCGTAAAACAAAAAAGATAGGGCGTTAAAAGGCCAGAAGGCCTAGGCTACGAGCCAGCCCTCAGCTACTACTACTACTAATAAAAATGTTGGGACAGACCAACATGATAAAACAGTACAATACAGGTAACACTGAAATAATTATAGAGACCATACTGTTTTGCCAATCAATTTAGAATAGCACTATTTCAAACCAATATAAAATGTCAACATCATGTGAAATACCATGATATTCATGCAACACAAAACAGTATGGCAAAAGATCAGTCTCACATACTAAGGTTGCACCAATAAGTAACTGTGAAATATACTGCCAACCAATGACCAAAATTTGATACACTAATCATGTACAAAAATCAGAGAAATCTCTTCTATTTCAACATTTTGTGCCACCAGGACCCATAAAAGATCTTACCCAACAAAATTTGTGTATTTACAGCCTAAAACTGAAACAGACATTTGACCAAAATTTGGAACAAGTTCCTATACCAAACACAAGTTCATTTTTCAACAGACAGGTATCTTACACCTCAAGTCCCCTCCCTCCTGACCTTTACACTGTAGACTGAAGAAACGGGCAAAAGTTCCAACAATGCACTTACCCTAAACCAGTCCTGACATCGTGAGGAAATATATACATATGACGAAAACTATCGATGGCCAGCACAGGTAGGTCAGCATCTGTCTTGCCCAAGTGATGCAGTGGGTGTGTGAACTGTGATCCATCCGCCACAAGAAAGTTCACATTATCTGCAACCACAATTTCAGATGTCAAAACCTTCTACTGGCTTTGAGGAACTTCACTTCCTTTGCACCAAATGTTCATGTGTGTTCAATTATATTGCATTGTGTTGTGCTGGTTGTGTTGTGTTGTGCTGTGTTATGTTGTGCTATGCTGTGTTGTGTCTATATGTATGTGTGTATGTTTAATATGTAGGTTTACATGTTTGAGTGTGTATGCGTGTTGTGCATGCCAGAAAATGTTTATACTGGTTTAAAGTAGGTATTCCAAAGTGCTCTTCGCGGGCGGCGAAAAGTACGGCAAAGTGCGATTTTTCACTGGTTTTCAACTTGCTCGTTCTCAACAAAATGCAGTGTCAGAAATAAAAAACATAGATCATGTTGATCTGTGATCCTTTAAGCTTTGTTTAAAGTCAAAATAAATCAATAAATGTAACATTTACCGTTTGAAATATGCTTTTGATGATGGGTACTAAATTGCGATTTTGCTGCAACTGGAACGACGAAATCGGAACGCGGTTTTGACACCTACCTTGAAAACTCGCCTCGAGGAGATACGCTGGGTCAGATATCAACAAACCATTTTACACAGTCAAAAAGACGACTAAACTTGCTTTCATCCGATGTAAAAAGTGAACTGATAGGCTTCCATTTAGTCGGTCGTTTCGTGCGTTAAAAACTTCCGTCGATGATTTCGCAACCTTATTCAAAACCAATCTCGCCATATTTTCCACTGTGCAAAAGGTCAAGGTTTCAACTTTCAACTTCTGCTAGTTTCATACGGATTCAACCACTGGCTGTCTTCCTCGAGGACTGAGAAAAAGCAACATATTTTCGCTTTCTCTCAGCGTCTGACGCGCAATGGCGGACACGAGCGAAGCCGTTCGGGCGAGCACATGGACGTCGAAGTTTACGTCGACCGCTCCAGGCACGACGAATCAAGCGATCCAACTTATCTAGAGGGTAAGTGAAATATCTTGCAGTTTGTTTACTATTACTTTTCGACATTTTGTTTCCTGATTTTAGAATATAATTGTTTGGAAAGCGCACAGCTGCAGCACCCACAGTATCATGAATATGTTAGAAGGTAGGGGTAGGTGACGGTTTGGGGGCGGTAATTTTACAGAGAGTGAGATCAGGCATATGATTAAAGGAAAATGTTTACAAAAGATTTTTTTAATAATCCATGCCTTTATTATATTTATTTATAATGATGTTAATGAGAGATTAGCGATTTATTGTGGTCAGGTGACCAACGCTTTGATCGATCGATAGTCGAATCGGCCGAGTGCCCTCCCTTGACTTCACTCGATCTGGTTCAGTGTCGTTCAATAATTTCACAATGTTACATCTTTTTCTTTTCTGCCTTTGTGTAAACTTCCTGAATGGTACCATTGAAACAAATTTGCATGTTTATCAATCCTATTATTTTTAGGCCCAATATTATTATCACCTAGTTCAACAGCTTTAAACGTTTATTATTATTATTAATATTGTTATATTTTTGTTATTGTTATTATTTTACTATCATTATTCATTATTATTTATCATTATTATTATTATCATTATTTCATTATTAGTTTACTATCATTCATTACTATTTATTATCATTACTATTATTGTCATCAAAAATAATATTTAAACAAAATAAAGTAGGCCTACCAGGTTAATAATGGGTTGGACACTATGAACCTTCCTAACTAGGCCTATAGTGTTTATGAGATAAATTTTGTTGTGCTGATTTGAGTAGGCCTAAATGTATGGGACATTTTACTTTGCCCACTGCTTTGTGAGTTAGGGTAAGGTATTATAATTTTATTTTCAAAGCTGACAATAATACTGGTAGGCTTCTTACAGCTCCACACCAATCTCTCTCTCTCTTGATCCTTTCTCTCTTTGACAGGCAGGGAAGTTAATTGAGCAGGGGTACAAAAGTCCTTGTGTTCCTGCATGTTTTATGTTCTTGTTTTTTGGATTTGTTTTTGTTTTGGTCAGTATTTGCCTCTTGCTCTGTATGTATAGGCCTGTTTGTGCCTACAAATGGGATTTTCACATTACGCTACAGGATAGAACAGATAGATGTACTAATACTTTCCCTCTACACTATTTTTCTCACAGATGATCTCTTCATGAGGATGAAGGAGCGATTTCTTAAGACTGGCAGAGGGCGGAGCCTAGTCTTTTGGACAACTTTGACAGCAATGATGATGAACTGCATCTTAACATGTTTTAATTTCCTGTCACTTGTGAAGGGGAATCAATGATCATAGACACTGACAAGTATTTTTTTACATTTCATTACATGTTTTTTGTAAAAAGAGATGATTTCTATCTTTTGTGCTTCCAGTTTAAGTTGAAGGCCAGGACAGTTATCTACTGTGATTAAGCAACAGTGAAAGGTCAAGACAATGATGTGGAAGCTTTTGATAATGTTCTACACACAGTTAAGGAACAGTTAAAGGTCAAGACATGTTTTAATCGTTGTTTAATGATAAAAAAAAAAACAAATTGGCATGTAAAAACTATGAAGATGACTTCTTTGAATGAATGCTGTTGATGTACATGTCTTGTTTGATTCGATATGTAAACAAAACGCATTATTTGTTACTATTATCAGCTGACATTTGTTATAATTTTGTCATCTGATTTTTGTTTACAGAAAGATTGAAACCTAATGTCTTGTTTGTTATACTGACAGATCATAAAAAACTGATCATTTTGGTATATGGTACTTTGCAGTAGGATGAATGTGACAGAAGTTACGGAGTCTTGCAAAAAGCTAAAATACACATTTTTTTCAAAATAGGTATTTTATCCTTACCCAAATATGGTTTGATTAAACATACAGATGTCTGGGGTTGTTTTACATTGAAAGAGTTTGTCATGCTGAGCAATTTGATATCAAAACCATTTTTGTAACTTTAAAGTGAAAAAAGTTATGGTGCACCAAATATGTGTAAAATTCGCCATTTTTTTCACTGTGACAAATCGGCATATTTCGCATTTTTGACATCTGATATCTTTTCAACCAGCTTTCAGATGAAGCTGGAAAAAATTAGGGTTAAATTCCTTAATATGTTTATCATATATGATTCATTTCAGTGTCACTGTATTGTATTTCTTAAAGATAATGGAGTTTGAAATTAATGAAAATGGGTCCCTTGCCCAGTTGTTTGGAACGGCGGCGTCCAATTTTGCTATTTTTTGTCATTTTCATAGGTCTGTATTTTTATTGATATGCATTTCTGTCCATATGTTTTTTGCACATCAACTTAACAAGTAAAAACCTCCTCAGAAATGATTTTCTGGACTTGTGTGATTTTATATGTGTGTTCAAGGCATGTCTGAATGTGGCCTAAAAAAACGTGCGAAAGTCCAAAAAGAAAAGAAAAAATCATTAAAAAATTTATTTTTTATCCCACATTAAAAAATAAAGTATGTGTTCAGAATGAAAATCTCTATTTTCCCAGCTGATTTTTATACAGATAAGTTCAAATTTGAAAATCACTTTGGAATACCTATTTAAAGATGTGCATGTTTATCCTTAATGTATGCATAGGTGATCCATGTGTTTGTCTGTGCATGCATGAGAAAGAAAATTTATATGGATGTGACAGAAAAGAATGAAACAAAAGAATAAAGTACAGAGCATGTACAGGATGCTTTACCATTGCAAAAAATATTCATGCACACTGTACTGGTACAGGGGACTAAGCAGAGCATTGATAGGATAATTGTATCAGTGAGACATGATACAGTACATGTATTTAGAAGAAAGATTATACAGATAAGAATGAGACTCATGCCTATTACCACAAGGCTGCCTACCCCAAAATTTTGTTTACTGGAATAAGGATTCTTAAAATCAGGAGCATTGCACAACTTTCAGAAACACTTTAGCAAACATATGCCAAACATGAAACGAATTCAACAATGATTGACAGCACATTCACTGCACTAAGACTTCGGCAATGTCAGAGAGTTGGCACCATGCTTGCAAAAAAATGCAAACATTGTCAGAAAGCTTTAATCGTTTCAGTCAAAAGTGCATTTGTGCTCGGAAATGATATAAAAGGAAAGGTGATCACTTTCTATTTTTCCACAATGGTCGATAAGTAACTGTATTTCTGGAACACTGTGCTTGTTTTGATGTGAATCCGAAACAAATACAGGCTCCAAGTAATGGTAGGCAGCCCTGTTATTAACATGTGCATGTATGATACATGTGCTTGCACAGTTTAATTAAAAACAAACTGGGTAGCTGTATATATCAGTCATATTTTATCTTATAAATCCATGGAAACTTTACAAATAAAGTACATTTATATATTAGCCAACAAACTGATTACAGTTACACCCACAGACATGCTCATATAAACATGTATGCATGCAAGACCGAAAACCATAAAATACATCTGCCAGTAAATCTCTTTGTCTTTCAACTTTATTTTTCCATTGCATGAACTAGAAATTGAATCAAACAAATAAAAATAAGTAAATACTAAAACCAACTCGGACAGACAAAGAAATACACACATGACAAACTACTCATTCAAGCATAAGCCAATTTACTATATAATACGGTACAATATAAATTACAATAAATATTACCATACAATGTTAATCAAAATTGGGCATTGCATAAACCACCAATATTTGAGCACAGCTCTCCAAGAGTACTTACTTTTCTCTGTCAAAATCTGCTTGGACACCTCACTGCGATACAGATCCACCACAGCAGTGTCTTCAGGTTTGTGGAACAGAATCAAGAATGGCAAACCTTCCTCTGTCAGTTCCTAAAAAAGGAGAAAAACACTAAGACAATGCACTAAATACAGAATCAATATTTTAGCCCAGATCTCATATTAATAAAAATCATAATGAGAACTACATTTTTTAAGTGACAATGGAAATTAAATACCTCATATTTTTCAAGCACTAGTAAGATGCAGGGGTGGGACTGAGCAAACTGAAAAAAAGACGAAATCTAGGAGAGTCCAAGGGAGCATGCCCCCTGAAAAATTTTCAGTTTAAATGAAAATCATGCAGTCAGGCACATTTTGTGGTGTACAAACATGCTTACCACTGTAATTTTACAATTACAATTTATTAACTTGCACTAGACCTAGGGATTGTTACATGACTTCATGTCATACATTAATGGCCTATACTCATATGAATGCATACATAGCCAAGAACATGTCAAACATTTTAAGAACTAACCTTCAAAAAATACAAGAACTTGAAGAAACCACGTGGGGTGGTTTGCTATGTCTTGATTGTGTGGTGTAATTTGCTGAGCACGTATGACCATGATGATGATTTTCTAGACCAGTGCAACTTTTTAGTTTTACTTTTCATTTGCTTGTGTATATATTTTCAGGTGACAGAGGAGGCAATAAGCAAGGCCTGGAATTTTATTTTTTCTTATGTATCGACAGTTCTTCTCCAACAGCTTGTTCTGTCACATCCCACCTTCAAGAACTTTTCAGTTCTTCTTCTTGAAAAGTTTCTTCATGCTCACAATGTCCAACATTGTCGCCGCCGTTTTACAATGTCTAACATTGTCACAACCATTTTGTCTTCAAACTAGTTGCTCCCAAAATGCCCAGTGATGTTATGAGTAGTGAGCCATTTGCGGAGAGAATGATTCATGGATAAAATTGCCTTCTGTACTCAAGTTGTTGAATCTTTCATCAGCTTTAACCTAATGTTCAGAACTATTACATTTATGTTGCAACAATTAATAACTTCCCCTTACCTCAGCATTTTCAAAAGTGATCTCCCTGACAAGAGGTACACATTTATCATAGGTCCAAGCCAACAGCTCATCAAGATTGTTCAATGAGCCAGTGTATGCTACATCCGCCTGATGTGTCTGCACAAAAAGCTCAAAGAAATCAAAGAAATGCACACATACAGACACACCATAAGTAAAAGAAAAAAATGTATGACTAAAAGACAGGTTAGGGCAACAGCTGCTCGAACTACCACCACCCTCTTCCAATTTGTCCCAATCACAATTTCATAAAAACAGTATACAACACTACATTCCAATTCACATAAAATTATCTAGTCTCATCCAAAGATGATTTTCACATCCTCTCTGCAAAATAAACAAAGACAATCTCTTTTTTTAACTCTCAAATTATAATTTAAAGAAAGGATCAAATTGTGGGAGAAGGCAAGACTCATCTTGTTAACAGTACTGATTTTCACAAAAAGCAAGATCACAATTACAAACATTACTCCGACATTTCCTAGGAAAACCAGCCTGCACACACATGCAGACAGACAGGCAAGTCGATTTAACACACTCCCAACTGTAATCTGACATAGATGGAGATGCAAAATGGTGATGTAGAATGACTAGATGATACAACAAAACAAAGGGAAATAATTATCAAAACACGCTGATACAAACTTCTGAATATCCATACTATTTTGCTTGGCTGATAGCGGGGTCAAAGACAGAGACACTGGCAAGAACACTAAGCTGTTTATACTGCTTTCTACTGATAGAGGGTGAGCCACAGTATTCTGACACTTATAAGACACTAAGATGTCTACTGTCATGTTTAAGGCAGCATCACAAGTGACAAAAGCAAAAACACACACTAATACTACAGCGATACCTGGAAAGGTTTGGAAAATTGCATGTACTTTCAGATTCTAAATAATGAAAAAAAAAAACTATTTAAACCAACACAAACGAAAAACACCCTGTTTTAAATCAACATAAATCAAAAAAAGTATCCACATAACATACAACAGTTCTTCAAAAAATGTATTCTATACCAAAATACAAGCATATTTTCTATACTTTTTTCTTTTCAGCATTTCTGAAATCTATGTTTATGGCACATGTGCTTTACATATGAGCAAGCATCTTCATTATGCACTTTACGAAATTACAATGAGAAGAGGATGACCCTTTTGTTCCATTTACTTAACTTCATTTCATTTTATTATATTTTGCTTTCATTGTATTTCACTACATTTCATTTCGCTTTGAAGCATTTTACCAGCCTATTTTAATCGCCTACGAGCTATACACAAACAGTAAAAATACAAATCAAATTCTTACATTGGGTGCTCTGAAGTTTAGATGTTCCCCATCAGTCCTCTCAGATGCAGACACATCCCTACAAACACAAGTGCACAAACATAAATAAAAGACCTATAATCCCTCATATATATGTCCACACACACACACACGTGTATACACACAAACACAACATATACACACACACATATAAAGCATGGATTCACATACACACACACCCCGTCATCTCAGATACAGCCTCAATTCATCTCTTCCTGCGCTTTTGATATTGCTAATTTGTTTTAACCTCATCTTGGACAAATTCTTATCGGTATCCACATTTTCTCAATCCATGCAATTTTTCATAGTAACTTCCCTTCACCAGTCTTCAGTCCATTATTTGATCTGCATTTGGCAGTAACTGATCAGATTTCAACATTAAAATTTTTTTTAAAAACAAAGGCACCTGACAGGTGTTCAACCTTTTAATTCTTTCAAGACGGCCAGTGCGCACCCCGGCGAGTTCCCAGCCGCCGGGCCGTCGGCGTTTGTTTTCTTCCCTGCTGACGCACCGTTTTTACTACTTTTCTATTTTATTTTACAGCTACTAAAGTATAATTGATGGCAAAGTATTTGATATTACCAGAAAGCTCAAAACGTGATCTTTGCTACATACTATTTTCAAATAAGAACTTCCAACACTTATACGCATCGCTATGACAAGAACAACGTAGGTCACAGAGTATAACCCAGACGCAAGCTCACGTCCCAGTAGTAACTGTACTGTGCTGTACTGAAGTCTAAAGGAACCTTTGAAACCTCTCTCTCTCTCTCTCTCTCTCTCTCTCTCTCTCTCTCTCTCTCTCTCTCTCTCTTCTCTCTTCTTCTTCTCTCTCTCTCTTTCTCTCTCTCTCTCTCAAACACACACACACACAAGAGCGAGCAAGAAAGAGAGAGTGAGTGTGAGAGATTCAGAGAGAGAGATAGAGAGAGAGAAAGAGAGAGAAAGAGAGAGAGAGAGAGAGAAAGAGAGAGAGAGAAAGAGAGAGAGAGAGAGAGAGAGAGCAGTCAACTTAGATGGTAAAGTTTATAATAACTCCTGAATTCCCACGCCCGGTAGCCAGCAAACAGTTTATGAAGGAAGATAGTGCAGACCTAACACATGGCATTGGAATTTCCTGGTCAGGGGGGTTACTTTATTCCGTTATCAGTCAAAGCATCAACTGTAAAGCTACACCAACTAAACAGACTCTGTCCCTTTGCTGAAACCTTCTACTAAACAGTACTGGCAGTTGTTTTGGATATTTTTTACAGTGAAAGCTGCCAGAATTTTTCAAAACTTGACCGGCACTGTACGGTCGGTGCGTCTGTGGGGAACAGACGCCTTACCGGCACTGGGGGTACGGTGCGTCGGGAGGGAATTTTTTGGCACCGTCTCCCGGCAACCGGTGCGTCGCGAAAAGGTTAACAGGGGGTATAAGCAACTCATACAATAAATGATGTTCTATCGTATTTTTTAGGATCATCGCATGAGCAACTTATGTAATGAAAGATGATTATTTTTTCTTTTTGGGATCATTGCACAAAGTTTCCTTTGTGCTCACCTTACATGTTGTTTTATTTTTTGGGGGGGTTTCCATTTTCTTACCATCTTAATGGCCACAGAAGCTGGGACATTTTTACAATGCTATGATGATGATGTGATGAGGATGACCATCTATCCTGGCATCAACCAGGCTCGAGAGATACAGACACCTGCAGTGCTGGTCAGGAGATTAGAGCAACATCCTTACTGACACATCTGTAAAGTGGACAAGACCTCAGTCTTCCCAATGAGCCTATAGCATGCTTAACTCTGGGTCAGAGGTGGTAAGGGCCAAAAAATCCCACACTGATTTTGATAGGACTTCTGTGGATTCAAACCCACAACCTTGCAGTTGGTAATCTGTTGCACTAACCACTACATACTGGCGACTGGTAAGATGTCTGTCTATTTACCTGTGTATATGTGCATGTGTGTATTAACAATATTTGCATAATTTTGGTATTAATTCCATCTTGTTCGCTGTTAAAACAATACAGGCTTGTTTTTTTAAAAATTTCGCTTACAAACTTTTGCCCAATCCCAACATGGCTGCCATTTGATTGCTATGCAATATAAAGTTTGAATATACTAAAATTAAGCTTAATTTATCTCCTATTATCATGTCAAACTCTAAGCCAATCTTCCCCAATGAAAATCACAGTTGTGCTTTTCATCCCACAACCTGTTTTCTAACCAATTTTTCTAGACAAACTCGGGCTAGGAGTGCTGCTGGCCTGAGGTAACAATATCCTGAATGAATTAAGTTTTTTTTTCATTTAAGTTTAAAGGCAAACAATCCCAGCTTTGTATCTGATAAACAGTACAGACAAAAGAGATACTGACCCAAACACAGCGTTGAATATGCAGTCATCTCGCAACATGCTGGCCACTCTCACATAATTTCGGTAACTGTCAGAATCCTTGCTCTCAAAGTAACCAATCAACTGACGTTTCTTTGTCTGCAACCACAAATAAACTAAATAAATGGATAAGCACCAAGAAAACCATACAACTTTTTTATTACAACAAATCAGTTAAACAATACACGTAAAGGGAATCAAAAGGGAAAAACATTGGTAACTTTGTGCAAATCCATAATCTAATCCTTTAAACAAATCCACGATCTAGTATAGAATCTCAAAACCGCAATGGCAAATTATGTTTATGCACACTTACTAAGTTACTGTTTCTGCCATGCTCATGATCGTTTTTCATTCTGCGACATGGCAGATGAGTTTCATACAGACATCTAAAAGATCCATTACAAATGTGATCTGATTTTTAATGAATTCATGTACTCGAACCATTTAACACATTGCTTACCAATTACTTGCACCAACTTACTTAAGACTTAGTTGTTCCACATGAGGCAGTCAAGGAACTCCACTGTACATGGTCCTCAGGCATTCTGCTGGTGTTGTTCATCTTCAGTTGACCACTCTCAGGTCCCTTAACATTGTCATCTGCCCATTCTGGTTCATACACTCTTTCTCTTATCTGTTGGTGTTCACTTAATCGCTTGACTTGCAGGTCTTGCTGAGCAGGGAGCTTCCAGGCTTGTACCCAACTAGTACAGGCATTCTGTTTGTGGTGGTTGACACAGGGATCTGTTGTATCTGTCCTTGACATCTTTATCTGACACAGTCATTCCATTTTATGCCCAAGACTTTACACAGGCACATAGTGTCAAAAGCGTCCAATTTCTTCTCTTGGGTGGTCTTAAGTTGCCAGACTTTGCAACCAAAAAAGAGTGTTGGTATCACATTTTATTTGTAGAACCACAACTCAACTGGAAGGGCAATTTTCCATCGGTTACATACTTCGCTCAGCAGACTGAATGCTGCTGTACCCTTTCAAATTTGGCATTTTGTTTGCAGTCATGGTCATTAGTGTTGCTGATTGAACTGCCAAGGTACATGAAGTCCTCTACCTCCACAATCTTCTTCTGGTCAATCAAAACATCTGTTGGTACTGGATGTTCCCCGCTCAAAATGTTCTTGGTCTATTTGACACTGACGATAAGGCCAATGTTTCTTGCACAGCTGTTGATGTCAGCCACAAGCAACTAAAGACCCTGAGTATTATCTGTCATAGCAGATATGTGGTCAGCAAAATCTAAATTAGAAAGGTTCTTTTCTTCAGTCCACTGGCCTTTCTTTGAGTTGCGTGCTTCAGCACCTGTCAATGGCAACTGTGAAGAGGGCAGGATAGAGAATTCCCCCTTGTCTGATGCCAGTGAGGACTCTGAACCAGTCACTGTAACCATTTTCTGTCCCAATATGACATTTTGGATTTGTTATAACTTTGCTCTATGGCTGATACAACTTTCTCTTATTTGCGACAGCTAATATCCTAATACACGAACATCTTATCCATCATCAGTGTCCATTTACTGCATCTTTAACCCCTTTTAACTGACAATAGTGACATATTCACTGGGAAGCCAATGGCATGAAGTTGGAATATTGACCAAGCAGATATGAGTCACGTAGGGTAGTCAGTCATGAGAGGCTATTGTCATGGCTTGGCGCAATTATTCTGTTTTACTTATTCCCCCGAGTTATAATTAAATGAGTAAATAAGGATCATGAGGATGCCTCAAGAATCATGAGAATACCTCATTGGCAAATAAGCTATGTTAATGCTGATGGCCACAAGTCCCAGAACAGATACATGACAGCAAAATTATCTTTTAACTGAAAAAAACAAACATTGGAAACAGTTTCAGATGTAATGTACGGACAACAAAAAATGAGAGAAGAACAGAGAGATTAACAGACACACAGACCAAATGACAAAAAAACTATACAGTTATCATACATCCAATTCCTCCAGTTTGTCCAGAGAGTGGTGCTCAATAACTGGATCTTTCAACTCGTCACGGATGAAGGCAGCAAGAGCATCTGCCGAACGCTGGCCTCGGTATTCCTTCTTTACCATTTGACCATTGCGGAACAGCTTCAAAGTTGGGTACTTTGAGATTCGATACTGAGAGGCTATGGTCACTGTAAAAACAGTAGTATCATTTGTTAATGCAGAGACAGACAGACAGACAGAAAGACAGACAGAAAGAGACAGAGAGAGAAAGAGAGAAACACACACACACAAAGATGAGAGACAGGTACATATATACTGATCAATATCATTATCAGGATTTTGACTCTCTGAGAACTTTCAATGCCAAGTGGTGGAATTTTACAAACAATGTATCTTTTCTAAAAAGTTTATTGATGTGGTCATGAATTCTCACAAGCAAAATGAATTCATAACTAAATTTATAAACAAACAAACAGAACAGAAAAGAACCTCCAACTCACCTTCCCTGTCACAGTCCACCTTGGCAAACACCACTTTTCCTGGTTGCTGAAAACAAAACACAATCACAGGTGATAAAAAATACCGCAGCAAAACGAGTAGCCTACTCCATTCTGTACGGTAATTTGCAATTACTAGGTAATGTAATGTAATTAACATGGAAACATCCACAGAGTGATGTATATTGGAAAAAAATGGAAATCTTTTTTTTTTTAATTAGGCAAAATAATTACTAACACTATTTATTAACGGATAGTCGTAACATATGGTCAAGATACTAAAAACTAATCTTACACTAAGTTACAGGTCACAAGCATGATCATGTAAAATACTCCAGTTTTAAAATCAATGCATTTTCAACAACAACAACAAAAAACCATCATGCAAATCATGACCACAAGTACCTTTTTTTCCTGGAATTTACAACCTGCATAATGATTTAAATCTGTGATGACTGCAGCCAATCCAAAAGCTACAGGGAGGTGGAAAAACCACAGTAACCATTGCAATTCAAAAAGACAATGTTTATCTATTATTCAACAGTTCACAAAAAGTTAACTCTTTGACTCCCATATCCTATCCACCAACTGCATATGGGTTAAGTTTTTGCTTTGCTAGCATAGTTCACAATGCAGGATGCTGATGGACAGGATGCAAGAACCTAGATTAAATTAAATAACTCACCGTAAATTCTTCTGATATTTTTCTGGAGGCTTCATCAAAAGTCGGAGCCAAAATTTGACTAAATCGACACCTGCAGACAGAGCATGGACAAAATCTTAACAACACAATGTTATTAATCAGTGCTTCTGTCACTTCTTTGTATGTATCAGCATTTACTCATAAAAAAAATTATAACAAATGAAACAAAGTATATGTAGTGTCCAGTGTGTTTAATTTACCTAACTTAACATTCTTTTTCTCTTTGTTTGCTGTTGGATGGTTGGTTGATCACTTTTTTGCAAGCTGAATGGAACAAAAAAGATATACATAGAAATGGTACATCCCATAATGATCATTCAACAGAAAAGGATAGTGAAAGGCTATATATCCTTTGCTCTCCACAGGCAAAGAGGTTGAGGACGAAGCGCACATGGTTCTTATAACTTTAAAAAAGAAAAAAGAAAAATATGGTGAAGCCTAAACCACTGTTAAGGTCAAGCATGTGATCATGAGCCAGTGTATTATCATTACACACACGGGCATGACAAGCTCTGCAAAGTTCAGCTTCAAAGCCAATGGCCAACATTCATTTCAAGCATCTTAACAAACATACGCGAGATTTAACGTCCTGTTCTTTCTTAATGGTTTATAGTGACCTTATGAAGAAAGCATTTCTAACATCACAGCTAACTTATGATCAAAAAGAACTGAAAATAACTAATAACAAAATATTTCCCCCGTTTTCACAGGATTCTGTTACAGTACGTCAACAACATGACACATATTTCTTGCTAAACTGAAAATTAGATTGTTTTAAATTTTACAAAAAGACAAAGAAAAGAGGGAAGGGGGAAAAAAAGCTGATTTTACAGTAAGGAAAATGAAACAGCAGAAACTAATTTCAAACAAAAATTAGACAACAAAAAGTCAACAACCAATTTGAAAGTTAATAAATATATAAACAGAATAAGATGAACAACTAACACTACAGCCTAGATTCTTAAAATCATTTTAAATTCTTTCTTGCCACAATATGTTTATAAATTAAATTCATGGCTACCCTAACAACTGCATGTGTTGTGCGCTTTCTCAACAACTGAAAATTGACTAAAAAAATAAAGTTTCACTCACCAGTCTGCATAGAAGTTGACAAACACCACTTCATTTCCAGCTGTAAATCAACAGTTAAGTTTTCAATCACAATTACAAAAGGAAATCAAACAAGTGCTTCACTGAACCACAACTGATCAGAAACACTTGACCACAAATCTATAGAACTTAGAAGCTTAAAGTTAAAGAGAGATGTTTGGGTGTATCTGCGTGTAAACAGTGTTCATGTTTGTGTGTGATACATCTTTGTTCATTCTTATACTTATTAATGTCTTTTCAATGTAAGTGATCAACGAGAGAGTGAGAGTGAGTGTGAGAGAGTGAGAGAGAGAGAGAGAGAGAGAGAGAGAGTGTGTGTGTGTGTGTGTGTGTGTGTGTGTGTGTGTGTGTGTGTGTGTGTGTGTGTGTGTGTGGTGTGTGCATTTACACTAATTTAGTAATTACGGTTCATGTTCCCCAACGTTTTTCAAGTTCTATTCAAATTCATTCTCCATCTTGCAAAATTATTTCAGCCTTCCTTATTCAGCAACTGTAGCAAAAACAGTATCAGTAGCTGTACAACAGACAGCACTGAATTGTAAGCATAGCAGGTCATTCAACAGCAGTAATATATGTAGATAATCACAATGCACACACACACACACACACATTCACTCATTCATTCACTCACTCACTCATTCAGTCACTCCCCCCCACACACACACACTCACAGTCACACACACACACATATTATATGCACAGTCATACACATGGGTAGGATAATTAAGTGGTTAAGATATCAGATATCCAACTGGACAGTCTGTTCAATTGTGCTTGGTAACACCTGGGCGTAAGTGGAGATTTTTCTGATCCCTCCAGGTCAACATGTAACATGCAACGTCTGAATATCTTTCGTATGCATCCAGCACACTGAAATATGTATACAAACATGTAAACTATATTATCAGAGATCCTGTATAGCAAGTGTATGCCATGGCAGAGTTTGGTAGCTTGACGAAACATGAAAAATCTGAAGTATAACAGAGCAAAAATTTAAATGCCAACCTGAAAAAGTGTGCACAACAGCTGCAGAGGACTGTAAGTGTCACACACAAAATACACCACAGCAAAATACACATGTGAACAACCAAAGAACCAGCAACCAAATAAAATCTTACTGAGGATGGTGTTGACGTTGTCATTATTAAGTGCCACAGCATCAGCAGCATAACCACGCTTACTCAGACAGCCCAACAATAATAACTGCAACAAAAAGTACCATTCAGATGTAATGCATGCTTTCCATATCTGGCAATATACACAGTAAGTGAAAGATGATAAATCAAGTATGTGTGTGCATATCAATCATTTATATTTAGTTTATCATAAACTATTAATTATACACATGTATGTATACATCATGAATACATACAGGTGCATGGTGTGATGTCTACATGTGTGTATATATATATATGTGTGCAATATGTGTGTGTGTGCCTGTACATGGATGTATGTGTGCGTAACTGTTCTGAAATTGGAGCGTAGTAGTACTTTTATTTCTTAACATTCGTATACTAGTATTAGCCTTACACAAAATCTACACTGTGTAAATGCACCATGAGGTTAAAGACAGATGGAAAAGCCCTCAATTCCAAACTGTCCTTTCAGTCTAATGAAACAATGTAATATCGAAACAAAATCAGGAGAGGGCTGTATCATATTCACACTACCAAAATGTAAGATGAAGATTTATTCTGACAATGCACTGCCATTATGACCATCTATTTCATTTTTATGAATGACATCATCATATTACTTTCAGTTTACCTAACAGTTACTCGCTCATTTAACTGTTACTGTCTACTATTAAACCATGGGCACAGATAAATTATCTATAGATATCAGCAATAAAGGTTTTTATGAATGACAATTGACATCATCATATTTCTTTCAGTTTACTTTAACAGATACTCACTCATTAAATTGTTACCATCTTCTAAGCTATGGGTATTGATTAATTATCTATGTAGATAGAGAGATCATCAATATATCTATGTAGACAGACCATCAATAAAGGTTCAAGTTTCTTTCAACATTTCCATTATATGTCACTATTATTACAATGTGATTCCACTCCGAGCGGAGACAGGCTACAGAGGGGGATGAATGAGGTCAGGATTTCATGCAGAGGAGAAAAGGTGAGTTTTGAGAGCGGACTTGAAGGAGACAAAAGTAGGTTGCTGACGGACTGAGAGAGGAAGTTTGTTCCAGGAGAGTGGACCAGAAACAGAGAAGGCTCGTGGACCATAGGTATTGAGCTTAGTGCGTGGAAAGCGAAAAGTCAGAGGATCGGAGGCAGAGCGGAGGGTACGTGAGGGAACATAGATCTCAAGTAGGCTTGACAGGTAATCAGGGGCTGCGTTATTGAGGCTTTTGTAGCACATGGTGTCTAGTTTGTACTGTATGCGCTTTGATACAGGGAGCCAGTGAAGTTGTGCCAGGAGAGGAGAAATATGGTCAGCTTTTTTCTTTTTGAGTACAAGGCGTGCAGCATTGTTTTGAATGCGCTGTAGGATGTGGATGGTGGAGGCAGGAAGACCAGACAGGAGTGAATTGCAATAGTCAATGCGAGACATTATGAAGGAGAGAATGAGTTTTGCAGTTGTTTCAACAAAGAGATACTTCCTGATCAGGCTTATACGATGGAGGTGATAGTAGCACGATCTGAGGGTAGAGTCAAGGCAGACACCAAGGTTTTTAGCTGAGTCAGAAATTGGGACTGATGTGTTACAAAATGAGAGAGAAAGAGGGGGCAGCTGAGAAAGTTTCTGACGGGTGCCAATGAGGATAGCTTCCGTCTTGTCGTCATTAAGCTGGAGTTTATTGTATGTCATCCAGTTCTTAATGTCCCGAGTAGCACTCAGTGGTGCGACTGCGAGTCAAGAGGCGCTGCACATTGTCAGGCGAGTCACTGTCTTGAAGTTGGGTGTCATCAGCATAGAGGTGGTGTTTTATAGAGTGGGAGTTGATGATAGTGGACAGGGGGAGAGGTGTAAAGAGTGAAAAGAACAGGGCCAAGGACAGATCCTTGTGGAACACCACAGGTCAGGTATGCAGGTTGAGAGTAAATGCCATTGATGAGAACAGTTTGTTTTCTGTTTGATAGATATGAAGTGAACCAGGAGAGAGCAGTGTCAGAGATGCCAAAAGTATGATGGAGTCTAGAAAGGAGAATACCATGATGAATGGTATCAAAGGCTGCAGACAGATCGAAGGAGTGTGAGGAGAGAGACTTTGCCAGTATCAGTTGCAAGGAGGAGATTGTTGAGAATGTGTAGTAGGGCAGTTTCAGTGCTATGGCATTGGCGGTAGGCTGATTGGAAAGGATTGAGTAGATTGTTGGCAGACAGGTGAGAGTTCAGCTGGTTAAGGACAACTTTTTCAAGGAGTTTTGACAAGAAAGAGAGATTAGAGATAGGCCGGTAGTTTTTCAGTTCATTTGGGTCTAAATTGTATTTCTTGAGGAGAGGGTGAACGATAGCAGACTTGAAAGAATCCGGGACAGTTCCAGTTTGAAGAGAAGTGTTGATGATGTCAGTGATGAATGGGAGGAGAGTAGGGAGACAGTTGGAGTAGAGAGAACCTGGAAGAGTGTGTGTGTGTGTGTGTGTGTGTGTGTGTGTGTGTGTGTGTGTGTGTGTGTGTGTGTGTGTGTGTGTGTGTTTTGTGTGTGTTCTATCTGTGTGTGTCTATGTGTGTGTGTCTATATGTGTGTGTGTGCGTGCGCTTGCACACGTGTATTATGTATTCATGGGTGTGTGTGAGAGTAAGAGAAGATGACAACTAAGATCAAAGGTCACAAACTTGATTGGCTGAGTATAAATTAATTTTTCAACCTCTGTGTGTACAAGCACACATGCGCTGGGTGTGTGTGTGTGTGTGTACAAGTGCGTGCTGGGTTGTGTGTGCGCGAGCATGTGTGCATGCGGAAGACTTGAAATAAGTTGTGTTCGTTCTATACTTCACGCTCCACTCTTTTATGTGACAGCGGTTCCTAACAATTTTCATTTCCAATTTCATGTCACTGTCTATTCTTAGTTCTTCAATTTTAGGTTCATAGATAATATTACTAATTGTGGAGACCTAAATTCTGCAACCTGACAATGAGCATGCTTTTGCCCTGGACTGTTTCCACAACTTAAGTAATTAGCCTGTTATGCCCGGTATTACTACCGGAGTTGAAAAGGAAACAGTAACAGTACCATCAGTGGCATTTATAAGTCATTAAGTGATAATTGCTTCCAACGTGTAAGCACCCCGGCCGACTACAGTAGCCTATCCTTTTCTGATACTTCCATGCCACGTACAATTTCTGCAACATACTGCTTAAAGTTAACCTACACTAATCTTGATGACAATTTCTGCAACATACTGCTTAACCTACACTAATCTTGATGACAAAGATCAAGAAATGATGATCATGAAATGATAAAAATCCTTATCAATGTTCAAAGTTATTAAAGTAGATCTGCTCATCATCTAGTAGTAGTAGTAGATCTACTAGTAGTAGTACTACTACTAGCTAGGTACTTAGGAAGTCTAGCACTTTAAATAAATTCAACTAGAATTAGTAGAAAGGTCTCATGCAGATCTCACCCAAATAAACCAACATTTAATGACTCATTAAAATTTGGCCCTATCATAACGAGGGTGACACCTGTTAGTGTGGTTGTTCATTCTGTTTGAACCCTGAACCGGCATACAGATTTACTGTCGTAATCATTCAGTTTGGTCACTTTGGAATAGACCAGGCTCTCCGAACCGCTGTCGCCGTGGTTAGCTTGAAGCACTAATGATCACAGTATACAAACCCACCGTTAATCCCAGCATTTTCGGGCCACACAAGTTTTTCCTTGTTGTTTCTGACAACATTCTATTCCTTGCAACTGACACGCATAAACAGCACAGTTAAAAAAAAAAGGTCCTATTATCTGCTTTCGAAGCAGACGGTACGCAGGCCAGCATTTATGGCTTTACTCAACATATGCAAAAATGGCAAATTAAACCGCATTTCCTGTTGCTAATCTGAGTCGGTTTCAGTTTCATTTTTATTTTCAGTTCTCTTATGACAGCTTCTCGAAATGTTTTTTAAACATGGAAGACGCGGAATCATCATTTTAGTTTTTAATCACCTTAGATCTTTTTTGTTAGAGTTCTCGCTGGCTCAGTATGATCTATGGGAATATATAGTATAATTCAGTATCTTATAACAATTCATTTTTATAACTTGCTCCACATTGCTTTTTTTTTTCAAATACGCTTATAATCATAGTGTGTACAGTAGAAAAGACTAGCTGTAAGATAGATCCAATGGGTCTTAATGTTATAATCATTGAATGATAAAGTTCTGAAGTCTGAAGTGATTGTGTACGTTGGTCAAGTGATCCTGCACATATGCCATGTTTAACAGAAAAGAATCCTCAATCAACTTTGTTAGTTTAGCAACTTGTTTGACTGTTGTTGTTGTTGTTGTTGTTGTTGTTGTTCATTTCATCATTGCAGGGTTCTCTCTCTCTCTTTCTCATTCTTTTGCTGTTGTTGTTTATTTCAACATTGCAGCTCTCTCTCTCTCTCTCTCTCTCATATATATATATATATATATATATATATATATATATATACACATATATATGTGTATTATGTATGTATGTATATATATACATACATATATATATATATATATATCATTGTGTTGCTGTTGTTCGTTTCAACATAGCAGAGCTCGCTCTCTCTCTCAATCTCTCCCTTTCTCTCTCAAGGAATGGGGGAATCACCACAATGTTTTATTTGGAGGAGATGCTCGACTGATGAGGGATGGGGAACTGGACAAAAATACTGAATCTAGCTTTAACATGTGTGTGTGTGTATGTGCGCGCGTATGCACGCGCACCTGCGCATGCGTGTGTGTGTGTATGTGAGAGAGAGAGAGTTCAATTCCAGCCTGCAACATAAAAACTGACCTGTTTGCAATCCATTTTAATGCTCTGATCATTCTGGCAGTGTCAGCGTCATGTTTCAGATGCCCCCCCCCTCCTCAAACACACACACACAGACACACACACATACCCCTTCAAATTCCAGAGCATCTTATTTTTCAAAGGCCAAAGAAGTCTGCCAATGACAAACTGCAGATTGGGTGGAGCGTGTATGGAATTTCCCAAGTGCAATGAATTCTTCTTCAATAGATTTTAAGCCTACATAACAGCGGTTAGAGAGAGAGAGAGAGAGAGAGAGAGAGAGAGAGAAGAGGTATTCATGTGGAGTGCAGCCAAGAAAAGAAAACCCAAACAAACATGGCTGCTATGTGTCGTGTAATCTCGTGAAATCTACGAGGCTTCTCGCTTTCAAGCTAATAGCACGTGTCCAGAAATGTGTTTTTCCGTACTTTCACCTCTTCCAGATGATGAAATAAGTAATGAAAGCTTAGATTATTGAAAAGATGCTAAATTTTTGTTTGTTTGTTTTCTCCTGACCTCCCCCTCCCCCGCCATGACTGCATTAGGAGACAAGAATGACCTAGCTAAAGCCAGTATCATATCAACCAATCTTCTACTTCCGATTCATTAACTTTTGAAATACCATATACTGCGTTGTTTCTTGAAGAAGAAAAAACTCACTGAGTTTACTCTAATTTAAAAATATGCTTTCGTCAGGGTAGTTAATTTCTGATGATTAATTAAAGGTCTGATTAGGCTTGTGCAAACAAAAAGAAAATGCGCATTAACACCTGTTTTATAAATAGTTGAGAAAGAGGGACGTAAATAGGCCGTAAGGCCTAGGCCATTGAAAGCCAGTCCCAACTAAAAAACACTACTACTACTACTGTTTTAAACTATCAATCTGTCAAAGTATGGTTTTATTTCAATGAGTGGGCCTATGCATAAGTAATGCCAAATCGTTTCTTGTCAGCACCAGAAACTCAACTGGCTGTCTCATGATAAACCAGAGAGAGAGAATGAAAGAGAGAGAGATGGGGGAAAAAAAGAAAAAAGTTCAAAACCAAACTAGATCTTCGTGGAATAAATTAAAACTTAGTCATCTGAATGGGGGTTGTCAAGTGATCGACGGGTGGATTTTTTCAAAATCACAGACACCCACCCCACCCATCTTTTTAATATAACTTCCTATTAATTATTTCTTTTATTGTAAAATGGCATTTCTTGGCAAGACAAGGTGACCAACACCGAAGTCCTAACCTGCGCTGGCCTCCCAACCATGCATACCTTGCTGAGACAGCGTTGGCTGCGCTGGTTGGGCCACGTTCGCCGCATGGAAGATGGTCGCATCCCAAAAGACATCCTTTATGGTGAGCTTGCCACAGGGCAGAGAAACATTGGCCGCCCACAGCTGAGATACAAAGACATTTGCAAGCATGACATGAAGGCGCTTGAGATCAACACCGAGTCCTGGGAGGACCTCGCAGACGACCGCAACAGCTGGAGAACTACTCTCAAGAAACAGCTGCGGATTGGTGAGGACAAACTGTCAGCTGCTGCAGCAGAAAAGCGAGTTCGCAGAAAAGGGATGACAGCCAACAGACCAGCATCAGCATACACATGCGACCGCTGCGACAGAGACTGCCTCTCTCGCTTTGGTCTGTACAGTCACAGGCGACGCTGCTTGGACCAAGCAGACAGCCCATCTAGACATTAGAACAGATGTACTTTGTCCATGGTCAGTCATGACCGAAGGAGGCCTACTGTACTGTACTGTACTGTACTGTACTACTGTACTGTAAATGAATTAATTTATTTTTTGGCTGTTTTATGTCTGCGTTTTTTGTTTGTTTGGTTTATTTGTTTGTTTGTTTCTGTTGTTTTGTTGTTGTTGTATATTTCTTTTATTTTGTTTTCTTCTTTCTTTTTCTCCCCATCTTTTTCAGTGTTCTGATTTTTTTCAGATGCATGCATGCAAGTTTTTGCCCATACCGTGCAGGCAGTATGTTTCTGCACATTCTACATTCTGTCTTCGCTGGATGTGCACGCTGGGTGTTTTCATGTTTCCATAAGCAGTGGATGCTGACATAACTTACAAGATCTTTAACATGTATATCTGATGCTCTGCATGTATGTACAGCAGTATACACATGTCAGTGTGGGTATGAGGTTGGTAATAACAGATGCATACACGCTTACATGGGAAATCAGCCCTTTACCCAGTAAGTAGAAAGTGAACATTTAGCATTTGGTCCTGGGTTCTAAAGCTAGTTTCCAGTTTGCTGGTGATAAAGAAGACTGTGTGTAGACCACCAACTCCTCCAGTATAGTGAGCTTCTTTTCTGCTGAACATGTCAAAGCCATATGTAAGGAGACAGATGACCAGTGCATGAGCAAAACACCAACTGACCATGTATAACACCTCCAGCATAGTAATCCTAGATTGTAAAGTAGAATGTAACTTTTCCATTTCCAATTCAGGAAAAAGGAATAGGAGGCTCTCAGCAGGAAGATCAGGAAGTTGTCAGTGTCCACACCAAGCCCACCAACACCATCAGAAGACAGTTAGTCCACCCCAAAGACAAAATAGACAAATTGGACAAATCAGGGGCGATATACAAGATAGACTGCCAGGACTGTGACCAAAGTTACATTGGCGAAACTGAGCGCAACTTGCACAAAAGACTAAAAGAACACAAACGTGAGTCCTCTCCAGTGGGGGAACATCTGACCCACACCCAACATCACTTTGAAAAGGATAATGTGCAAGTTCTTGACAAAGAAGCAAGATGGTTCCAGAGGGGAGTAAAGGAGGCAGTCTACATCGCCGCAAGGAACCCCACCCTGAACCGTGACCGGGGCCGACACAACCTGCCATCGGTGTACTCCTCATTTATTCAGTCGCGCTGTTCTGAGTTCGCTCACGGAGGTGCGTACTGTAGCCAGATTTCAACCCAGCAGTTGCGCTGAAGAAGTTGGCCGGGCCACCGATGAAGCTATGCAAGTGAGTAGCCTTCTTACTGAGAGATAGGTTTAGCCCGGTAGCCATCAAGAAACAAATTTTGTTTGATAATACATGATTTAGATCAAGCGTGATATCTACAACATTCTGTCAGACATTTCAGAGATATCCCTGACTGATTTTAACTCAGAATTGGTCCTAAGGTCTTGTGATTCCCAAATGAGCAGTTTAACCTTAGGGCCACCACTCCACTCTGATAGTGGTGTTGAAATGTTTATTTCACTTCATGGCTGAAGTAGATATATTCAGTTTAGTGGGACCGTGACCTTATTCTTAAGGTATTCTAAACAGTAATTTTATTATCAAGGGTGCAACTTAGAAAAAGTCAAGTAACTGAAAGGGGCCCAGGGACCGGCAGCACCCATATGGGGGGTCTGGGGGGCACGCTGAAGCTTTTTCAAAAAAACGGATTTTCCGTTTCTGACTCTTTTGAAAAAAACGGATTCCGTCATCAAACGGAAAAAGTTGCACCCATGTATTATTCTGCATGAATAAACTGCATCCTTCAGACATTGCTTTCTTTCAGTAAGCCCAAGCATTATCATTGTAGTAATAAGCATCTGTCAGCATCTGTGGATTGCTAATATGATCTGACCACACTGTTTCTTGGCAGGTTTCTGCTTGCTCAAGCGAGCATTATAACACACAGATGAATCCAAATGCCCTAAAAAGTTCTAAATCCAGACCCCACTGCAACTGAAGAATTCAAACTATTGTTATTGTTATTGTTATTGTTATTGTTATTGTTACTGTTGTTTAAAGCCTAGCCAACTGCATAGAGCCATATCATGGCTTTAACTGTTTCAAAACATATACAATGCTTCAACAAGAAAAAAGAAAAGAAAATTAAGTAAACACACCAGTGCATTTGCACGCAAAATCTACGGAGATGCCCCTGGCATTGACCACTCCGTTCAATTTATCGCACATGGGGATTTAAAAAACAAACCTGAATACAAATCTAAACATAAATAAGGATGCTAAAACTTACTAACCACATCAGATGTCATAAGCCAGCGGTAGCAAAATTGAAAGGTTTTATCTAAATTAAATACTCCGTGAGACTGGAAGCTCCAAGAATTTGTCATGTTACATAAGAGTGGAAATGTCAAAGACTGCAACAATTATAGAACAATTGCACTGATCAGTCATGCCAGTAAAATACT
>CM060306.1:29730982-29810982 GCA_030674185.1 Monoplex corrugatus | reverse complement strand
AGCCAATCAACAGTTTTCCTGCTAATTCTTTCATTCATGGGTTACACACAATCCTCAACGAGCATTACACAGTTATCACTGTAGGTTACACAAAGTCATCTGGGCACGATGACTTCTTGAACACAGGGCCGCAGCGTGACATGTACTTTCTGACATAGTCTTTGGCCTTGGCCTTGACATTTTCATTGACCTCCAAGTCTTCAACATGACGGCAGTGCTTCAGCTCCTTGGCCATGACATGGTGAGTCAACTGCACAGTTCACATCAACGTCATTACCCCATGCAAATAACAGCCTTTCAGATGCGGCAATATCAAAAACAAAACAACATGGTCAAACAAGCTAAATATTTCCCAATATTCATTCATTTATATGTGTTTTGTTAGTGATGTTCAACATAATGCCAATCTTTAATCTAACTAGTAAAAGTACACCAATCTTCAGTCTAACTAGTAACTACTGACAAACATCATACATCTGCCCCCCCAACATTTTGTGCACTTGGTCAGTTTAGCTGAAAATTTACACCTGTTTTCTTTTGTTAATATTAAATACTCATTCTGATTCAAATTTTGTGTATTACTGGTTCCTAATAAAATCAGGTGCTAATTCAACTTATAAATGAGAATAATTAATACCTGTTGGGTGGTGTCTATTTTCCACTGCATGAATTCCATGTTTGTCACAAAATATCATTCACATGAAAACTTTGTTCTTAAATCAATCTAATAGAATAACAACAAATCTATAAAAAAGTGTGAAGTTATTACACATAAAGCAGCATAAAAGACTTTACCATCAGTTATTCAAACAGTTTTAAAAGCACTCCTTCCTCATCACTTTAATAAAAGGTGACTTAAAGACACAGGTAAACTGTGATGACAGACACATCATGACTCACCCTTCTTGCCAGATGTTTAAAATCATCAGTGGTCTGAATGCGACCCAATTTGCAGTCTGGTCGACGATAGGGGTTCAGGTAGACCACCACAAACTTTGACATCTGAAACAAGAATCAAACTCACAGTTCCACTTACATTCATGTGTTACACCATAGAAACCATCACACAAAAACTTGCATGCGCATGCACACCCCACACCCCCCAAAAACACGCACACACACATACTTGCACATGCATATGTACACACACACACACACACACACACACACACCCCACACACACACACACACACACACACACACACACACACAACACAAACACACACACATAAACACAAACACACCATAAACACCAAACACAGAACAAAACATGTTCATCAAAGCAGCTATCATTATGAAGCACCTACACATAATGGGTGCCAGATGATACGAACATACACAAATGATTGCACGAGTCGGCAGTCCAGAAAACATGGAAGACCATCACCTGTTCCATGCACACTAACCTGCTTTCTAAACCTCTCCTTGAGTTTCTTGGCCACCTCACTAGAGGTATCAGCAGCAGCTGTTGTGGTTTTGCGCTTGCTGTCTTCCTCTCCTTCCTCTTCCTGAATATCCAAGGCATCAAAGTCCACGTCTTGGGGGAGCTGCCATCCCAGCTGGGAAAATCCCACCGAGTAGCTCTGTGTCATGAAAAAACATAACATATTTAGATAATTATCACTGTGTCCTAACACTAAAGTCTGATGAATTGATTCCCAGTGATAGGTAAAACCAATGCAACAAAATACCAATTGATGAAAATGTCTCAAGTACCGAAATTCAAATGGAACACAGTATGAACTAATAAAAGACAATAACTTCAATTCTCAATAATATATCAAAGGAATGCAATACAATATCATTATAACGAAGGTTGTGTAATTCAGAGTCACACATAAAAGCAATGCACAAAGGTAACAATCAGCGAGGACTGCATGAATGAAGATGGTATGATTTGTGATGGTATGATTTGGTTTGTGGAGTTTTTTCCCTTTCTTTTCATTCTAAGCAATGTATTTCTGAATGTGAGTAAGCAAGTCGTTCTGACTGACTGGCTCACACTGTAGAGTTGTGTTGCTGCACCGTCTGTATACTCCATCTTTATGCAGAGTCTATGACTGTTTGGCTCACAGTGTAGAGGAGTTGTGTTGCTGGCACGGTCTGTATACTCCATCTTTATGTAGCGTCTATATGCTTAATCTTCAAAGGGTTATTTTACTGAGTAAGGAGTTGTACTCCTTTTTCGAAAAAGGAGTGGAAGAGTGTATGCTGGGTATTTTCATGTTTCCACAAGTCACCATATTTCCAGGATCTTCAACCCGTGTATTTATGTTTTGCATGTATATACTCACAAAGAGGTTTCAGGCACCAGCAAATTTGCTCATAATGAAGATCAGATAAATCTCCCATCTTAACTCACCAGGTACCAGGCACCACCCGGGCATGGTAAATCCCAGACATTCTGACTGAAGTCTGACATCCCAACCACTAGGCTATGACACGAATATGTATAATGTAAAATGGTAGGACACAGCAAAGCAGCACATACCTGGTCAAAGTGTTGTAGTAGTACACACGCCCTTCAGAGTCCCTGGCTCTTTTCCAGGGTTCAGGTAAGGCGTCACCCTGTTCCGGAGGTGAGGGTGGAGGTGGTACATCCTCGTCTTCAGTGGGAGTGACAGGTTGGGCAGGAGGGACTGTTGTGGCCGGCGGAGGTACAGCTGTCATTTGCTGCATGGCCTGTCATAAGACATATCCATCTATACAAAGCACTACCATCCCATTTTCTGTGTAAAATCTTTGTCATCATCCGTCAGTCACAGTCACCTTTGTCATAATACATATCCATCTATACATAGCACTGCCACCCCATCTTCTGTGTAAAATCTTTGTCATCATCTGTCAGTCACAGTCACCTTTGTCATAATACATATCCATCTATACAAAGCACTACCATCCCATCTTCTGTGTAAAATCTTTGTCATCATCCGTCAGTCACAGTCACCTTTGTCATAATACATATCCATCTATACATAGCACTGCCACCCCATCTTCTGTGTAAAATCTTTGTCATCATCCGTCAGTCACAGTCACCTTTGTCATAATACATATCCATCTATACAAAGCACTACCATCCCATCTTCTGTGTAAAATCTTTGTCATCATCCGTCAGTCACAGTCACCTTTGTCATAATACATATCCATCTATACACAGCGCTACCATCCCATCTTCTGTGTAAAATCTTTGTCATCATCTGTCAGTCACAGTCACCTTTGTCATAATACATATCCATCTATACATAGCACTGCACCCCATCTTCTGTGTAAAATCTTTGTCATCATCCGTCAGTCACAGTCACCTTTGTCATTTCCTCTATATTAGCAAGTACTTGTCATGCAAAACATCAATCGATAATTGACATTACGATCTCATCTTAAATGTTAACTATTCCTAAACTGTTCATGATGATGTTAATCAAACTTGCTGCCATATCAGGTTTCAAAAAATATTCAGCGTCTGAACTCTTTCTTTACAATAACAATAATAAAGTCTTTCTATAAATGGTCTTGAAATCATTTTCAGCACATAATACATAAAATAAGAATTTTATTTTCTACTAATGAACTCTTTTCTAGAAAATTTTCTTCAAGACAGAAGTGGATTAAATTTACAAATCACAAAATGTCTAAAACAGGAACACAGATCAGAAGGAGATAAGTCAACGGGACAATCATTCATACTATGACTAATCACTGGAACTACGCGTTGTTTCCCATTCTCTGAAGGCAGCTCTATAAAGACCCTTTCAGCCCCATCAGTGTAATCAATGATGTTGCAATATCAATCAAACAGGAAGCTTCACTCACCAGCTGCTGCACAGCAAGTTGCTGCTGCTGCTGCTGTTGTAATTGTTGCTGTTGTACCTGATGCTGAAGCTGCTGTTGTAGCAACTGCTGCTGTTGCTGAAGTTGTTGCTGCAGTTGTTGTTGCTGCAACTGTTGGTGCTGTTGAGCTGCAGGATCATGATACGCTTGTCCACTAGGACTACCTGCATATGCAGCTTGCAGCTGCTGCACATATAACTCACACTGTCAGTGTCATTTTCATGAACTGTATGCACCCTATGATTTTAATACTTTCAACATGTAATTGGTAACATGATAAAAATTTTGTCAAAAATTTGTAACTTTTCAAGAAAAGCTGAAAACTTATTTGACAATTTTGTTTATGCCTTCCTTATTTTCCCTTCCTTTTTTTGTTTGTTTTGTTTTGTTTTGTTTTTGTTTACTCAAGAACAGGCACTTAATATGGTACAACATTAAACTGCATTTTTGTTGAACACACACGCACACAGATGATCAAAATTGACAATATAAATAGGCAAATACAGCCCTGAAAGTTGGTATTTTTACCTACTAGTCTTTGACTGATGCTTCCAAATTTTTACCAGTCAGACTGAAAAATTTCCCAGTCAAAATACAAGCCCTGCCACACAATAGCCAAAGCACTGCTTTGAGATTTTACTTGCACTGACTGATTCATTAGCATAGTGTGGATTTCTTCAAATTGTATATTCCAATGAATGTAGAAGTACAGTGTAACAGAAAACCAAAACAACTGTACTGAAAATAAGAAAAATAAAACAAAATAAAACACATGAAAGTCTCTCAGTCTGGGGCCCTGGTATGGTCTGTTTATTTTATTAGTCTTCATCTTCATGAATCAGATCCAGACTGTCCGGCTAAGTGCATCAGAACATCCTTGGCCTTTTGCAATGGAATACCAGTATCCTTTTTTTAACACTGTCTGAACTAGTCAAAAAGTCTGACTTGAATGTGAGTGAAGGATTTCTTGCATAGGTTATACGTGTTATCAAATCTTAAAGTTCACCATAAGCCAGCCATGTAAACTCCTTCCATTTGGGAAGAAAGCTTTGCTAACTCCCAAATGACTTCATAGTAGAAGTTTCTGATTCAAGGGCTATAGCTATTGAGGGCTTCATCACAGAGTCGGATGTGGTTTTACAACAAGAAGTGCAGGGTTGCTGTATACCAATACTCGGTAAAGCTGGTTGACTGGATCGGAAAACTCGTGAAACACCGTAAGATCTCTTGTGGTACGCAGACTGATACAAACTGTTATAATGCACTCATTATTGGTGAGTGATGTTTTATTTTTACTCGCCAAATATTTTTTGCCATGGCAAGTAAAAATACCCGCCACTTTCAGGACTGAAATAGGTTTGTTCATTTATAATCGTACACACACACACACACACACACACAACACATACATACATGAATGTGTGCATGCGCGTGCGAACACACACACACACATGCACACACACACAGCATACGTACACACATGAATGCATGCACACGCATGTCACATGCGCACACACACACACACGCACACACACACACACACACACATACTTACGCAACACACTTTCCTAATTCTAAAGTACTTTGTATAAAACACCAATGAAGCTGTCTTGAAAATTCTTTTACTGGACACCAACACACACAAAAACCTGCAGCTATGCTGTCAATAATGAATCATTTCTACAAACAGCCTTGCAGCCACGTAAAAATGAAAAAATATATCAAGTTTACTCTTCATCACTCCTGCACCAAACAAAGAAGAAAATTTTAACAAACTCTCAGAACCAGCACCACACCAACATCATCATCAACAACACCACTAAAACAAATGCGACAGAGACAGACAGACATGCCCACACCCACCTGTTGGAAAGAGTCCAGGGCATGAGGCAACAGCGCCTGTTGTGCCACCAGCTGTTGGGCAGCTACAGCCAAATCTCCACCAGCCGCCTGTGTGGCCAGTAACAGTGCCTGATGCTGCTCTGCCGTCAGCGCATGGCCCCCATACATCTGACTGCTGTCATACACCGCTGCACATCAAAACAGAAGCATGACGTCAACACCCATATCTCTTTCTCATTCTCAAAACGATGGATCATGAGTAAGAAAAATCACAAGTTATTCCACTGTGAATACATTCTATGATAAAAGTGCTTTGATTTTATCCAAACTTTTATCATATGTGGATATATCCTCCAGACCCCAAACTTTATCAAAGATAGTAAAGCTCCAAACAGGAAACAATGGTAACATCATTATTTTTATGTTTAGAATTTACACACATATGATACAGGTCAATGTGAATCCTTTGAACAAGAGACACACACACACACACACACACACACACACACACACACACACACACACACACACACACACACACACACACGCACGCAAACACACATACACATATACATACACACATACACATACATGCGCACACACATGTGTACACACTCACACACATACACATACATGTTCCCACACACATACACACACACACAACACACCACACAAACACACACACATACAAGACGGAACTTCCACATTGCACACACCTTTTCCCTGACCAGTAAGCAGACTGAGATCTTGCCCCAGTCCCTGCAGGATGGCCGCCAGTGCGGGGTTCTGCTGCAAGATGAGAGCTGCTGCTGCCTGCTGCTGCTGTAAAACCACCTCCTGCTGCCGCTGCAGCTCTGCATTCATCTCATCTTCTGCCTTCACCTGAGCTTCAAACAGCTGACGTCGCACTTCCTTCGAGATCTTTGGGCCACCTGCAGCTTGCAAGCGTCTGAAACAGCAAGATGTTGTTTGAAAATGTCAGGGATAATGACACCTTGTTCATTTCTGTATTACACACAACTCTCATAAGCAGATGTGGATTTATCTTTTCTTCACATTATGTACCCACTGTTGGCCTGGTAAGACAGCAGTAGCCCTTTCCCAATGATTAGAATTCTGAAAACCTTCCAGGTGGCTGGTTCTCCATAACAAACTTTGTCATGTCAAAATACAACTACCAGCTCCCTGTGCTTTTTTCTGTTTACTTAGGTTATCATGGGTCATGAATTGAATTCTCCAATATGATCCTGCCAAGTGAACAAAAAGATGGACAAGCCCTTCTAGTAATTTCCTTTTCTTTGCAAAAATAATGACAGAAAAATCCAGCTTTTTGTACTTCACCTTGCAGTAACTTCAGTTAAGATAAAACTTGACACGTACTGAGGACAATGGCAGACTGTCACAACAGGCGAAACGGACTTTAAATATTCTCAGAATTTACAGAGGAAATGTTGTTCACATACCATCATACAAAAGTGTTGGTTTTAGGCTCTTTTTTAGTCCACATAACCTTGAACATGACACCTTAATATTTGCGACTCCCTAAAAGTCCATACATTTGACCAAAATTTGGTTTTGGCCTATCTTAAAACAGCCAAGATGTTTTGGTAAAACACATATACACACAGAGACGGTCCTTTCCTGCCAGAATTTTTGACAATTTCTGTTTCAGACAGTGTAATCATGAAGATAACGATGGTCTAGAATATCAGTCAATGTGACCTTAAAAAAACTTCTGAGAAAACAAACCTGACATGCTTCAGGCAATGGTTGACTGTAACAACTGCAAAAACAGACTTTAGACACTGTCAGAAGTTCCTAAGGAAGTGCTGTTCCCACCCCTTCCTTGAAAACTACTGATTTTCAACAATCTTGTCTGTATGACCTTCAACTTGATGCCTTATCTTTTTGCAACTCTTGAATGTCCATACCTTAGGTCCAAATCTGGTAAAGACAAAACTTTGGTAAAGATATACCCATTAAGAACTGAGAAAACCATGCCTATATGTTTTTGTCACACACAAACACACACAGCCAGCCAGCCACACACACATATATACACACACACACACAACCAGACAGACAGACAGACAGACATACACACACATCCAGTTTATATAAAATAATCTCACTTTCTTTTTTAAATGGAAAAGAATAAATGAGTCAAAGTTTTACTTTACCGGTAGTACTCTGTACACTGACTTAAGAATTCCCTGTTAGAGTCCTTGTCCTTGTTTCACTTTTTGCCTTTTTTTTTAATACGCACAAAAAGTTGTCCACTGGCGATAGCAACAACATGACTTTATTTCTCAGTATCCTACTCTACCTCAAGTGTCCAAATCTTGATAAGATGCCCCAGATTGTTAAGAATGTTTTTTGCAATACACATGGAATATGGAAAGCTGACAAAAAGTTACCAAGCCATTTTTATGCCTGTGCAGCAATATAAGAAATGCTAGTAGAAATGCTAGTATTTACACAAACAGCAGAGGTTGCTCTTTAACTTTCCAAGACACATCCAAGAATTCTGTACAAATATATTTAACCCTTTGACTCCCGCACCCTGTTCATCAGCATCCTGCATTGGCAATCATGCTAGCAAAGCAAAAACTTAACCCTTTCATTCCCTCACCCTATCAACCAGCTTCCTGCAGAAAGCTGGACAGGGTGAGGGGGTCAAAGGGTTAAGTTTTTGCAGTTGTTGGATGGGGTGTGGGAGTCAAAGGGTTAACAAACAAAATTTAAGAGAGACATAAAACACAAACTATCAGAAAAAGCTCTTTCTAATACGAGCTCGTAACTCACACATACACTTGGTGTTTGTCATCTCTCAATCACTGAGATTGTGGAATGAGACCAAAATGGCTTACTTTTTCATATCATCTTCCTCCAGTTCTTTCTTCTTGGATTTCTCTATCTTGCTCTTTTTCCAGCAGGCATAGGGGTCAGGCTCTGTGAAAACAAAGATGCAGCATATATATATATATAAAACAAACTCATTTTCCAGTACCCACAGGGGTCTGGTTCAGTGACAACATACACAGCCTACAGTACATACAACATACTGACACAGACAGCAGACCAAAAGAAAAAAAAACAATCCACACAATAAAAATCTCAACATGGGACCAATAGCTAATACCAACTAGTAAACCAAAGTAAACAACATAGTTCTTATATTCTATCCTTTCACTCTATTAAAAGTAAATCAAAACCGCAGCTAAGTGTACTTTTTTCCTGCATTCCAATTGTTTGAATTTAGATAAATGCCACTATTCGAAAAGTCAGAACTTAGCTTTTATTGTCTCCTGTGACAATGTTCAATATCCCATGTTTCATCTTAAGAGTTGTACTGATGAATATGAAAAATTACATCAACAAAAAGTATGGGGCATTATGTTTTGAGTGTACGCAGAACAAACAAAACTCATTATCAAAAGATGCAACTGTAACTGTTCACTAACCAGTGAAACTCCAAATTCAATAAGTGATACATACCATTATTCTCTGGCTTGGCAAAGTCTGAAAACGAAAGAGAAAAGAGAACTGACAAAATACAAAGACAAAGCAAAAAGAAGTGACACAACACGAAAGTAGTATATACTAAAAGCAACTGGGATTGCTTGAGCCATCTTCAAAGCTAATCATACAATCAAGTATGTAAACAAATGATCTGTCCTTATTCAAATAAACCCAGATCAAATTGTGTTGCTTACAGCCTAGCCAACCACTAAAGCTATATCAGGCCTAACCTCATGTTAAAAACAACTCCAGGCCTATCAAGAAGCCTACAGTTAAAAACCAACCAAATGATTAGTCTTTCAAGTCTAAAATACATTGTAAAATCTTTTCCCTGCCTATAATCACATAAAATGGAATCTAATGATCAGTTGTAAAAATCTGAAAAATACATCTACAGAACATCTCTGAAGTTGTCCTTTCAGAAATTTGCTGTATAGTGCTTATGTCTTACATTGTCCAAGCCTCAGCATTCAATAGGATGGTGTTCAATACTGAGCAGTTCATCACACAATATGCATCTTAACACTTCTTCGTTTTTTAACAGAAATGACTGAAAGCAGAATATGCAACCCATCTGTAACCTGCACAATGCTGTCTCCTTCTTCCTATGGTTCCCAAGAACATATGGGAGGAACTGTTTCAGGTCAGAGTGGTTTGGAAAAGTTTATCATCTCTGTGGTTGTTCCATTTCTCTTGCCAGCTTTTTTTTTTCAACAAAATCATGTACTCTGGGTTTCAGATCTGTATAAGGAATGATGGATTTAGACATCTGTTATGGTATTCCTGGCAAGGCAGTCTGCTATTTCACTGCCTTGAATACTAATGTGGCCATTAGCCCAGGCAAGATCAATGTTGTAACCTTCAGTTTTTAAAGAGGCAAAGAGGTTTAAAGAATTTCAGAAGTTCTCAGTGGCTGATGTTACATCTAGCAATTGCCTCAAGAATGGAAAGGAAGTCCAAAAAGATGAGAAAGTTTTATATTTCTTCTCATGATAAAGTATGCAACAATTATCAATTATTAACAATTCTGACAGGAAACTGTAAAAAGAAAGATTTACTTTCTGTCAGACTGTACAAGTCCTGAATAAGCTGAACAAGATACTGACAATTTACATATGGCTAAACTATTATATTTCAGCTCTCAGTTTTTGTCCTCAAAACTTATTCTTGCCACTATCCTCATTTTGGGAAACTGTGGGATGAATGGTCCAAATGGTGAACTATGAAGATCAATGACTGCTGGATCTTACAGTGTCACTGCTGAAGCATATATTCAAGTTCTTCTGGGACCCATCTGTTTGTTTTTTTTCAGTATGAGTAGCACCATCTGATAGGCATAACTGAGGGCTTTCAACAGATTTTACTAAACAATCTGGACTTCTTGCTTCCCTTCTAGTTTAATAATGATCACAATCACCAAAACTTTACAAAATTGTGAATCATTTGAAGTTCTGTATACAGTTACCATGTTCCCTCATATCCTGTGACTGTTATGTGTTATCGTGTTGTGCACGTCATAGATCTGACTGTAAAGTTGTTCAAACAACTGTGCATGCCGGAACAGTGTAGTGCATAAGCAACTGAAACCTATCAATTAATACAGTGATTACCAATGCTCATTAAGCAACTGAAACCTATCAATTAATAGTGACCATCAATACTCATTAAGCAACTGAAATGTATCAATTAATACAGAGTAACTATCAGTACCCATTAAGTTCAAAGCTGTACACTGTTTGATGGAACTACAATAAACTGAGAGAAACTACAATGAAACCAACAGAAGCAAAAAGCTATCAATTATACAACGTTAAGGCATTAGTTGCTGCTTACTTTATTACGCTCTCATTCTGTATCATGTCTCTTAGATAACCTGCCTTATCTTAGCACTGGTGTTAAACTTGTATAAGACTAAGGAACAAAGAACAGGAAACCATGAATTACAAACCTAGTTCTCTCTCTGTTCTTTTTCTTTCTTCTATTCTCTGTTTCTTGGGAATCTTGTACAGCTCCTGGACACAACAAGAAATTGATGAAAAACAATGTATAATTATGGCCAGCAAAAACAACAACAGCATATCACAGTAAACAATGCATTATGAAATGTATTTCCTTCCGTACTTTTCTTAGCTGCCTTCACACCCTCTAGACAATCTGAAACTCTGACATGCGATTAACGACAAACCCCAGGCATGGTATTTTTTTGATTCAGCGACTATCTTGTCTGACATCACAGATACAGTCAATCACAGATACAGTGATTCATTGATAAATTCAGATTAGTGACCTTGACATGTTTCTGGATATGTACGCTGGTGATTTTTTCAGTTGTGTTTTCTGTCGCAAAAATGCATTTTCAGGCAGGCACTTGCATTCGATAACTATCCCGTCTTTACCTTTGTACTAGAAATGACAGCAGATTTGTAAAATAATACACCACATCAGAATGACAGAGAACAAGATAGATGCCAATTTACAATGGAAAGGCTGTGTTCTATCATCAGCTGTATGTGAAACTCTATGAATTCAGTCACAACTAGGAGACTAAGGCTGGCCTTGCACATTTACATAAACAGTTGGAATGTTACAGATTTTCATAAACAGTTGAAATGTTAATTTTTGCAACTCAGTAGTTCCTAATTTTCAAGCATGCAACATTCACTCTGACACTCACCTTCAGCTCACTCCATGTAGACAGAAGATCACTGGCCATAGAATAGACTTCATCCGTATCTTCCTCTTCCCAACGCTGTTCACTCAGTGCTGCCTCGTTCACCAGAGTGGGCATGTCTTCATCATCCATATCAATGCTAGACAGTGATGTAGATGGCACAGCCAGACTGTCATCACCACTAATATCCATGGACTCTAGGTCTGGGGGCACAGGACAGTCTTCAGACATTTCCCATTGCTGCTTACTTCCCCCAATGTCTGTCTTGTCTTCAACTTCTGATGATTCTTCATGAGTATTTTTCAATGACAAATCAGGGAGATCTTCAGAGCTTTTTTCCTGTTGCAGAGAGATCTTTCTGCTTTGAACCAAATCAGTGTCTTGTGAAGAACTACTGGCCTCAACTTCAGATGCTTGCTGCATTTCAGAAGGGTCTGTGTCTGTTTTGGTGTTGATGTTTGTCACTGTGAGACTAAATGAATCAGCTTCTTCTGTCTCCCCTGTGCTAGTCATAGCCGTCAATGAATGAATGAGACCTTCAGCCCCTGCTTCTGCGGACATATTTCCAGGAACTTCCTCTTGTTTCCTGCTTATTTCCGTCAGCACTGAATCAGGAGTCACAACTTCACCATCTGCACCTGCTAAAGACTCCATTTCCGGTCTCACTTCACTGTCAGCACCACCAGCTTCTTGTTCAAAACTCCCTTCAGCAGTCTTCTCATCCGCGTCTGAAGAACTGCGAACTGCTTCTTCTGAAGTAGACACAGTCTCCTCCCCAGTGCCATGACCTGACATGTCAGAAACCAGTACTTTACCATCTCCTAGCACCTCACTGTTTGTTGAGGACACCACATCGCTGTCAGAATTGATGGTCTCATCAGCAAAGGTGACTCGCTTCTTGGCTGTCTTGCGCACCTTGCTGTCCTTGTGGATGGTGAGGATGGACACCACTGGTCGGTCAGGGGGCACAGGGAGGGGAAGAGGCAGAGGTTCACTGAGAGAGTCCGCTTCTGCCTCAGGGAGGGGAGGGGGTCCAGGGATGGTGGCCCACTTTTCAACCATTGTCATGATTTTGCTTTCCTTCAAGACAGTACGGTTGGAGATGGGCAGTTTCCTCAGCACAGACAGTATCTGAATGAAACAGTTACACACCATTTAAAGAAAACTATTCCTTAAAAAGTAAACAAAAACAAAAAAAAGGGGGGGAGGGGATTCGTTGATGAATTAGTATTCGAGGAGATAGTAGTAATGATGTAATGGACTATCAATTATGCAACTGTAGTAAACAGCATAATACATAAACTGTAAAACAATACACTGTTTTGAAATAAATCAGATTGTTCCCCAAAACAGTTGCTAAAAATAACATACATTTACATCTTAAATCTGTACAACTTTGTGGTCATATTTTAGCTAGTTTTAACATTTTCAAAAGAAATTCAAGGCAGCAGTTTCAATGCTGTCTTTTTTCCTGTAAACTGTGTCTATAACTGAAAAAGAACCAGTTTCCCATACATCTGTAACTGAAAAAGAACTAGTTTCTCATACATACATAACTGAAAAAGAACTAGTTTCTCATACATACATAACTGAAAAAGAACTAGTTTCTCATACATATATAACTGAAAAAGAACTAGTTTCTCATGCATGTCTGAAATGAAAAAGAAATAAGAGACTGGTCTACAATGTTTAGACTGATGGAAGTGAAACTGTAACAAAGAAATTTGTTATCCAAAAATCATACTTCAATACAACTGTACAGCTGAACAAATAAACAAGTCTCAGTGTGTACATCATAGGTTTCAACAAATACCTTTGTCTTCAAGTTGGTATCTTCCTCTGATTCTCCCATGCCTATGTCCACCATCCAACTCCACAGTAGTGGTAAGCCTTGGTAACCAAGAAACAAGCGAAGACAGTTGATCTCAGTTGTGTTCTGTAATCATAAAATGTACTATCCTTCAGTTTCAGTCAATTGCAGACATACATCACATTCATTAAAATTTTTAAAAAGTGCGCCATAGCACACATATGCAATCAAACATAATCATGCCAGCTACCTGAAGTCTATACACATACCATATGAACAGGCAAAGTCTGGTGATGTTGCCTAACTTACAGTAGCCTCGCACAGATGTAATATCTGTCTTTCCCTTTCAACTACAGCCCACCCTTCAATGAAATCTACCGACACATTTGTATAGACTGGCCTACCAGTCTGTCACTGCAAGAGCACATGCATCTGCACTCATCTCTGTATGTGTTCAGAGAAAAAAGCTATTCCCATATTGCAAACAACGGTATTTATTGTCCTCGTGGTTATTAATGTAGAACTGACTGCAGCAGGACCTTCATATGATCTCTCCACTCAAGAGCTGATAGTGAACAGAAATCCTATCTATGGTAATAAGAATAATCCCTAACAGGAGCTAATCATATAATGACAATCTCACATATGTCAATGGCAAGTTTCAAGATGACATAAATGGTTCTATTCCAAGTCATTGTAACCTGAATCCAAGACACCACCAAACAACACCTCGCAACTGCAGCACCACCGTAAAACATGGCAAACCTGACAAAAATTACCTGCAGGATGGTGAGAAGGGAGAGGCGGTGCTCAGGTTTGCGAGCTCGAACCATCAGTCGACACACATCCAATATATGGTCCTTTTGCTTCATTCCGCTCTCCAAGCAGCTGATACTGTCCATGTCCTCATCCAACTATAAGACCACACACATACAAGGAAAGATCAATACATACATGTACAGCATAAGCACACCAAAAATCAATACAATTACTCAGCTGAAACATAATGAGTATGTAAAAACGAAAGACAAGCATAAAGCACAGACACACTCACAGATGTATACATATATACATAAAATACAATCAGAATCACTAAAACATACACACATTCTCTCTTTCTGCATAATCTAAGAATGTTCATTGTAAAATCTGATGATCCATGTGCCGATGCTTCATTTATCAAACAGATGAAGATTTTCCAAGCACACTTCGTTTATGAGTCAGATTTTTCAAACAGACAACATATTGTCAAACAATGCAATTTTTCTAAAGAAAATTTCACATTCGAATTTAAAATCAAAACCCTAATTATACAGCAAATGTCACATTATAGCCTGAAACCATTTTAAGTTACCTTCAGTGAAATTTGTCACAAACAAAAACCACAAAGGAGGACAGTCACCCAGCATCATGGAAAGCGATAATCTCATTGATGTTCTTGTTATTGTTGACTGATGGTTTACATGTAGCACTAGACCAGATTTATCATTACTATTATTACATAACAAACTGTTACATATTACAGAAGATAATACTTGTTAATTTTTTTAAACAATTCATTTTATGTTTTTTGCCTTTTGTGGAACAATAAAAAGACAAAACATAACCAGAAGATAAAAAATATTTCCCTGTTAATGGGTTAAAACATTAAACAAGAATACTGACCATTTCATCTTCAAAGAGTCCAACTTTTCGGCGTTCCCAAGATCTCTCCTTTTTCTTCCGTGCTCGGAAATTCTTCCGACCTCCTATGAATCCACGGCAACAGTCAGCTCCGCAGTAACACTTCTGAGGCTCTCTGAAATTGTTTAGTATTATATGCTTAGGTCACAGTACACACATTGCATGCGCATACACACATACACACACACACACACACACAAACACACACACACACACACACACATACACATACACACACACAATGAACAAATCTAGCTGCATGTAGGCATGCTCTAACGACTAGTCAGCTGTGAACTTTTCAATATCCTACTAAGATGAGAATTATTACAATGCACACTTTCCATCTAGTAGTAAAAGATCTGGTGAAGACCAATCATTCAGACAGCAGGGAACAGCTACAAAATACTAAGCTTAGCTGTCAATGATAAATATTGACAGGGACAACGTGTCATAGGTCATGATCTACAGACAGCAAAGTTGTCACAGGTCAAAATATGACAGGTCATGATTATTTGAGAAAATTTTCAATAGAAAACATCGCTATCTTGAGTTACAAGTTTCAGTTTGTACTGCTGTCTTCATAACAACATGGCTCTCATGGTAATCTGCCAGAAATTAATTACTACATGCTTACGATTAAAATCACACTAAAGACAAACTCTTTTCAATCCGTCTATGCAACAAAATAAATGGATGAAAGATCTTCCGTGCATAAACTTAACTTGGAAGTGTCATGAATGGAACTCATAAAACAAAACATAAACCAGCTTTGATAGATTCTCTCCCAGAAGTATTTTAATTGACATTTCATTGTAAATGAATTTTCCATACTCCCAGAAGTATTCTAACTGGCAGTTCACTCTAAATGAACTTTCCATGTTCCAAGAAGTATTTTAACTGGCATTTCACTGTAAATGATTCTTCCAAACTCCCGGAAGATTCTAATTGACAATTCACTCTAATTGAATTTTTTCCATACTCCCAGAAATATCTAAATCAGCATTTCATTGTAAATGAATTTTCCATAAGCTATAATTGGTGGAAAAAGTTACTTTCCCTGTACGACTAAATGTGTCAGGCTTTAGCCAAATGCTTTCTTTTAATTAAAAAATGCTATAATGCAAAATGTGTCAAATTATGTCACTGTGATAAACACTTTTTTTATCAACATTTTCTTGTGGAACTTAGATAAAGAACAGTGTATTGGTTTCATTGCAGGCAGATTTCTTGGCGACAATATCTCGTTGATTTATGAGATGATCAGCAACCTAAACAACAGAAATCTTTCTGGACTCCATCTGTGCTCAGATTTTGAAAACCAAGATCAATCAATTTTATGTGAAAAGTCATACTTCAAGTAACAATACTGTTGCATTTGAAGTCATTTCAAAATGGTTCTCACTTGTAATCCTTATCAGAAGTTGTAGATTAAAACAATGTGTACATACTCTAAAATCAAAAGAATGTTCAGTTTACAGACTTAAGACAGATAAAAAGTGGAACACTTACCCATAGAATTCAAACTGGTAATCAAAGGTGAGCTCCTCCCCAACGTTGACTGGCTTCTTGGTGAAGAACCCCACTCGTAGCTCTCCATTCACAGTCCACTGAGGATCACAGCAATGTCTACAATTAGTACACTTAAATATGTACATTTGTACATTGCTTTACATTCCACACTTAAACAGTCACAGCAATCAGTGGCGGCAAAAGTAGTAATAACAGTATCAGTGGTAGCAGCAGCAGCAGTAGCAGTAGCAGTGGTAGCACTGGCAGCATCAGCATTAACTTTTATCAGAGAATGACAGCTACCTGAGGTATGGATACCTCACCTCACCTCACTTCACCGCAATTCACCTCTCTCCTTCGCCAGGATCGGCAGTAGGAGCCACACTTGATGTCATAAGTTTTCTCCAGGTCACACGATTGAGACATCTGTGGGCGACTTCCTGGATCCCCCGACCACAGACTTCAGCAATGTTGTTGAAGTAGGAAGTGTACAGCCAACCCCTTCTTATCCTCACCTCAACTTTCCCCTGCAGGACAGTTGATATCAAATCTGTCTTTGTGCTTCTCATCGCATAGCCTACATATTTCAGCTTCTTTTGTTGATCTCTGTCAGCAACTGGCGCTTAACACTCAGTTCCTTTAATGCTTTGTCATTTGTTCTTCTGTCTGTCCAACTGACTCTGAGAAGGAGGTACGGATGCGAGTAACAATCCCTTGATTTGGGATACAAGGACAGATGCAGATGCAGATGCACAGATTCATCTGACATTAACCTTTTAGTAAACAAGGAGACAAAATCTCAAGAAAAAATGGAACTTTAAATGTGCGCGCGCACACACACACACACACACACACACACACACACACACACACACACCACACACACACACACACACACACACACACAACACAAACAACACACACACACATAACAAACACATCCACACACATACACACTCTCTCTCTCACTCAACACACACAAACACACACACACCACACACACAAACACACTTACACACACACAACACATACAAACACACACAAAACACGCACATACACAAACACACGCACACACGCTGTGTGTAAATACCTTTTGCGTTTCACAGTTGGGGTCACAGCTATGGTTGAGGAATCGTGAGTTGCTTCCTTTGAGGGTGGCATCAATAAGCTCGTCAGCATTGAGCGCCATGAAATAATGGTGATTCAGACCTTGCTTTGTGTACTGCCGCATGCGACGTACAAAGTCCTTATAGCCTAACAGCTCCCCGACATATTCCATCACAAATGTACCTCTGAAATGAAAAAACGTAAATTTGCATATTAAGAACAATGTCAATACTGTCAATGCAAACTGAACAGCATAGAACAAAAAGCAATGATAGCATATGATTAATCCTATGAAGTAGGTATATCTTTTCCACAAGGTAGTAGCACATAATAATAGATATTATATTCTCTATCATAAATGTTCAACTAGGTATTCCAAAGTGCTCTTCGCGGGCGGCGAAAAGTACGGCAAAGTGCGATTTTTCACTGGTTTTCAACTTGCTCGTTCTCAACAAAATGCAGTGTCAGAAATAAAAAACATAGATCATGTTGATCTGTGATCCTTTAAGCTTTGTTTAAAGTCAAAATAAATCAATAAGTGTAACATTTACCGTTTGAAATATGCTTTTGATGATGGGTACTATATTGCGATTTTGCTGCAACTGGAACGACGAAATCGGAACGCGGTTTTGACACCTACCTTGAAAACTCGCCTCGCGGAGATCAGCTGGGTCAGATATCAACAAACCATTTACACAGTCAAAAAGACGATTAAACTTGCTTTCATCCGATGTAAAAAGTGAACTGATAGGTTTGCATTTAGTCGGTCGTTTCGTGCGTTAAAAACTTCCGTCGATGATTTCGCAACCTTACTCAAAACCAATCTCTCCATATTTTCCACTGTGCAAAAGGTCAAGGTTTCAACTTTCAACTTCTGCTAGTTGCATATGGATTCAACCACTGGCTGTCTTCCGCGAGAACTGAGAAAAAGCAACATATTTTCGCTTTCCCTTAGCGTCTGACGCGCAATGGCGGACACGCGCGAAGATCGTTCGGGCGAGCACATGGACGTCGAAGTTTACGTCGACCGCTCCAGCAACGACGAATCAAGCGATCCAACTTATCTAGAGGGTAAGTGAAATATCTTGCAGTTTGTTTACTATTACTTTTCGACATTTTGTTTCCTGATTTTAGAATATAATTGTTTGGAAAGCGCACAGCTGCAGCACCCACAGTATCATGAATATGTTAGAAGGTAGGGGTAGGTGCCGGTTTGGGGTGCGGTAATTTTACAGAGAGTGAGATCAGGCATATGATTAAAGGAAAATGTTTACAAAAGATTTTTTTAATAATCCATGCCTTTATTATATTTATTTATAATGATGTTAATGAGAGATTAGCGATTTATTGTGGTCACGTGACCAACGCTTTGATCGATCGATAGTCGAATCGGCCGAGTGCCCTCCCTTGACTTCACTCGATCTGGTTCAGTGTCGTTCAATAATTTCACAATGTTACACCTTTTTCTTTTCTGCCTTTGTGTAAACTTCCTGAATGGTACCATTGAAACAAATTTGCATGTTTATCAATCCTATTATTTTTAGGCCCAATATTATTATCACCTAGATCTAGTTCAACAGCTTTAAAAGTTTATTATTATTATTAATATTGTTATCATATTTTTGTTGTTATTATTTTACTATCATTATTCATTATTATTTATCATTATTATTATTATCATTATTTCATTATTAGTTTACTATCATTCATTACTATTTATTATCATTACTATTATTGTCATCAAAAATAATATTTAAACAAAATAAAGTAGGCCTACCAGGTTAATGGGTTGGACACTATGAACCTTCCTAACTAGGCCTATAGTGTTTATGAGATAAATTTTGTTGTGCTGATTTGAGTAGGCCTAAATGTATGGAACATTTTAATTTGCCCACTGCTTTGAGAGTTAGGGTAAGGTATTATAATTTTATTTTCAAAGCTGACAATAATACTGGTAGGCTTCTTACAGCTCCACACCAATCTCTCTCTCTCTTGATCCTTTCTCTCTTTGACAGGCAGGGAAGTTAATTGAGCAGGGGTACAAAAGTCCTTGTGTTCCTGCATGTTTTATGTTCTTGTTTTTTGGATTTGTTTTTGTTTTGGTCAGTATTTGCCTCTTGCTCTGTATGTATAGGCCTGTTTGTCCCTACAAATGGGATTTTCACATTACGCTACAGGATAGAACAGATAGATGTACTAATACTTTCCCTCTACACTATTTTTCTCACAGATGATCTCTTCATGAGGATGAAGGAGCGATTTCTTAAGACTGGCAGAGGGCGGAGACCTGGTCTTTTGGACAACTTTGACAGCAATGATGATGAACTGCATCTTAACATGTTTTAATTTCCTGTCACTTGTGAAGGGGAATCACTGATCATAGACACTGACAAGTATTTTTTTACATTTCATTACATGTTTTTTGTAAAAAGAGATGATTTCTATCTTTTGTGCTTCCAGTTTAAGTTGAAGGCCAGGACAGTTATCTACTGTGATTAAGCAACAGTGAAAGGTCAAGACAATGTGTGGAAGCTTTTGATAATGCTCTACACACAGTTAAGGAACAGTTAAAGGTCAAGACATGTTTTAATTGTTGTTTAATGATAAAAAAACAAACAAATTGGCATGTAAAAACTATGAAGATGACTTCTTTGAATGAATGTTGTTGATGTACATGTCTTGTTTGATTCGATATGTAAACAAAACGCATTATTTGTTACTATTATCAGCTGACATTTGTTATAATTTTGTCATCTGATTTTTGTTTACAGAAAGATTGAAACCTAATGTCTTGTTTGTTATACTGACAGATCATAAAAAACTGATCATTTTGGTATATGGTACTTTGCAGTAGGATGAATGTGACAGAAGTTACGGAGTCTTGCAAAAAGCTAAAATACACATTTTTTTTCAAAATAGGTATTTTATCCTTACCCAAATATGGTTTGATTAAACATACAGATGTCTGGGGTTGTTTTACATTGAAAGAGTTTGTCATGCTGAGCAATTTGATATCAAAACCATTTTTGTAACTTTAAAGTGAAAAAAGTTATGGTGCACCAAATATGTGTAAAATTCGCCATTTTTTTCACTGTGACAAATCGGCATATTTCGCATTTTTGACATCTGATATCTTTTCAACCAGCTTTCAGATGAAGCTGGAAAAAATTAGGGTTAAATTCCTTAATATGTTTATCATATATGATTCATTTCAGTGTCACTGTATTGTATTTCTTAAAGATAATGGAGTTTGAAATTAATGAAAATGGGTCCCTTGCCCAGCTGTTTGGAACGGCGGCGTCCAATTTTGCTATTTTTTGTCATTTTCATAGGTCTGTATTTTTATTGATATGCATTTCTGTCCATATGTTTTTTGCACATCAACTTAACAAGTAAAAACCTCCTCAGAAATGATTTTCTGGACTTGTGTGATTTTATATGTGTGTTCAAGGCATGTCTGAATGTGGCCTAAAAAAATGTGCGAAATTTTTCTAAGTCCAAAAAGAAAGGAAAAAATCATAAAAAATTTATTTTTTATCCCACATTAAAAAATAAAGTATGTATGTGTTCAGAATGAAAATCTCTATTTTCCCAGATGATTTTTATACAGGTAAGTTCAAATTTGAAAATCACTTTGGAATACCTAGTTCAACACAGCACATATAAATTGTATGCAATTTTTTTCTTCACCTGTTATTTACATAACACACACACACACACACACACACACACACACCACACACACACACACACACACAACAAACAAACAAACAAACAAACAAACACCAACAGCTCTTCATCTCTTTCAGAACACACACACACACACATACACCAGAGAGCAGTAGAATTCCATGGCTCAGAAAAAAAACAACAACAAAAAACGCCTAGAACAAAAAGAAACAAGAAGTTTACGATGACACACGCGATTCCAACAAAGTAAACAAAACTGAGTACATACACATGCGGCAAGTCTTCAATGGCTTTCAGTCCCCAGCCTTTGCCGAGTCCACAGAAGAAGGGCTCCGTTTTGGCATACTGTTTCTGCACACAATAAATAATGCATTCTTTCATTTACACAGCACGAAAGAACTGTAGGACAACTAATGATGACAATGAAATGAAGGTATACACTGGAAAATCTATCTATTTATCTATCCACACACACACACACACACACACACACACACACACACACACACACACACAACCACACAAATACACATATTGCTACACACACACACACACACACACACACACACACACACACACACACACACACACAACCACACAAATACACATACTGCTACACACACACACACACACACACACACACACACACACACACACATACACACACACACACAACCACACAAATACACATACTGCTACACACACACACACACACACACACACACACACAACCACACAAATACACATATTGCTACACACACACACACACACACACACACAACCACACAAATACACATACTGCTACACACACACACACACACACACACACATACACACAAATACACATACTGCTACACACACACACACACACACACACACACACACACACACACACACACACACACACACACATACACACACATACACACACAACCACACAAATACACATACTGCTACACACACACACACACACACACACACACACACACACACACACACATACACACACACACACACACACACACACACACACACACACACACACACACACATACAAAAATACACATACTGCTATGTTTTCATTATTATCATCATCTGGACTACAACCATCTCAAAACATATGCAATACCTCCTTAACCCTCAAAAGGAAAAAGAAACCCTCAAAAAGCAAAAAACAAAAAAAAGGAAAAAAACATTTAGTACACATATCAATGCATTAGCATATTTAATCTAAGGATATGCCCCTGGCGTTGACCGTTCCATCAAATTCATCACCAGAGGTTTAAAAAAAAAAAAAAAAGAGTACAATGTGCACATAACTGAGGACACTAAAACACATAAAAACTGACTTAAATTACTAAAAACTGCTTCTGTTTGTTACATTTCCTTGGAGGGAAAAATGCATTTAACATGTATTCCCAATTATCAATCCAAAGTATGTATGGCTTTATAGAACACATACAAGCAAATGGACCAGCAAGATATAAAATGATAGACACAACAGAAACAAAGGAACAAGGCAGAAACAAAAACAGTGACAGAAAAGAGGATATTTCTTGCACAGAATTTCCAGAAGATGAGGACTCTATGTATACATATACTGACAAAGCCCCCAGCATCCCCATGGACACACACACACCACGGCTGTTTAAGGGTGATCACTTAGTTTCGTCCCGCGGCGGCAGCTGTAGCAGCGCGAAGCCAACTTAGTGCTGCCCTGACCTAGAAATACGAGCTCGTAGCTCCGCCTTGTTACCGTCGATCTCGCTACGCCGTATAAGCGCAGTAGTAACTATTACAAACAAGTAACTTCAGGTTTTCCACTAATTTTCTCAAGAGCTTTGTTTGTATTGGTCTGTAATATGCATCATTAAAAAGATGAGATTTTTCTCAATAAAATGATATGTAACTCAACACGTTACGTGCATGTAAGTGTCTAACTAAACGCACAGAGAAGAAAGAGAATGAAAGACGGTGTTGACATGATTTTCAATCTTCGACCGTGAAATGATCAATGTTCCAACGCCGGTAAAATCCAAATGCCAGTTCTCGAATAAAAGTAAAGGCACACATTAGAAGAATGTTGTCTGTAGGGGACGGCTGTTTTTCATTTTTCATGTTTCGCAGCTTAGGGGCCACGTATAGCGTGTCGTAATAACACATGTGACAGCTAAGGTAAACAGGGATGCCGGCGAGGCGGTTGATGGTTACTGGTTCTGGCAGCTCATTAATCTTTAGTCTTCAGTGAATGTTGATATCATTTCAGTCCTCTGGATAACGCTTACCATGTACACACTGTGGCAGAATTCCTCTGTGCTTGGTAATTGTGTATAGTGTTGCCTTGGACATTTTTGTTTGAAATATCAGTGTACTGAGACGACCAGAGTCAGGTTTTGCATGTTGTAGTTGTTGATTATCTCTGTTTATTTTCTTTTGTTTTTGTTGTGTGTGTGTGTGTGTGTGTGTGTGTGTGTGTGTGTGTGTGTGTGTGTGTGTGTGTGTGCATATTTCATGAGCGAGACAATTAATAAGGGCCCAAAGACATTAAGCGAAGTGCAAAGTATTCCTCTCTCTCTCTCTGTCTGTCTGTCTGTCTGTCTGTCTGTCTGTCTGCCTGTCTGTCTGTCTGTCTATATGTCTGTCTGCTTGTATGTTTAAGTGTATGCATTTCATGAATGAAATAAGTAATTAAAGACTTTTGAATATTATTATCATTGTTAAGCAAAATACATAGTATTCTTGTGTGTGTGTGTGTGTGGTGTGTGTGTGTGTGTGTGTGTGTGTGTGTGTGTGTGTGTGTGTGTGTGTGTGTGTGTGTGTGTGTGTGTGTGTGTGTGTGTGTGTGTGTGGAGAGAGAGAGAGTGACAGACAGGCAGACAGAAAGATTTCAGTGTAGTTAAGTGGGTATGATATTCAGGAGTTTTAATTTCTTTTTAATACCAGTGAACCTAAAGTTCTCGTAAATGTATTGTCTTCTCTCCCCCCCCCCCCCTCCTCTCTCTCTCTCTCTCTATCGCTCTCTGTGTCTTTCCATTTTTTTTTAATGAATGGTCGTCTCAGTATCGTGATCCCAATCTTGACTCTTGTACGGACATGTGTGTATACGTTCCTACTATGGCAGTAAGGAGATTGCGGTATACAAGACTATCACTATCAGTGAAATGTTGGTTTTAGTGTGAAGGATAATGGAGTCTAGCCGTTATCAGTGATCTCGATTTACCCACCGCTACCTCCACAAGAAGCCACGGAACATCTGTCTGGTAAGTCAGTCTGTTAAAACATACTTTACTCTTCCTCTGTATGTGTTTCTTTCTGCTGTAATAACTGGTGAACTCTTGTTTTCGTTGTTGGAAGTTGGCTTATTTTTCTCATGAAACAGTGAAGGCGCGATATTTTCAGAATCGTTCTCCTCCTTTTCTGTGTAATCCCGTAACGCATTATGGCAACAAACCAGTTCGTGTTTGATATGTATGTGTAGGGGAGAGAGTCTACTTTTCGGTAAGATTGATAATTACATATATGGCCAAATGACCAAAGCAGTATTCCGGGAAATGTAGAAACAGTAGTAATCACGTCACACAAAGGCAGCCACACAGTACCGCTTGCCTACCGATGACTCACAGCTCCAAACCGCTGACGGGCCGTGTAGCGCAGAGGGTAAGCAGGAAAACACGCCTCTCGCGTGCGAATCGCTGACACCGTGTCCGAAAACTAAGTGATCGCCATGCGGCCGGTTTAAACAGCCGTGACACACACACACACACACACACACACACACACACACACACAACACACACACACAAAACAACCCACAATCAATAAAAACAACATAAAAAAATACCTCTCCATCCCACTCCCTTCTCTGGTCTCTCACAGTGTGCTTCACGCTGCTGCATAATGCCCATGCAAACAGAGCATGACATAAACTGTCATAACTTTGGAACCTCATGCCTCATGCACATAGGAACAAAGCAAACAGTCAGATCATCCAGGTCAAGTATAACTACCACTAGCTGGATGACAGTACATCGACTACAGTCGACATCAGTTGTGAACCTCTAAGGTTGGCTCAAGTCGCCGAGAGGCTTGAAAAGGTTAAGCTATGATATTGTCAGCAATGTTGGTATAAAGGTAGAGCTTTCACCTTTTAATCTGAATGCAATGATCTGAGCTTTGCAGAAGAAATACTTCATGTATGAGTCCAGTCCACCCAGCTGAATGGACAGCTGATTTTGTAGAGGAAGGTAAAGCAAACGAAAAATATGAGCACTGTTTTCATAATGCTACTAGACCCAAGAAATGCTGAAGTCAGAGAGACCAGAGGGTAATGGGACAACCTCTATTCTTACCAAGAAGAAAAATGAATTTACCTTCTGGAAGCGTTTGTTGCTACAGGTACTCAAACATGGACATCTGGAACTACTGCAACACACAAACAACATCAAATTTATCTCTATCTTTTCAAGGGCACTGAGCAGCACCAATTACTTAGCCTGTCTCTGGGCAAAAACATACCCTTCTAGGGAAAGCTAAAATGAAAACAGGATATCACACCTATGGGTTACATCGTATCCTGTCTCACGACAGCTGATTCTCTCCCCTCCCTTGAGGTTAATCTAAAAGCAGATTAGTAACTTAGCTCTTGGTAAGTCAGGGAGGGTGGATGGGTATTTAGGCACGACACAGTAAATATGTTCATTAAACACTAATTCAGTACCAAAAAAGTGGTTTCTAACTGCACATACTCTTTGTGTATCATGAGTGCAGGACATAGCTGCCAACTTTCCTGAAAAAAAATTCCTGACAAGAGGCGGGGGTCCGGGGGCCGCGGAAGGCAGGTCGATGTCTTTCTTGCCACCATGACCGATGTTTATGTCGCATCGGCACGATTTACAGAAAGCAAAGGTGTCTCCTTTGTCCGAGGCTGTGATGAAGTCGTACGTTTCCGCATAATGTTTCGAAAACTTCACTTTTGCTTTCGCTTTTACAGCTTTCGCGTCTGTCTTCTTCGAAGCCATTGTGCAAGAAAGCTGGCGCGCAGGAGCTGTTTACATGGCCCTCTGCGCACGCGCATGTGTGACGGAAGTTTCGCTTTCACGCAGCTGTCTTTTTACCGCGTTCTGACGAAAACAGAGCTAACCGGATAAAATATCAAAATCGATAATTTAAAATTCGGGAATTTTCATCGATTTACCGGATTTTCCGGGCAGCTCACACATTTCTGGACATTCCCGAAAAATTCGGGAGGGTTGGCAGCTATGGCAGGATCATTCAATTAAGGAGGGCTTACCTAATAAGAAGAGCTCAGTGCTGAGCCACAATTACTGAAAAGAAGCCAAAGATGATAACTCTTCAAAAGTAAGCTGTGTTCATGACCTCTATGAGAGGTACTGGGCAAAGGTAAGAAAGGAAGCCTATGACCCAATTTCATGTGCACAGCAAGGACCAAAATTAAGGCCAAACCACTCAAGCATACGCCATTCAGATAATCTTTGTAATCCACTGGGAAATGACAGATACCATGATGTGTGATGTCCCTGTCATAAGACATCTTGTCAGGCAAGGCATTTTGTCAGTGACGACATACCAGATAAAGCTTGTTGTAAAGTGTGGCACATGGCAAAGCATCTTCCGAGGTACGATAAGAAGTGTCGCAAAACTGCGCATTGTCGCAAAGCATCTTGCAGGGCAGGGTAACTTGCTAGGCGCAAGTTGTATCCTGCGAGGCAAAGGCAAGCCCCAACCTGTGAGGCAAACTGTATCTTACATGCCTAGACATCTTTTGAGAGGGCTAGGCATTTAGATGTAGGATGACATAACCTAGAGGAGAGGGCTAGATGACCTCTCTTTCTTTCAGCTTGGCAACATAGGTTAGAGTTAGCTGAAGGTCCAAAGAGACAACTGCCGTTAAGTGGAACTGCTCTCTTTTGGCTCAGGCTGGATCTGAAGACTTCAGAATGAACTCTTTCTGGAGGGAATCCTGGCTTGTTAAGACAAAGTTGTAAGGCAACCAGGAAAGGTAGAATGATATGAGTGATAAAGTCTCTTACTGTAATAGTAAAAAAACAGATGGTATATGTTCGGCTTCTTGTCTAATTGAGGAAGTTCACTGTCTTCTCCAGCTCTGGGTTTTTGGTAAGTAGTTTTGAAAGGACCAGACCTAAATTAACTGAGGACTGCAGTGGTTTCTAATCCGCATTTAGCAGTTAGTTTTTATTTTAACATGGTAGAGTCTTCAGAAAAACAGCACTAGTCTGGTTTTTTGGCATTCATAAAGGAGTAGGAGGTCTCTTGTGAAAGTTTGAGAGGTGAGACAAGTGTGGAGAGAGGATGTAACAAAAGGGCTTGCTTAAAGATGCCATTATCTTGGCATTTTAAGAAACTTTCTCATATTACACAATTTTCAGAAGACTGGATATCATCACAAGATGGGCATGGGTCACCTCTATTGCCTTAGAGTTGTGTTTGTGTTTGAAGTAGATATGACAGCGATGTATAATATGTGAGTGTCCAATGTATGAACATTTTATTTTCCAAATGAATTCATAAAGGAAACAGATCTGATCTGAACTGAACTTAACTACCATAAAGCAATATTTTTAAAACCAGTAGTGTCAATGCACTTTACAGCAAAATGAAATGTTTACCAAAAATAAATACTACTATTTACCAAAAATAAATACTACTATCTTAATTTACACAGCTTTGTTACTTTTCAAAACTTCCATAATGCACACTCTGTGCACACAAGCACAAACACACACACGCACTCTCTCTCTCTCTCTCTCTCTCTCTCCTCTCTCTCTCTCTCTCTCTCTCTCTCTCTCTCTCTCTCTCTCTCTCTCTCTCTCTCTCTCTCTCTCTCTCTCTCTCACTCACTCACTCACAAATACACATGTATGTATGGATATGTGAAGGGCGTCTATTCCAATCATCCTGCCAGTAAAACTGTTATCATATTCTCACCATTCAATCATGAGCATTCTGTTGAGGCAGTCTGTCCCACAGGCAGGCAGTCCCCTGGCCCGATCAGCTTTGGACATTGTGCAATCACACTGCATGCGTTTCATGTTCTTTGACCTCTTCCTGCCAAAAACAATATTACATTCTTTTTTTTTTACCATGTAACATGTGGAAAGTATGCCACACACTCACTCGCTCATTCTGCACTTTGTGACTAGAAGTAAACCTTCTTTCAAACTGGAAAAAAAAGTATACAGAAACAACAGACATAGCCAGCATCTCATGACTGTATTACCGTAACAGTAAGCCAAACCTCAAATTGTCACTGTACACAATAAGCAACCATTTTCCATTCTACAGAACGGTTTTCATTCCTATGTCTCTTCCTTGCCTGATAATTCATTGTTTCATGTCATTGCCTTAAGTGCAGGTGGTTTGTAGGAAGTGCTGTTGGGGCCACATGGTGGCAGTATCTGTATTGATCAACATATAGTAGCAGTCTCCCAGGGATATTTGCTATCTTGCTCCAGAACTGAGTGATTACTGTAAGTGACCTAATGTGTGACATGGTTTCCTGAATACATCACATCAGAACAGATATTACTTAACTCTACCAAACTAACCCGACACACCTCAAAGTCTCCTCTGGTGGGTGGCGGCCCCCTAAAGAGGAAAGTGGCATGATATCAAAGCTTCTGTGGACGTCTTGGCATTGAAACTTAAAATGAATGAAATCTAGGTACGACAGTTTGTTATGGAGTTAAAATCAGTGGTGCAGAGGGCAATGACACTGAAGTAACATGCAAGACGTGCAAAAACAAAATCTGCATTATGCCTAACCAAAGAACCATGCATTATAAAGGATGGTCTTATCACAATGGTTTGTATTCAAATAATACACGAAGAGACATACCTCTGAGTGAGATGGATGTTGTCTGTGATCTTCACAAAGGTAGGGAACTCATCTTCAGCTTCCACCTTCATCAGCTGCCCTGCCTCTGCAGAAAGTTTCAGTCGCTTCTGTGGAGGAGGAGGAGGGGGGGTGGATTCTCCCTCCTGAGACCTCTTCCCTAGCACAGACATTTGAGCCTCTTGAATGGCTTGCCAAGATTGGAGAGGGGACAGTGTAGAGCTCATTGCTTCTGCCTCACAGCTGCGACGCCAACGAGACTTGACCTTTAAAGGTTGTTTTAAAAGTGGCTCAAAGTTACTTGACTGCTGTTCTTTGATGGAGGTTTCCTCGGTTTCACCTGAGTTTGTGGAGGAAACAACATCTTCCCCCTGTTTTGACATAACCCCTTGCTCAGCATCTCGGTTTCACTTCCTGTCTTGACCTGGCTTTTCTCAAGGCCAGCCATGGCTGAGACCTCAAAGTCTAAACTGGGTTTAATACTGGAAGGCAATTCTGCAATACTTTCTGGCATTTTTACTAAATTTGTTGACAATCCTAGGGCCACTTTCTTGTACAGCAAAGCTTCCTGCTGTTGCTCACTACCTTCTGGCTGTCTTGAACTCGACAAATCCCCAGACAAGGCTGCCACTTTAGGTTCTGGATATGTCTGTGCATGCAACTGAGTATCTGTTATACTCTTGACTGGGGTGTGGACCTGTGGTGAAGTGACATAACCTGATGAGTAAGTATTTGATTCATAAACAGCATGAGGATGTTGGGGAAGAAAGTCTCCAGACTGCTGTTGTCTGAGGATTAAGTCCTGGTGAACCTGACCATGCAACTCCTGTCCTTCGCTACCAGAACCACTTGCTGCATACAAGCTGTGAGTAGGATCTGTGTGTGAGCTGGTGGCACCATGCAGCACTGACTGCTGAGGATGGACTGTCTCGGCATGCTGTGTCAGAGATGATGAAATGTATTGGGTCACCAGGACAATGGCTTGATCTGGGGGGTAGCCCATGGCCTGATACTCCTGCAATAATAACTGGACAGTGGCTGGGTCCACCTGTGCCGAGTAGCTTCCTGTCTGGCAGTCTGGGTGAGACTCGATGTAGATTTCAGGACACTGGTGAAAAGAGTGATCTGCTGGCTGCACAACTGACACTGGGTCGTCAGGATGGGATTGGGTGGGTAGCATGGAATCATGAGGTTGGGGCTGGGACTGGTCAGGTAAAATCGGATCAACAGTCAGCGAATGGGCAGGCAAAGATGGATCAACAGCAAATGACTGGGTGGGTAGCTTAGGGTCTGAAGGCAAGGACTGGGCAGACTGGAAACTGGCAATGGGATAGGAGAAATCTACAGGTTGTGGCTGAGGTGTCACCAACTACTTCTATAGATTTTGATGTATTTTCTGACAGCTCACCCGCTTCACTGACAGCTGCAGGTTTAATAGCTGCCCCATCAAACAAAGTGGGCTTCAAGCTGTTGTCTGGCCTACAATGATCTGGGTCCCTCTCCAAACTGGGATCCTTTTCAGGCTGCACATGCTGTTCTTGCTTTGAAACCTGTCTTTGGTCTCTTTCCATTGTAACATGTGTATCTGTATCCCAGTGGCTTTGCATTTTATCTCCTTTCATATCACCATCGATATCCTTCTGTTTTTCACTTTTTACTCCTCTCCTCTCTCTATTCTGACAAACAGTTTCTTCTTCTGGAAGTTGTTTTCGATCTCTTTCCTGGCTCTGACTTCTGGTTTGATCTTCTGAGCACTGTCTTTGCTCCTTCCTTTCTTCACGACCAACTTCTTTTCTGTCTGGTGTAACATGCCTTCTGTCTTTAGTATGTAAATTCTCATCTCTTTCATGGCTGTTGCTTCTGCTTCTGCTTCTGCCTCGTACAAAATGGGTACGTTCTCTTTCTTGGCTGTGACTCTGTCCTGTGTCAGATGTTGCTCCCTTTCTAGGCTGTGACTTCTTTCCCTTGTCCGTAGTCTTCTGTTTTTTTCTTGGCTGGAACTTTTACCTTGCACCAACTGCCTTCGATCATTTTCCTGGCTAGAACTTCTGCGATTCTGCGTAAAACGACCTTCTTCCACTTCTTCACTGTGACTTCTGACTGACCTAAAATACTCCCCGCTGTCCCAAGCGTATGAGTCTCTGTTCTTGCTCCAACCTGGGCTTGGAGTTCTGTCGTGTTTGTATTGTAACTGGTCCAAAACCAAGTCCCTATGTCTGTCCATGTTCTCTTCCCTCCATCTGCCAGGGCTATCAATATGTGGTCTGCCAATGTTAAATGCAAGAGATGGACTGTGAACATGTGGCCGCGATCTTCCAACAACCAAGCCAGGAGACCGATTTTCTAAAAATCTTTCTATAGGACTTCGTGATCTTTCTCTGCAATGATCATATCCTCTTTCTTGACCAAAACGTGTTTTTCTTTCTCTTTCAGTTGTATGAAATCTTACATCAGGATTATCTTCAAAACTTCTGAATGGACTATGCCCACGATCATGAATTTCATGGTGATCATGCATTCCATCCATGGCATGACTAAAATCCCTGTCTCTGCCATAAGCAGGACTGTAGAATGCAGACTGCTCAAAATCAATAAATCTGTTCTTGTGAAGATCAGCAGTTTCTTCTGGACTAATAGGACTGAGACTCAATTCTCTGCCTCTCTGTTCTTTTCTGTCTGGTGTGTCATATTTGTTCTGCGGATCAGTCAGCTCCCCATCAGGACCATGGTTTCTGTTGTTTTGTCTTTTGAGTCCACGCTCACCGTCGTAACTTCGACGTTCCCTTCCATGTTCTCTCCCATGATCTCTGTCATGTGAGTCTATATGCCTTCGTTCCCTCTCATAATCTATCTCTCTCTGGCGATCTTCGTTTCTTCTACCCTCTTTTGTATCTCTCCTGTGATCATCATGCTTTTTGCCCTTTCTTGTATCTCTTTGTTGATCATGTCTTTTATCTTCTCTTTCCCTTGAATGTTCCCATTGATGCTGGTCACGATCTCCATCAATGCGATGTCGACCATCAGCTCTCTTCCTGTCCTGATTATCCTCATAATGATGCCTGGTCTTAACACTCTCATCTTTTGAACTCTGACCATGGCTGTCACTGTTTCGGCCTCGAATGTCCTTTGAATGTTTTATATGATCATCTGATGCCTGTCTGCTCTTCTCTTCCCTTTTTGAAGATCTTAAGTCTTTTTCTGAATGACCTTCCTTGCCCGATCCTCTAGTAAATGTTTCTTCTTTCTTTTTTATTGTGTCTTTTTTGCCACTTCTACCATCTCTCTTTAATTCTATGGCAGCTGCAGCTCTACCCTCTGTGCTGTCACTATGCTCTGCTTCTTGAGCCAATTGTGAACGACAGACATCATCTGCAGGTGCCAAACACTCCTTGCTGACTTGAGGGCTCTGCTGGACTGGAGACAGAACAGACACTGGTTTTTGAAGGCTAACAGTAGGCTGGACACTGGCATTTGACACAGAACTGGAGTCTAAACTAAGTTCACCAGAAGAACAATTGCGTTTGGATCCCAAAGAAGTGGAAAATGCCGATTTAGACTTGGTGTCAACAACAGCACGTAAGCCACGCTCTCTTCTCTTACTTCCACTGCTCCAACCTGCGGTCCCAAAGCGTCCTGACTTGGCACGAGGTGAGGAGGACGCATTAGTCAATGGAGACTCAGTCTTTAATGTACTTATAACGTCCACTTTTTCACTGACAACACTAGACAGTTGTTCTGAAGAGACAGAAGTTGAATCAGCAGCACTAATTCTGTTGTCTTGTTGGGGTTTATCTGATTTGGTCTCTAAATGCGTTTCAGACATTTGTACAAACTCCATTTTAACTTTTCCCACAAACTGCTTACTGTCTGAATCTGATACTACTAAATGACTACTTTCTCTTGCAAAATTAGACTGCACATCAGCAGAAACAGACAGAGTGTTTTTCTTAAAGTCTGTTGATTGATTATGAAGATCACCACTCGGTAACATTTTTGGATGAGAAATGTTTGGTTCTTCTGAAGTTGTACAAGACATCTTTGGTAATGGAGGAGTTTCACGTTCACCCAAACGTTCTTCATCAGCCAGTTTGTATTTTCGATCAATTTCCCATTTATCTCTTCTACCAGTTTTCAGTTTCTCTTTTTCAGGTATTTCTAATCTGTCCTTTCTAGCAGAGACTGCTCTCTCCTTCCTAGCAGTCCCCATGAGATCTGAATTGTTCTCCCTTTCTCTAGAATCAGGTCTAAAGCGTTTCTTTGACATTTCTTCCTGTCTCTCACCAAAACTTTCACAGTCTCTCTCACTGAACCCCGATTTCCTAAGCCTGTTGCCAGAACTCATATCAAAACTTCTATCAGTTTCATCTTCAAGTATTTCAGACCCTAACTCATCATCAGAAACATTTTCTGTTGCATTGCTTGTCATATGATATGCTAAGTTTGCTTCATGAGGTAAAAACTGCTCAGTGCCTAGATCACCAGGCTGTTGTCCACAATCTGCAGATGCACTGCGTCCTTTCAGCTTTAATTTCAGCCCCTTCATCGACCTCAAACCAACATCACCTTTTTCTGATTTTCTCTTCTCTTTGTCCAGTCTTGACGACCTGGTACTTCTTGTGCTCTGGGCTCTGTCATCAACACACTTATCATCTGGATAACATAGTAAATGCTCAGTCTGATTTTCTGCACCTTCTGACTCCCATTCACCAGGCATGTTGGGCTCCATGACAGAAGAGACCTCGTCGTATCTGATATCACCTTGTCTTCCTCCTCTATTATCTCTTTTTGAAGATATATTTGAAGAACAGTAAGAATATTTTTCCTTATCATAGCTGTCAAACATTCTGTGCCTGCTCTCATGGTGATGTCTAGCTTTTTCCCTGCCCATGCCCAAATCTTCATCAGTATGTGGATGTCCTTCATCTTTCCTAATTCGCTTTTCATCTCTCTGATGTTGATTTGACTGGAAACTTGGAGAAGTCCGTGTGCTATAAAGTCTGTCACTAATTCTCTCCAAGCTGTCAGCTCTGCTGGAGTGGTGCTGATAGTGAGGCGCTTCCCATTCTGGAGAATACACTCTAGATCCAGTTTCTCTATAATTGTTACTGAAATAGTCATAATGGGCATCACTTTCTCTTTTCAGTCTTTTACTGTCTGGAGATCTTTCATTTCTTCTTCTGTCTGGAGACATTTCAATCCTCCTATGTGGAGACCACTCATTCCTTCTATCTGAAGGTGACTTTTCATTTCGCTTTCTATCTAGAGACATTTCATTTCTTCTTCTGCTGTCAGGAGACCATTCACTCATTCCTCTCTCTAAAAGCATTTCAATCATTCTTCTATCTGGAGATTTGTCATTCCTTTGTCTCTCTGGAGACATTTCAATTCTTCTCCTGTCTGGAGATCTTTCATTCCTTCTTCCATCTGGGGACCATTCATTCCTTTTTCTGTCTGGAGATTTCTCTTTTCTTTTTCTGTCTGGGGTACTTTCATTTCTTCTTCTATCTGGAGACTTTTCGTGTCTTCTTCTGTCTGGAGAATTTTCATTTCTTCTTCTGTCTTTAGACTTTTCATTTTTTCTCCTGTCCGGAGACTCTTGATTTCTTCTTCGATCTGGGGATCTTTCATTCCTTCTAACATCTGGGGACCGTTCGCTTCCTTTCCTCTGTGAAGACTTGTCATCTCTTTTTCTGTCTGGAGACCTTTCATTCCTCCTCCCTGGAGATCTTTCATTTCGTCTTTCTGGAGACATGTCATTTCTTCTTCTGCCTGGAGATTTTTCATTCCTTTTTCTGTCTGGAGAAGACCTTTCTTTCTTAATTCTATCTGGAGACCTTTCATTTCTTCTTCTGTCTGGAGATCTTTCACTCCTTTTTCTGTCTGGCGAAGACCTTTCTTTCCTACTTCTGTCTGGAGATCTTTCACTCCTTTTTCTGTCTGGCGAAGACCTTTCTTTCCTACTTCTGTCTGGAGATCTTTCACTCCTTTTTCTGTCTGGCGAAGACCTTTCTTTCCTACTCCTGTCTGGGGATCTTTCGCTCCTTTTTCTGTCTGGCGAAGACCTTTCTTTCCTACTTCTGTCTGGGGATCTTTCGCTCCTTTTTCTGTCTGGCGAAGACCTTTCTTTCCTACTTCTGTCTGGGGATCTTTCATTTCTTCTTCTGTCTGGAGACCTTCCATTTCTATTTTTATCTGGAGACCTACTCTTCTTCTTTCTGTCTGGAGTCTTCTGATACTTTTTTCTCTCTGGAGAAAAACTAGTCTCTTTTCTTTTGTCTGGAGACTTACTCTTTCTGTAAGGAGATCTCTCGTCTCGTTCACTGGGATATTCAGATTTGTTTATTGCATCTCTTGTTCTGCTAGATTTGTTTTCAAGTGCTTCACAGGTAGAACTGTCCTGTTGAGAGGTGCTCTCTCTGTCTCTGTCATCACGTCTCAGTTTGCTTTTCTGTTCTACATCTTTCTCTGTGTCTGCATGTTTCTGTTTGGACCGTTCTTCATTCTCTGCACTGGGACTTCTGTCTCCTAGCTTCACAGGTCTCTCACTGTCAAAATTCCCATCTCTACTTCCTGCATCACTGTCTTTCTCAAAAGAGTATGTCTTGTCATCCTCTACTGGCGTTTTGTTGCTTTCATCCTCATGCTTACTTCTCATTTCAACATCTTCACTATGATTTGTGCCATGCACATCTTTAGTTCTTTTATCATTCACGCTTTCTTCATTTGTAACTGTGTTGTGACTTTTGGACTTTCTTCTTTCTATACTACTACTACGATCTCTACGTTGTTTTCTTTGTTCCACACTACTGCTGCGATCTTTACGTTGTTTCTGTGGTTTTTCTGTTGTACTGCTGTGGTCTCTATGCTGTTTCTGTTGTCTTTCCCTGCTACCACTATGATCTTTGTGATGTTTTTGCTGCTGTCTTCCAACACTATCCCTACAATCTTCTGGGGATGATTGTTTGATGTTTTGCTTGCTATCAACACTAGTGCTGCGACCTCTGTGTCGTTTCATTTTGGACCTCTCCCTACTGTCACTTCTGTCTTTTTCTTTCTTTCTGATGTCATCATCTCGACTATAGTTCCCTTTCCTCTTTGACCTCTCACTACTTGGGCTTCTGCTACGTCTTCTCCCATGTCTCTCTATACTTCTACTTCTGTCTCTTCTGTGTCGGTCTCTGTCTCTACTGTCACTCCGATTTCTGTGCCTATCTTTATCTCTACCATCACTTTGATTTCTGTGCCTGTTCTTTCTCTCGCTTTCTTTACTTCTCTCCCTCTCCCTATCTCTGCTACGGCTTCTCCCGTCGTTTCTGTGGTCAGATCTTCTGCTGCTGCGATCAGAGCTTGAGCGCTCTTTCTTTGTGCGGCTTTCTTCCTGGTTCTTACTGCTGCTCCTACCTTCACTTTTACTGTCATCAGACTGCCGTTTGTGGTCACTTCGTTTGGATCCTTCATCACGCTTTTTCACTGTACTTTCAGTTTTCTCAGCCTTCTCCCCTTTATTCTGGTTTGCATTTTCTGTCAAGCCAGGTGCACCTGTTCTTTCTTCTATCAGCTGTTCACTCTTCATGTCCTGTTTTATTTCCAGCGTTTTACCCAAAACATTTTCCTCTGTTCCTTTACTAGAGGTCTGATTTTTTTCACCGTCAATCACATCTTTATACAGATCCGATATTTCAGTTAGAGCTTGAGATTTCTGGTCTAATGATGTGTAATCTAAAACATTTTCATGAGAGGGTGTATCTGGAGATGATTTTGTTTTCATTTCTTCATGAAAATGCTGCTTATCATTCTGACTATTTTTATCAACTGCTGTTTCTGATGTTACTGTGATATTGCTGCTTTCTTTTTCGTCTGCTTTCGACCACCTTGAGCTTCGTTTACTTCTGTCTCGATTTCTTTCTTTTGATGCTTTCTTCTGTTCTTTTTCAGTTGACTTGATTTCCGTGTTCTCTACATCATCCTTCTGCTGCTCTTGTTGATCACCTACATTCTGACTGCTAATCCTCTCCATGATCTTCTGCCTCAACAGTTGGGCACTATCACTCTGGGCTATCTGCAGTAACTGCTGTTGTCTCAAGACTTCTAATGGAGCATCCTGGTCTGGACGGAACAGCTCAGCCATGGACTTTTTGAAGCGAGCCGGTTGTGCAGGAGCTGCTGGAGGGGAGTCCCCCTGAGTCTTAACACCCTCTTCCTCCTCTTGTTGTTGTCCTTCACCAGATGTCTTCAGTATGTTCTTCTTGGACCTGATTCCAAATGACACCTTCTGCACCTTCCCTGGCTTCATGCTGAATGCAAGCTTGCCTGGCACTGGTGAAGAGACAGGAGCTTCCCCAGAACTAGAGCTGCTTGCTGCTGTTGTTGGCTGGGCAGTCTGTTCCCCTTTACTGACATTCCCCAGAGCTTTGGTCAGCAACCTCTTGGCTAAAGTTTGCGGCTCCTCTGGTTTTTCTTCAGCTGAAAAGCATAATCAACACACCTTTAGCCCAGGTTACATTATACATATATATATATCACATTTCTTTTCCACCTTCCCATTAATCTGAATACATGTCCATTTACTTAGCACTTCCCCTGGTTTACTTTAAGTACATATTTTGCTAGGATCATTGATGCCATTAAACTATATAATATTGAGCAAATTCACACACACACACACACACACACACACACACACACACACACACACACACACACACACACCCCTCTCTCTCTACTCTCTCTCTCTCTCTCTCCTCTCTCTCTCTCTCTCTCTTCCCTCCTCTCTCTCTCTCTCTCTCATCACACAGAGCAATTTATTCACCAAAACATTTCAGAAGATCTTCTCTATGAAAGCTTACTTTAATAATGCCATCAACAAATGAAAGAATCAAAAAACAATTTGTTATTTATCTGTACAAAGCATTACAAATTAGAAATGTTGTTACTGCATAGGTGATGTTTCCATGTGTCACGTGTGTGTGTGTATTTTTGCTGTAATATGCATCCCCTTTCTAAGGAGCTGTGGCCTGTATTATATCTAAACTATCTCTCTCGCTATACACACACGCACACACACAATTTTACACATACATAATGCACGCAGATCTGCCTGCACAAGATTTGAAATCCTACATCTGGAAACCAGGGATAGAAGAAAAACTGATGGAAAACTGAGAAAAGCAGGAACAAAAGAGTGAACAGAAAATTGGAAAACTACAACAGCTGCCCTGCTCCAAAGAACAAAAAAATATTCAAATTTCATAAATGAGAGTATCCCATCACGACTTAACACAAAGAAACAACTTGGAAATATATACCGAAACAAGCAATACATTGACAGTAAGAAACTAGAACTTCTTATAATCTTAAGCACGAAAAAAACTGTGCATGTTATCTGGTGTTTTTATTTTTCCCTTTTGTTTGTTTTCTGTTCAAAGTTGCAAAGCAGAAAGAACAGAAAGATGAGCAGTGTGCACTGTCGATGTTGATTGCTGAAGATAAAGATGATGCAACAGTGATCTACAGCATTTAGCATAATTTATGAAGATGAGGATGATGCAACAGTGATTCAATGTATTTTGATTCAACTTCAAGACTTCTTGATAAGAAGTAATCTTCAATGACTTAAAGCAAGTTAGACCTCTTGACAGGGTTTTCTTCTACAGTGACAATTAATACTATAATGTTCATCAATTAATTAGCATTTCAACAAGTCAACTCGGAAGAGAAACACCATTTGTGTTGTTAGTCAATCTCCATGCGCAAAACATATGTTCAAATTTACATTATTACACAGGTGATGTGACAGCCCTCTGCTTTAAGTGTTATCAATGAGCTACCAGTAACAGCATGCTTAACTCTTCTTAAGAGGTTAAAAAAAAACCCAAAAAAAACAGTAAAGTTTCCTATAGATGTTTCCTACAGACTGTACAGTTGCGCAGTGGGGTATTGGTACTATTTGAGACCACAACTGTCTGTGGGGGCAAGCATACCCTGAATGCTGTCCATCTCTTATCCTTTGTCACTTTACTTTCCCCATCTCTACAAAGGTAGTATTGGTACCCATTTACAGCCGGATAATATCCAAGCTGATCTGGCAATGACGATCAACCGTGCTTCACTTCAGTTTTTGGCAGTGAATGTACTAACTAATGTCCCAATGGTAGGGGTCACTGAAGTTAAAAATGCATTAAATTTTGAATAACTTGATGGAAATCTGACTTCCATCTTTGACTCGAAGAGTTGCAGAGCTGCTGTACTCCATCTTTGACTCAAAGACTTGTAGAACTGCAGCACAAACCACAACCATGGCTATGATACAACCGCTGTAATAATTATTCTACGAACAACAGAAGTGTCAGAATAGAAAACACACTCAACTCACTTTTTGTGTCTTCATTGGGCACATCACTGGCTGCAGGTGGTGGAAGATCATTCTGTGATGAAGCGGGTTCAGGTGGGTCATTACTGAGCACAGGTGCTGTGTCATTATCAAGCGCAGGTGCTGGGTCATTACTGAGAACAGGTGCTGTTTTTTCCTGAGCAGTTTCTGCCTGAGTTATTTCTCCCTGAACTCCTTCTTTTACTGATGTCCCCTGTTCATTCAACAAGAAAAAAAATTAAGTGTTCTCAATAACAATGAAATGGCATGCAACCAATGTAGTAAACCTTAGAATAATCCCTCTATAAAAAAAAATCTGAATGAGGTACAATAATATTCACTCTTAAAAATCAATAAGAAGTAGATTTCAAAACTAGCAATGGAGCAGTATTTCATGTGACACACAGACTAAATCTATGTCAACAGTGACAACTCATTACAATAATTCCAACAGTCACATACTCTAGATACCACAAATGAATAAATACAAAGAAAAAAAAAACCACATACATAAAATCATAAAAAGAACATATACAGAGATATATATTATATACACAGAGACAGAGACAGACAGACACAGACAGAGTCAGAGAGAGAGAGACGGAGAGACAGACACAAAGAGAAAGAGAGAGAGCAGATAGACAGATACTGAGATAGACAGACAGACACACAGATAGATAGACAGATCTATAGACAGACAGATAAAGACAGACAGACAGACAGACAGATAGATAGGTGGACACGTAGACAGATAGATAGATAGATAGATAGATAGATACTAAGATAGATAGATAGATACTATAGATAGATAGATAGATAGATAGATTTTAAAAAATGCCATGATAGCGACAAAAATGCCATCCTTTCAATAAACTTCAACAATTAATTCTGGTCATGCTGTGAAATTATTTTCTAATATTATTAGTATAATGTGTGTGTGCATGTGCGTGTGTGTGTGTGATTATTAAGTTTCAAGTACACCTGTTGGTAAGAAGCGCTTAACTTTTTTTAAATCAGGAATCAGAATAACATGGAAATAGAATCAGAATGTGTAGTTAATACAAGACAAGAGAGGTGCAACTTTTCAGCCAACTGTCACGCGTAAACGTAAGACAAACATGAAGCAACAAATATGAAAATTAGAAGAAAAACAGAAAAAATTCACTAAAACATTTTTAAGTAACATACATAAAGACTAGAAAAGAAAAAGGGGAAGAGGAAAACGTTAAACTTACAATACAAGATGAAAAAGAAGATTCGACAAGATACATGACACCATGGAAAAAAATGACGCAATACAAACAAGATGTGATACCAACACAATGTATTCCAAATACAAATGCAGTCTCAAAATAGTAACAGATCCAAAACAATTGTGAACACCCACGTTCAATCAAACATGAACCAGAAAGACATAAAAATAGAATCAGAACGCATATATTTAATGCAATGAAACAGGACAAGCACAATTTTTTGACCAAATGGCATTTGTCAAATGTAAACATAAGACAACAAAGAACTAGTAACAAAAAAACAAAAATAAGGAGAAAAATAGCAAAAACTTCCCTGTCTCCTTCTCCATGATGAAACAACAGGAAAAACTTGCTGTTTTTCTCCTAGTTTCTGTATTTTTGCTTGCTTCATAAAACAGGACAGTTTTCCTGTTTTTCTCCAAATCTTGTTTTATTTATTGTTTGATATGTTTTCAATTTTGTTCTTTGTTGTCTTACAAGTTACATTCAGGCCTGACAAAAGCCAGTTGGCTGAAATCTGTGCCTATCCTGTCTCATTGTATTAAGTATGCATTCTATTTTCATGTTTTTCTGGTTCCTGTTTGCTCGAACGCAGGTGGTCATAATTGTTTTGGATTTTTTTAAATCAATTTGCAATTTCTGATTAGATCTTTGTATTTTAACAAATTCAGCTTTAACTTATAGATATATGTCTCTTGAGTTTCACATGTGTTTAGTTTCAAAGTTGAATGCTGAACGACTTTAAGGTGTCATTACAATTTTTATGTTGACATTACAATAAATAAATAAATTGTCAGTTATGTTTTGAGAGGGGGAGCAGGGTGTGTGTGTCACTGCGTCTGTGAGTGTGTACGTGTGTGTGAGTGTGTGTGTGTGTGTGTGTGTGTGTGTGTGGTGTGTGTGTGTGTGTGTGTGTGTGTGTGTGTGTGTGTGTGTGTGTGTGTGTGTTTACTGTGTGTTACTGTGAGTGTGCATATGCACATGCCTATAAGTAGTATAACTAAGTGTATGTGAGTGAGAGTGTGTGTGTGTGTGTGTGTGTGTGTTGTGTGTGTGTGTGTGTGTGTGTGTGTGTGTGTGTGTGTGTGTGTGGTTGTGTGCGTGTGTGCGTGTGTGCGTGTGTGTGTGTGTGTGTGTGTGTGTGTGTGTGTATGCCTGTGTGTGCACACATGTGTATGTTTATGTGTTTAAGTGTATCGGTGTATGAGAGAGAACAAGACAGAAAAACACTGACAGGAGCATAAAAAGAAAGATCATAAACACTACAGTGTTCTTTCCCTGATTAAGCCATTTAGGTAAGATTGAAATAGATCATAGAGTCAAAGCAAACGAAAAAAGAAAAAAGGAGGCGATGAAGAAGAAAAGGAGAGAGAGAGAGAGAGAGAGAGAGAGAGAGAGAAAGAGAGAGAGAGAAAGAGAGAGAGAGAGAGAGAGAGAGAGAGAGAGAGAGAGAGCAAAAGAACAGAAAAAGGACAGAAAATAATCCATAAAAACAGCAATGTCAAAATGATCCCCCAAGAGAAAAAAAACTTACGAGAAAAGGAAAAAGAGATGCAAAAAGGAAATTATCCACAATTTATTAACCTTTTCAGTTTCAAGGTGTAATTATTAATACATAAGTTACCCCTGCGTGTAGGAATTTTGACTTAAACTTTTTTTAATATCTCTTCATACAGCCAAGAAAACCCCATAAACTACCCATTATTCACTGAGAATATTTCATTCTTTCCCGTGAGTTAAGTTTAAATCACCTGTAAATCATGCTATTTAAAAATTATTACATGGGAACCAAGTAAAAGTTCTCAAAAAACACATTTTCTTGCTCTGGACACCAGAGTCTTGCAACTGTGTAATGGTCAGTTCAGGATAGGGCAATAACTTTTGTCCTGACTTGCCTTGAGGTAGACAAAATTTCTAATTGCCCTACAGGCAAAACCACATCTCCGCCAATTGGTGATTGTTCTATTAAATACTGACAGAAGTGTAGGAAAACACAATATACGCAGCCTAGTAAAATACACATTTTCAGCACACACACAAACACTCACACACACACACACACACACACACACACACACACACACACACACACACACACACAACAAACATGACTCAGTGGGCTGGTGGACTCTTGTAACAGATATGTGGATTCAAGATATGTTATCATGAGTTGAAATCCAACCCACAAGATCAAATCTGATTTGTTCACTGTTCTGTCAGTTTAGTGTTTCGTAGCCTGGAGCCAATGTTCTTCCAAATTATCTATGAATCAACCTCCTTCCAAACCTGCAAACCAAAATTTGGCTGAAGAATCAAGCTCAGTTTCAGTCTGTCAGTTTCGCTCTGTCCATCATTCCATCATCTTTCAATTGTGCACAAACAGTTGTAATCATAATGTCTGGTCCTCAACAGATATTTTAAACTAAGTTTGGATGAGTGTTTGTACTGAGCTTGCTCCTCCAGTCATTCTTGACTCTTTTCACTGTTGAAATGCATTGTCACAGCTGCTGTGAACATTTGCAGCACAAGGATGATAAGCATTAATTTTGACAGCAAGCTGGAAAATCATCTGATCTCATGATTTAGTCTGTCCTCATCTGCCAGGAACTGTTTCCTCACTTCTGGCTTCTGGAGCTCAGTGGCAGTCTCTTCACAGCAGTCCTCAGCCTCAATCACTCCCCTACCCCTCCTTGCTGTCCTACGGTCACATCCATTTTCTCTCAAAATTTCCTCAAAGTAGATGAGGAAAGCATTCACTCAGCTCTTAACCTTTTGACTCCCTCATCCCATTCAACAGCATCTCGCATTGACAGCCATGGCAGCAAAGCGAAAACTTAACCCTTTCACTTCCTCACCCTATTCACCAGCGTCCTGCAGGAAGCTGGTGGATAGGTGGGGGGATGAAAAGGTTAAGTTTTTGCAGCTGTCAGATAAGGCACAGGAGTGAAAGGGTTAAACATTAATGCTGACCAGATCTTGACATGCCAAAACCAAACGAGAGACCTTGTCTCGAAAATTTCTTTTGCGGGACTAAACAAACATCTTTGCCTGCCATGGGTATTGGTCCAACTTCATAGTCTGCTACTGTGTCCTCTGCAAGTGGCCAAGTTAACAAGCAAAACTACCAGGATGTGGATGGAACCTGGAGCGCCAATACCTCAACACTCCTCGGACAATCACCTCCCAAGCTCCCGACACCACTCAACAGTCATTTCATCAAAGGGGCTGTCCATGCACTGCATGACCCAATTGGACCCAGTCATCAGTTCCTTTATTTAAAAACCAAAATTAATGGCAAGGTGGGGAGATGACAAATCCCGGGACATAGCCACACAATGCAGTCACCAGGTCCAGCCCAGCAAAACACACAGTCTAGGTTTTCCAATGATCTATTTTTGTGAGTTAAACCCTGATGCAGGGCAAAACACACAATCCAATCACTACACTGGTATGCTGACACAGTGTCTGCCACATAATTGCTGACAGATTTGGGTGGAGCGCATATCTATCGACCTCTCCACATTTTCATCTGATGCCTTCTGTCTCCTTTCTGAAAAGTCACATAACCTTGCCGATGAATTCTATACTACTCTCCACCATCTTCTGGACACTCATGCTCCAGCCACAAGCCGTCTTTTACCTGACCACCCCCCTACCCCCTGGCTCACTCATGAGATTGCCTGTGCAAAACGTGCCCGCCCAGAGCAGAGCGCCGCTGGCGCAAATCCGAACTCACTGTACATAGGCAACTTTTCCAAGCCTCTAAAACAAAAGTATCCACCCTCATTGCATCTGCAAAAACAAGCTATTTCCAAAACAAAATCCTGAATGCCTCTTCTTCAAAAGAACTCTTTACAACCATGAATCATCTTGGCACACGAAAAGATTTACCTCTCCCAACAAAACACACAAATGAAGAACTCCTATCTGTATTCTCCAAGTATTTCACCACCAAAATACAAACTCTTCGTGACAGGCTTGACAGGACACCCTGTCAACCATGCCCACCTGACCCTTCCTTCTCTGGCACACCTCTTACTACTTTTACCCCAGTCTCACAAGAAGAAATTCTCAACACAATCAGATCCATGTCGTTCAAAACCTGCGAACTGGATCCTCTTCCAGGTTCTCTCTACTCTGACTGTCTCCCTAAGCTCCTCCCATTCATCACTGACATCATCAACACTTCTCTCCAAACTGGAACTGTCCCAGATTCTTTCAAGTCTGCTATTGTTCACCCTCTCCTCAAGAAATACAATTTAGACCCAAATGAACTGAAAAATTACCAGCCTATCTCTAATCTCTCTTTCTTGTCAAAACTGCTTGAAAAAGTTGTACTCAACCAACTGAACTCTCACCTGTCTGCCAACAATCTCCTCAATCCTTTCCAGTCAGCCTACCGCCAATGCCATAGCACTGAAACTGCCTTGCTACACATTCTCAACAATCTCCTCCTTGCAACTGATACTGGCAAAGTCTCTCTCCTCACACTCCTTGATCTGTCTGCAGCCTTTGATACCATTCATCATGGTAATTGGTATACTCCTTTCTAGACTTCATCATACTTTTGGCATCTCTGACATTGCTCTCTCCTGGTTCACTTCATATCTATCAAACAGAAAACAAACTGTTCTCATCAATGGCACTTACTCTCAACCTGCATACCTGACCTGTGGTGTTCCACAAGGATCTGTCCTTGGCCCTGTTCTTTTCACTCTTTACACCTCCCCCCTGTCCACCATCATCAACTCCCACTCTATAAAACACCACTTCTATGCTGATGACACCCAACTTCAGGACAGTGATTCACCTGACAATATACAGCGCCTCCTGACTCGCACCACTGAGTGTTACTCGGACATTAAAAATTGGATGACATACAACAAACTTCAGCTAAATGATGACAAGACAGAAGCTATCCTCATTGGCACCCGTCAGAAACTTTCTCAGCTGCCTCCTCTTTCTCTCCCATTATGTGACACATCAGTCCCAATTTTTGATTCAGCTAAAAACCTTGGTGTCTGCATTGACTCTACCCTCTCCATGAACAACTTTGTTTCTCAAACTGCCAGATCTTGCTACTATCACCTCCATCGTATAAGCCTGATCAGGAAGTATCTCTCTGTGGAAACAACTGCAAAACTCGTTCTCTCCTTCATAATGTCTCGCATTGACTAATGCAATTCACTCCTGTCCGGTCTTCCTGCCTCCACCACTCACATCCTACAGCGCATTCAAAACAATGCTGCACGCCTTGTACTCAAAAAGAAAAAAGCTGACCACATATCTCCTCTCCTGGCACAACTTCACTGGCTCCCTGTATCAAAGCGCATACAGTACAAACTAGACACCATGTGCTACAAAAGCCTCAATAACGCAGCCCCCGATTACCTGTCAAGCCTACTTGAGATCTATGTTCCCTCACGTACCCTCCGCTCTGCCTCCGATCCTCTGACTTTTCGCTTTCCACGCACTAAGCTCAATACCTATGGTCCACGAGCCTTCTCTGTTTCTGGTCCGCTCTCCTGGAACAAACTTCCTCTCTCAGTCCGTCAGCAACCTACTTTTGTCTCCTTCAAGTCCGCTCTCAAAACTCACCTTTTCTCCTCTGCATAAAATCCTGACCTCACTCAATCCCCTCTGCAGCCTGTCTCCACTCGGAGGGGAATCACATTGCAATATATAATTGTATATAATATGCTCTCTATAATTTTCCATTGCTTTTATTCTTTCTCCCCATTTATAGCCGTGTGCGTGTGTGTGTGTGTGTGTGTGTGCGCATGAGTGCATGTGTGTGCGTGCGTGCGTGCTTGTGTGTGCGTGTGTGCATGTGAGTGTGTCTGTTTCAGCGCTTAGATTTGATTTTATCAAGATTTTGCGCTATGTAAATATTGTAATTATTATTATTATTATATTATTATATGGAACTGTCCCAGCGTTATGAATCTCTCCTGAACAAACTCCAAACTCTCTAAACACACAGAGGAAGTCCCACTGCAATGCCAAAATGCTGTAGGCCAATCTGCATCTTGTCATTTTCCTCTACCACGTTCACTTGACACACCCCAACATCACCTCTCACTGCAAGAGCTACTGACTGTACTGAATGTTGGTGCATACTTGCTTTCAGAAGCATTCAGTCAAATTTTGAGATTCTGATTTTTTTTCACTAGTTTTACTCAAAAGTCAACAGCTACACTAGCACCAGCAATGCTTTGAGCATGTCGGTCGCCAGTGGTAAAGAACACTCACTGTCATCTGGGTCAAGCCCAACTTACAACATCAACATCGAAACATCGCCTGCACGCACCAGATTGTCATGACTTCTCCATCCAACAAATGAATCAACAGATTATCTGGTACTTCTTCAGCAAGTGCCGAGTGCTGCCATGATTGAAATGGCTAAGTAAAATCAGGTGTCGGGAGTCAAATTGTCTATTGCAGGAGGAGAAAAGACTGTAAATCATCACACATACCCAATTTGTATAGATCTATTTATCTAGGGTATTCTGCAGTTTTCATTCATATCTCCTATGCCATTTAAACTGTTTGGGTTTTCTTGCTAAAAGTACAGAAAGATCTCCAACCAAATGTTCTATCGGTGGCACCAGAGGGGTATGTTTTCTCCAATCCAATATTCACTTGGTGACATTGTAAAGGTTAAAATAATTATGAACTCTAGAACTTTTGACCTACCATCAATGGAAAAAACACAATCACAGCTACAACAAACAGTGTCACATCTGATATTTTGTATTAATTTTACTTTATAACGTTTGGACACAAGAAAGAAAGACATCTGGAAAAGCAAAACTGGGCACCATACCTCATGGAACCAAGGATTTGGGTTCCCCCTTTGTTGTCTCATGTCCACATCTTGAGGCTCGGCACCAAATCCTTCCGGAACTACATCTCTAGCTCCAGCAGCAAGCGAAGTGGAGCCCACAGCTGGTGCTTGAAGAAGAGGCATCCTTTCTGGAACAATGGGCAATCTTGGAAAACTGAACTGGCAATTTTGTTGCAGATTAAAGAGTGGAGGTCGATACTGTTGTTGATGTTGTTGTGGAGAAAAATGCTGCTGTTGTTGTAACTGATGTTGCTGTTGCTGTTGCTGTTGCTGTTGCTGTTGCTGTTGATGCTGACCAGAATGCTGCTGTTGTTGATCACATTGCTGATGTTGCTGTTGTTGAACAAAATGTTGTTGTCTCAGTTCATGTTGTTGCTGTTGCTGTTGTTGTTGAGCAGGATGTTGCTGTTGTCTTTGCTCATGCTGCTGATGTTGCTGTTGCTGAGCAGAAAGTCGCTGTTGTTGTAGATGTTGAAGCTGCTGTTGTAGTAGCTGTTGTTGCTGCTGTTGCAAAAGCATACGTTGCTGATGTTGTTGTTGAACTGAATGCTGCTGTTGCTGCAAATGATGTTGTCCTATCTGTTGTAGCTTTTGTAGAAGCTGATGTTGTTGTTGTTGTTGTAAAGCACAATGCTGCTGCTGTTGCTGCTGTGGTAGAGCTGAATGATTCTGTTGTCTCAGCTCATGTTGTTGATGTTGTTGCTGAGCAGAATGTTGTTGCTGTTGTGGATGTTGTTGCAATAGATGATGCTGTGGTTGTTGTTGAGCAGGATGTTGCTGCTGCTGTAAAGGATGTCCAGGCTGATGCTGCTGTCCTTGCTGATGTTCCTGTTGTAGTAGCTGTTGCTGTTGCTGTCTGGTTTGTGATGGCAGTTCTGACTCAACATCAGCTCTGAAATCATCCCTGAAATCATCATGCAAACAATGGTATAAGTAATAGATTTGCATTTTACATGCAAGTACTTAATATTATGCTAACAAAAATACATTTGTAATTAAGTACTAAGCTGCAGAGAAGTGCCCTGCAGGTACTTCCTTTTAAAATTTCTTTCAAATTTTTGAAACATTGCGACTGGCCCTTTAGCCCAGTTGATTAAAGCGCCATGATGATAATGCATGGGTCTGGGTTCTACCCTCAGACACACCACATATCTTGGACGAACCTGAACTCCCAATTAGCAGGCTGGCTAGATATTGTAATACAGCTTGTAGACTTGGGATCCTGTATCTCAAGTTCAATTTCAGTCCGCAACATAAAAACTGCCTTGTTCAACTGTGCCTCTTAATGCTCCATCATTCTGGTGGTGTTGGTTTAGTGTTTAACTTTAAGGTCCTATCCCCCTGCCATACCCCATTTCATTTTAAGACCTTGCCAATGCTTAAGGATTTGCTCAGGCTCAGAGAATCTACCAAATGGCAGATTGGGTGGAGTGCATATGGAACTTAACTTAGCTCAGATCAATACATGGGGCAATGTATGCATGGGCATTTACGATTCTATCTTGGTGACAGGCAGACAGTGGAGATGGAGGACCACAAGGGGGAGGGGCACTGATATCATCACCACGGTTACCGTTCCTCGGCGGTGCCAGCAATCAGAATCTTGTCTCACAGTCACAATCGTGAGCAAACCGAAATCTGAAATAGTGAAAGGGTGGTTAAGGCTTTAGCACACACATATTATACTTCTCGTTTTAACAGCACAAAAATTACAAATAATAGGGGAGCGGGAGGGGGTGATGACTTAATCACTGGCAACTGTTGAACTATGTTCAATTTAACTTTAGACTTTGAGCCTCTTTCCGTCTCTGCTTCCGTTTTCAACACGTGCTACTTTACTTACTCTGTTGGCGATTCTGGGTCATAAAAATCCATTGTCCTCACTGCTGTCCTCTTCCTGAGAATCACTCCCCGTCAGTGTGACTGTGCTCTGTTATGCCAAATGAATCTGACATGGGCAGCAGTCGGTTGCTTTATAAGAGGATCTAGAAACCCTGGACGTTTCCGAGCCTGCCTGCCTGTCCAGTCTGCCTAGATCATACGTTGATTCTGGCATCTTTTCACCATACCAAAGTGTACAGAATGTACTGCTTGAAATTATTGTAAAATTGTCAAAATTGTGTCATAAAACTTAAAACTGATCGTAAACGTTCATTTTATAATTACTCGAACGTTCACAAACACATCGAGCAAAAAGCATCCATACAATACAGACAACTCTTTACATACAATCTTGAATAAAATGCTGGATTGGAGTGTGTTTTCAGGCGCCGTCTTGTGTCCGTCAAAAGAGTGTTGTAATGATACGCTTTGAGGGCTAGTTTTGAGCATCTATGGTTTCTAGTCGAGAAAAATAATAACGGCCCAAAGAAAGAAAGTGGAAAACTTAAGTAAGAAAAATCTGCCTCTATTGCATTTCATTGTCAGGCAGCCTGCCCCCTCAAAAATTAACATTGGACTGATAGGTCGTTGCCAATTTAGGGAAAATCTTCAACCCTTGATTCTAGAAAGGTTCCACCTTAGGCTGTGCCTTGGAGTGATGCAGTTTCATGTCTATATCATATGAATGATAGGTAAATAAATAAATGATTTAAAGCTCCAAAACAAGTGCGACTGCCCGCGCCCAAGCAAACATGAACCAGAAGAACAAGAAAACCAATATAAGCGCGTATCCAACGAGACAAAACAAAACAAGCGCAAATTTTCGGCCAACTAGCCTTTGTCAAGCGCGAACGCACGGTCACAAACAGATCACAGACACCAAACAGTGGATAATAAAAACGGGACTAAAAACTTCCCTGCCGCCTCGTCCAGTGGGTAAGAAATGGAGATACGCGCTTATATTGGTTTTCTTGTTCTTCTGGTTCATGATTTAAAGCGTCAAACAAAACCAAGTCACAAAATCCCGGAAAGTTACTTTACAATGCTTAGAAACTTAACAAATGCAAATAAAATATTTAATGTAATTACTCTGCATGACTGGAATTCAATAAGAAATCTGAACAGACTGTAACCTCTCTCTCCTCTCTCTCTCTCTCTCTCTCTCTCTCTCTCTCTCTCTCTCTCTTCTCTCTCTCTCTCTCTCTCTCTCTCTCTCTCTCTCTCTTCCTGCTGCTTAATAAACACTGGCGTTTTTGTTAAAGTAACTCCGTACTGCCACGGTATGACTCTGAGATCAAATCATTTCTGTTTTAGACCTTTCCTGAACTGCCGACCGTTATGATAGTTTTATCTATACAGTGCAAACAGTCCATGTGAAAAGCATGTTCGTTGTTTTACAAGAATAGAACAAACTATACATGTGCACATGCACAGAGAAGGCGCTGTGCTAGGATACTCAACCTGCTATGCGTGTGACCTATGACCAAAACTGGCATCCTCTCTCTTTTTCTCTCTCTCTCTCTCTCTCTCTAACACACACACACACACACACACACACACGCACGCACGCGCACGCACGCACACTCACGCACGCACGCACGCACACACACTCAAGCACGCACGTACGCACACACACTCACGCACGCACACACATATATGTGTATATATATATGTGTGTGTGTGTGTGTGTGTATGTGCGCGCGCGCGCGCAGTGTGTATGTGTATGTATGTATATATGTACACACACACACATACACATGGGTGAATCATGCCCTCCCTCTCCTCTCGATCCTTTGTGTGTGTGTGTGTGTGTGTGTGTGTGTGTGTGTGTGTGTGTGTGTGTGTGTGTGTGTGTGTGTGTGTGTGTGTGTGTGTGTGTGTGTGTGTGAACGTTTCTTTTTCTGTTTCTTGTTGGCTTTTAACGTACTTTTCCATATTCTCACACGGTCAGATTGTTGGTTCAAATTTGGCTTTAAGTTTTGCTGCTGTTTGTAACTGTTGTGTGAGTGACGTCTTATTGTGTACATGTTTGCTTGTGTGTGTGTATGTGTGTGTGTGTGTGTGTGTGTGTGCGCGTGCGTGCGTACGCGCGTGCGTGCGAGCGTGCGTGCGTGCGTGCGTGCGCCGTGTGTGTATGTGTGTGTGCGTAAAACTGGAAGATTTCTTAACATTTTTCATCGTAATATATATAAATTGTAATATTTGTCTTACTGTCTGTGCTGATGAGAGGGTTAGGGCTCTTTTGAGTAGGTACAAATAAATAGGTAAGCAAGTAAATAAATAGATAAATAATAAATAATAACAACAATAATAATAACAACTTATTATTATTATTATCATTATTTTTATTATTGTTATTATCATTATTATAGATGTTTGACAGTGTTAGAATCTGCATATGATATAGACCACTCTGCCACTTGTCGTGACTCAGTTTATTAATCACATTATTTTCAGACAGAGAAAAAAAAGTATAAGATCCGAGTCCTCTAGGTCGTTCCATGCTGCAGGCGGGGAGCGGAGGATCCCCCAGCTGTATACATACTGCTGACATTTTGCTTTAATTTCAAAGAAAGATAACTGGGGATGTTTCTTTTTTATGGACTTTTACGTTTGTTTTACTGTTCATTTTTCTATTATAAAGTACAGTTCGATACAGCATTTTCTTTCCTATTTTGAATATATGTTTATAATCATGAATAGAAACAATCAGCGCCTTGTCAATGTACTCTCTAACCAAAATATATTTTAAAAAAACCTTCTTGGCGGCGCTTGATTTTCTCTTTAACGACCCGAGCTCTGGCTTCGTCCGCCTATGCGGGCCTCTGTAGCTCAGTTGGTTTGAGCGTCGGATTCACATGCTAATGGTTGTGGGTTCGAATCCTGGGGTGCGCTACATTAAATCTGGCCTTCTCACTGTCCCATCTTAGCATCATTATTGTTCTGGTGGTGTCAGTATAGGATTAGATAAGTCCCCCATTTTCCTGGGATGGTTATCCCCGTCGGCCATATCACCTGAGTGGGTGCTGACGTAAAACTGAATCAAATCAATCAATCAATCGTCCGCCTATAACCCGATTGGTCCGTCTACCTTTCCCTTCCTTTAGGTCCCACTCCCATCAGATACATATGCAGTGTACTGTACAGTGAAACAAGGCAGAGGCGAGTTGTTTGCTGATTATGTTTTCCTTTCAATGAAAGTTTTTTTTTCTGGTATAAACAAAAGCATTGCTGCAAGAGGAATCATTTATAAAGCCGTAATACATAATCACGATAAGGAATTTACCTACAAACATAACAACAATAATGTCATATGTAGCAACATTAAACCACTGATAAGAAACAGCTGAACGAGTTCCAGCCGGATCCGGTTGATGACACAATAAGGGCCCGTTATTGCATGGTCATGTGACATCCAGTTGCTTACTTCCGTAGTGTTGTCAATCGAGCGCACCCAGCCAGGTTTCACTACAAGCTGATTCAGGCTACCAAGCCATCACATTTTGTCAGTTGATTTGCAAAGCAACACCCGCTTTTATGACGGAATTTGGGAACCTGAAAGGATACGGTGAGTTTGTGTCTTGTTTAAGCGTAAGATGATTTTTCTTTAATTGGATCGGCGCAAAATAATGTCGCGATTTCTTAAGTCCTTGCGTCATGGTTTCGAAACGAGCCTGTTCATCTTCATAAGTTCATGATCTTGATCTACATTGATTGCTAGCCTACATGATTGTACATCTCGATTTCGGGAACTGAAACAAGCTCAGGCAAAGTACTGGTTTTCGTTTAAGCCTTAGTTTAGTTGTAGACTAGTAGTGGTAATGATGCAGTTATGAAGGTTTCACAATTTGGTTAAGGACATGATGTAAACAGTAGTAGTCATAAAACTACAGTTACATAGTAGGCTAACAGTAGCCGAACCCAATCATGCCAATGATCAATCATTCAGTGATATTATGATTGTTTTACCACAGCCATGCATGGTCATACCTTCGGCTTCACCCTCGGAATCGGGTTTCTCTGTGTATATATTGCCAACCCAGAGAGTTAGGGGTGGTGGTATTTTAAATGATAAATTAGTGTGAATCAGTGATGTCCGTTAGGCTACATACCATTATAATTTTAATTTTTATATGTTCGTATGCAAAATCTGCACGAGCGAGAGAGACTTACTGCAGCCAGTACAGGGCGACATAAACTGACGTAGGCCTAGTACATCTATAGATCTGTCAGTTACTTGATAGGCCCTACCACTGGCCTGGTTGGTAAGTTTTGTTTGTTTCTGCATTGATTTGATATTATCAGTGTAATGGTTCACGTAGATCAAAGGATTAAATCCAGTATCTTGGCATACAAATCTGAAAGTAACCACAAGTGTATCCTTCATTAGTAGTTCATATGGCACATTTGGATAAAGGCCAACAAAACAGTAGGTCTTTTGGACCAGAAGAACAGCATACCTGGCACTCATGTTAGTCATAAGATAAATCTTTGACTAAGGGGCCATAGGATGTGATTCCTATCATACACACTGTGCTGACCATTAATTGCCTTAAGAATAAGAGTTCAAAATATGGCAGCCTGATTACATATCTGATGATTTATATCTGGCAACAACACTTTCAGAGGCAACAGCAGCGTAACCAAAATGCTCCCAAGATATTCAACTGCCAAAATTACAAGATTGAAAACCTGTAGGCCAAATCTGAATTTTCAGGATTTGTAAATGTAAATCTTTGGGAAGCCCTCTGTCTTGCCATACATTGTTTAACTGGACCATTTTTGTTTTGTTTTGCCAAGCCAATTCTTGTTTTCACATCTTTGGTGCAGGAGTGGCATTTGCTCTTACAGATCTATGCTAGATACTTGAAATGTTGGACATTTTCTGTCCTAGATACTTGAAATGTTGGACATTTTCTGAGTCTGTTTTGATTATTTGGTGTATCGTTTATTTGAATGTTTGGATGGTGCTGGCCATCTTTTCTTGCTATGTGCATGATTTTGTATTTTTTTAGCATTTAGTTTCAGTCCTGCCCTGCAGGTTTGGATTTTTAGCGTTCAATTTTAATCCTGCCCTGCAACCTGCTGCATCTCCTCGGTAGAGAATTCTGAGTTGCGTAGAGATTTGCGTTGAGAAATATGTGTGTTAGAAACAAATGTTTTAATTTTTTTGTTTGTTTCTTTTTCTCCATTTTTGTACAAAAGATAATGTAATATGGCTTGACCATCTTTACTGTTTTGTTTTGATTGTCTGTGTTGGTCTGTCTGTCTTGGCAGCACATTTGGGCAGATTCTTTTGAAATGCTGCACTGTATTGTGTGACTTGATTTTGGGTAAATCATTTTCGAGGTTTTGTTTTTGATACAGATCCTTTTGCGGACACTGAGGACAATGCTAGCAGTGGGGCAGGTTTGCAGGAGGGTCTGATCCATATCCGTATCCAGCAAAGAAATGGACGGAAGACCCTGACAACAGTCCAAGGCATTCATCCAAAATTTGATCTGAAGAAATTGGTCAAAGTTTGCAAAAAGGTAAGAGTGGTATTTTGTCTTTTTTAAGATTTTTTTTTTCTTTCTAGAAATGTCACTTCTTATAAAATGTTTGCTGTATGAAGTATGATAGTTTCCAGGGCCTGTGATGATAATATTTTCATGCTGTTTTATGTACTAGACCAGATCTGTTTGAAAGTGAACCTTGTCCTCCAGTCAGATTTCAGCACAGTGCATTTGATTAATCACTGAAATATTAGAATATGACTTGTGAACCTCACACATTGACGCCAGTTCATGTTGCCAGTGTTTCCAGTTACTGTGCTGTAATTTTACAGATTTGTCTGTATTGTGAAGAAGACTTATGTAGTCTTGTCACTGTGGCTTCCTAGTAAATATTGTGGTATCCGTATAAAAAATTGGGAGGGTGAAGAGAGCAGGTATATGAACGCTTTAAAATACTGCTTGGAATTTTTAAAGATCTTGAATGTTTCCATCACAGATAAAATACGCTGTAATTCTTGGGTCATTATTTGAAACAACTTGTGCCTAGTCAGGTCAGTTTTATGTTTGATAGTGAAAGATTGGATTTATCCTTTGTTGCATCCCCACTATTCATGTTCTTTTTTGTGTTTTTATGACCTCATAGTTGGCCTGGGTCCATTTCTTACATGTATGTTAGCATGCTTATCCTTGTTTAATTTATTGCTCAGTTAACTATGAGATAACTATTTTTTGTCTGATCTCTCTGACATTTGATATTTATTTTGTACTATTTTGTTTTTATAGAAAACTGAGTCCATCATCATGTGGAATTAAAACTTGAATGAATCGACAACAGAACAATGTTTAGAATTAAATACCGACTATCATACTTTGAATAAGCCATATTGTTTATGTGTGCGTAAGAGAGTGGGTGTGTAGGTTGTGTGTGTGTGTGTGTGTGTGTGTGTGACAGAGAATGATTACCTATGTTAAAATATGTAAAACAGACACACACACACAGACGTGTGTGTGTGCGCGCGCACACACACACAGAGAAGAAGGCTAGTCTTTAGCAGCACCAGTACAACTTATTTCTTATTGTAATTCACAGGAGTTCAACTGTAACGGTACAGTTGTGGAGCATGCAGAGTATGGTGAGGTGATCCAGCTGCAGGGAGACAAGCGTGATGCCATGAAGAATTTTTTGGCAGATGTGGGAATCGGCAGCAATGATAACATAAAAGTGAGTCTTACTTTTTCAGTCTTTTCACACACATGACACACAAACTTAGACTCCACACACACATACACACACACACACACACACACACACACACACACACACACACACACACACACACACACACACACACACACACACACACACACACACACACACACACACACACACCCAACATCACACACACACAACACATACAGGAGGCAGGCAAGCAGGCGCAGCACATTGCGCACGCACACACACACACACACACACACACACACACACACACACACACACACACACACACACACACACACACACACACACACACACACACACACACACACACACACTCTCTCTCTCTCTCTCTCTCTCATACACACACACACACACACACACACACACACACACACACACACACAAAACACACAGAGTCAGTTGAAGTGAGTGTGTCTGTGTCTTTGAATAAAATGTGTCTGTATATATATTGGATCTTTTGTCAAGTTGAGTATTGTCGTGTCTAGTTGATTGTTTAAGTCTGCCCATAGTAGGAAACTCTGGGGAGAGCTGGACAGAAGAAGGTCCTCAGAGGAGAAACCTTTGTCCAGCAGGTGTTTTGGTCCTTAACTTTTGACACTCTATGTATGTGTATGTGTATTTATAATTTTATTATGTATATATATATAGATTTAGGTAGATAGATAGGTAGACAGGTTGATGGATGGGTGGATGGATAGATAGATACACAAATCTGTATCAGTCAGTATGACATCTGTTGTGTATTAGATTGATAGATATATACACACATCATTTTGACATCTTTTGTGTGTGTGGGGTGTGTGTGTGTGTGTGTTGTGTGTGTGTTTTGTGTGTATATTTGTGTATCTTTTCAGGTGCACGGCTTCTGAAAGGTCATTCATCATACCAGCAGCATCTTTATTCTCGGTCATCCGGTCAGCATCAGAGTTGAAAGATGTCATCTGCTTACTACCACCAGAACACAACACATGTATATAGGATGTTTGTTAGTTGATTTATTAGTTTTCATAATTTTCTTTGACAATTTTCTCATTTCATGAGAACTTTCTCCCTCTCTCTTCTGCTTGCCTGCCTGCCTATCTCTGTCTCCTATCGGTCTCCTGTCTTTGCTATCTCTTTTTCTTTTTTTAAAATATTTTTTGGATATTCATTGGTGATTTAATTGGCAGAATATGTTTTGTTTTCAAAACGGTTGTAGATTTTTCACTCATTGAACTTAGAAGTTGTGATTTTTCACTCATTGAACTTAGAAGTTGTGGTCAGTATTTTTTTCCCCTTTTTTTGTTCCATTCTCTGTGCCAGCATAACGGTCACAGAAGCTGGGACATTTTTTGCAAAGCTGTGATGATGATGGTGATGAGGATGATTATTGTGATGTTGAGGAGTTCTATCTAGGATTGGGATTATGTGATTTGGCTGTATTCTATACTTACTGTCATATCCTGGTGTACCAAGCTTGAGAAATACAGACACCTGAAGTGTTGATCAGGAGATTTGGGCATTACCCTCAGTGACTTATCTGTGAAGTGGCTGAGACTTAAATTAACCCTTTGAGTCCCGACCCTATCCATCAACTGCAAAAAAATTAACCCTTTGATTCCCTGACAGGAAGCTGGTGGATAGGGTGAGGGAATCGAAGGGTTAAGTTTAATCTGGTGGATAGGGTGAGGGGAATCAAAGGGTTAAGTTTTTACTTTTGATAGCACAGTTGGCAATGCAGGATGTTAGTGGAGAGGTGCGGGAGTCTAAGGGTTAAATGTGTGGTCCCATTCTTTCCATCAAGCCCATAACATGCTCAATCCTGGGTAGGAGCAGGTTGAAGCTGAAAAATACCACAGTGATATTGAAAGGACTGATGCAGATTCAAACCTGCAGCCATCTCGTCAGTAATCTGTTGCTCTAAGCATTATATTTTGGCAACTGGTTAGTTCTAGTCAGACTTGTTATTATCATAATTGTTGTGAGTGGTTTACATGGATGCATATTTGTTCCGATGTTTTGAGGAAATGATTTCCTGTTGTTTGAATGAATAAAAATGCTGAACTCCTTTGTTTTGTTGAAAGTTGTTTTTGTTGAGAGTACCGTTTGTTAAGAGGTCTGCAAGGATGAAGGCTGAAATTGTAATCTTACACCTGCGCAAAGGGTATGTGACAGTTACTTTGTTATTGGTGTTGAGAAACAACATATAAATGTAAATTTAATTTTCAAATAAAAGTTAAAATAGACCAGCCATTGACTGAGACCAAAACCAAGTGACCAACCAGCAACCAAACAAACAAGAAATGAAATGCACCAACCAACCAACAGCTAATTAAAAAACCTGATAAACACAGAGAACCACCGCTACCACCACCACCAACAATAAGAACAACATCAACAAAAACATAGATCAAAATTATTTCAAAATAATCTCGGTCATGTAAGCTGAATATAACTGCTCTGATCGGATATCATAGAAAGATTATTTTCAGAGGGATTTGTTTCGTTTTGGCATTTGCGAGGGAGAAGCAATATCAAAGAACGTTCCTGGTTAATGTTTTAAACTAATGATAATTTTGACGAGTAAATATTTTGGGGCATGAGGGAAACCTGCACTATTGTGAAAATTCTTGGGAGGGTTCCAAAAATGTCTTTAAAAAAAAAAAACCATACACAAAACAACAACAAAAAACCCCCAACTAATTGTGGGGTCTCACCTGTCTCACCTGTCGGCGTCACCGGGAACAGTGTTGGCCGCTGCACATGATGTCCTCACAAGTTGCCTCCAGCACTCTCGATCTTGGCTAAGTCTGACCACCTCCTGGAGTTTCTTGCCACTGATGTTTGTGATGTTTCTAGCAAGTGATGCAGGTGGCCGTCCTCTGTTTCTCTTTCCTTCCACTTTACCTTGGAGGACAGTGGACATCAAGTCTGTTCTCTCATTACGGATTGCGTGTCCAACATATTTCAGTTTCCTCCGTTGTATGAGTACTAGAAGCTTGCGTGTAGTACCCAACTCATTCAGTATGCTTTCATTTGAGCGCCTATTGTGGGGTATGGGGGGTTAAACTTGTCCAGCAAGTCCATCTCAGTGAAGAGTTGTGATTTGAATGGCATGTCTGGGTCTTTTCTTTTCTCATTGTGCATGGCTAGGGTTCATCTAGTAATTTCATTTGTACAAAGACTTATGTTCTTTTAAAGACATCTGGACCCTCTTTTTTTCATATTTTTCTTCCACATAGTGCATGGCTGGGTGAATTACCCTTAACCTGCTCATTCATAGCTCTGCGGCATTGCTAAAACTGTGTTCATTGCGATTCCATTGCCAGAAAATTCATCGGAGCCATCAAATTGCTGTGAGGCTGCTTGCCAAGAGCAACTGCACCGCTGCCGAGTTGTCTCAATGGAGATCAGTAATGCCTTTACTTTCAAACAGCCTCCTTCTTAATTTAATGCAACTTTCACTTATAACCTTAGACTTTTTGAGAAGATAAACTGATGCCTAACTTCACCTGGGTTTGTATCGAGGAAATTCGATCATTTGGTATTGACGGGTTCCCCGGGAATATGATGTTCAATTTAAGATCTTTGTCAGTTGAAGTGATTTGCGTTTTGGCCAGCCTTGCATTTTCTGGCTGAATGATGTACATTTGTGAGCACTTGTGTGTCATATGCTTGGCAGTTTAAATGCAGTTTTTATGTGCTTGGTAGCACAAACCTGATGTCTCTGTTTAAAGATGGCTTGTGCTGCATGGTTTTTCAGTGCTGCTTTAATTTTTGTCTTAAAGTGTAATTTTCAGATACAAAATTCTAAAGTTTTTCAAGTACATTTGGTGTCCTGTTTCTTTGCACTGTTTTTGATAAGGTTCTCACAGTGTTTTGGTACTCCTGAACTCTGGTAGCCGTTTCTTTGCTCTGCTGTTAATAAGGTTTTTTCAGTGCTTTGGTACTCCTGGACTCTGGTGGCCGTTTCTTTGCTCTGTTGTTAATAAGGTTCTTTCAGTGCTTTGGTACTCCTGGACTCTGGTGGCCATTTCTTTGCTCTGTTGTTAATAAGGCCTTTGTAGTGTTGTGGGACTCCATGACTCTGGTGCTTAGCATTCTGTCGTTCTCTCTCATCTGCTTGCCACTAAAGTTGTTGCATGTCATGTGGTAGAACATTGCTCATTATTTATTATATTTTTGTATATCTGTTTTGGCCTTGGAGTTGGGTTCTCTAAGAATGATGAGGGCATGCCATCATTAAAAAAAATAGAGCTAAAATTTTGAGCTGCCAAGCACAAATAATAATAATTTCATTTATATGACATGAATGTTTCATATTAAAAGTATACTGGTGTTTTATAACAGATACATTGTTAAATTTTGTGTAATGAAGTGGTAGGTCTAATCAAAACTTGTAATCACATACCTTAAAATATGTGTGGAAAAAAGGCACATATACATGTATTGACGCAGCAGGAATAAGCAATTCATCAAGACTAACAGCAGACAATAAGAAGACACAGAATCAACAATAGGTTTTAGAACCACTAATTTGCAAAGAACATATTTGAGCAATAGAAGCAAGTGAATATCGTTAAGCCAACAAAGAGCCTGCCGTACAGTCAACCACTCGGCTTGACGAAACTCAAGAGGAGAGCGAAATTTTGTTGCCCAAGCAAACGTAGAGTAAACCTTCACTATATTTCAAACCTTATTTTAACAATTGTAACCAGGAAAATAATCCACATACTTAGAACAATATGAGTAGTCTCAAGATCGATTTTATGGTGGGCTGGACCATGAATAGTATATACATATTTTTTCCTGAGTGATGCTTTCTTGAACAATGATATATATGTTAAGTCCATACTATGAAGGTGGTGCGTTCTGTACAGTCTGCATACACCGCATTTTGTGGGTATGCATGCTGGGTGCTTTTGAGTTTTCATTAACCACTGAACACTGCATGACTTAGAAGAACTTTTAACATGCAAATTCAATGTTTTGCATGCACATATACATGAAGACGTTCTGGCACTGGCAGGTTTGCATATGTTGGCCGGGCAGATTAGAAAAATCTCCACTGTTTACCCAGCTGGCAGTACCAGGTAGGATTGAACCCAGACTGGAAGTCTTGATTTCTTAACCCAACTATCGTCCCTGTCTGTAAACAGTGCGATAAACTGAACCCAGATTGGAAGTCTGTTTTCCTAACCCGACCATGACGCCTGTCTGTAAACAATGTGACATGAACAATGTGCCAGCGAAGATCTCAAAGGGTGATAACTGATATAGTAATAAGCGAAACTTAATTTCATGATTTCTTCCCTTAGACATTTCCCGTCAGACTTGTTGAGCGGTTCTTGAATTGACTCGATAAACATGGGAAACGACCACCTGTGTCTTTCCTATGAAAAGAAAGGAGATAATTTGACACTGATAAAGAGGTATGTGTGCGTGGGTGCGCGCGCGCACGTGTGTGTGTGTACATCCGTGCATATGTATGAGTGAGTGAGTGAGTGTGTGTGTGTTGTGTGTGTGTGTGGTGCGTGCGTGCGTGCGTGCGTGCGTGCGGTGAACCCAGTTTTACAAATGTAAGTTAGGGTATCCAGTTTCAGAGGAGGTCTTTACATACTGGTCACGAATTGGAATTGAAACTAGAATTTGTTCAGCCTGAAGTTAAGTGGAAGTTCCATGTGTACTTGCCCCAAATTTGCGAGCAATTAGTGTTGTTGGCAGATTGCATGGCTCATGTTCTTCAGTACACAGGAATGAAACCTGACTTTTGAGATTCAGCAAATGAGAGACGGTGAGAGAGAAATGGAGAGCCCATATGACACAGAGTTTGTATGCGTGCGTGCGTGCGTGCGTGCGTGCGTGCGTGCGTGCGTGCGGTGCGCGCGCGCGGCGCGTGTGTGTGTGTGTGTGTGTGTATGTAACAACAACTTTCTCCATATCAGCTTGTGTGGGTGCAGATGTTAAACCTTATTTCATAATGTAAGACTGTACTTTTGACGATGACGTCGAATACTTTGTGGGACTGTTGAGTTGATTGAGTCAGAAAGTTCATTGAGTGTATTGTCATTCATGGACCGAGGAATGGATCCAGTAAAGAAACAATATGTTCTTTTATATCATTTCGATAAAGTAAAAGTAATAATCGTTAAAATAGCCATACTGGCTCAGTGTGTGCTACTATAAAGTAAGTAGTATAATGGATTGATTATTCTGCTTTATTGTTTTTTTGTTTTGTTTGTTGTTTTGTTTGTTTTGCTTTTGTTTTTTTTTCTCGACAGTGATACGTGATTTTAAAGTGGAGCATATACACACACATACACATGCACACATGCATGCACATAAATGCATACACATATGTGCCTACAAAACTAAATATGCTCATGTATGCATGCCAACATTTCCAAAATGTACGATCGGTACTGTCCTTTGTTTCCAAACAGCAGTCACAGAAAACGTTTTTTGCAAGTCCCATTTAATTCAAAATGACATTAGTTCCTAAAAGTCTGTGTACAATACGCATTTGAATAATTCTGTTTACAGTACGTATTTGAAACCAACTGAGCTTAATTTCTTGTACTTTATGAATTTTCATAAATACCTTTTCCCATAAAAACGTTTATTCCCAATTTATCTAAATATTTGGAACATGAATTTGGAAGTGCACTTTCTCCTTTGTTGAAATATCATAGTAGGTGTTCAGTGAGCTCAGTTGGGAAGTCTGAAACTACACATTCAAGTGTCATGCTTTTCAATGGTGCGTTTTGAGGGTGTTGCTCAAATTCAGACAATATCGTATGCATCCCTCAAACGTGGTTGACGTCAAAGTAAAGCGTTAAAGAAGCACAGACCACAGTCCTGTCTCACAGTCTCAAGTCCGATATAATTTGCACAGTTGATAATTTTTTTTTTTACGGTCACCTGACATCGTGGTGTAGTTTTCAGAGCAATGGACTAATGACTGGAAAGTTATTGGTTTGAACCCCATCAGTTCTGTCAAAAATATTATGGGAATTTTTGGTCTCCAACTGGCTCCTACCCAGAGTTGAGTGTCCTGTGTGCTCAATGGAAAAAAAAAACTGGGACCACAGTCAAGTCTCATCCACTGCATTGATGCAACACTGTGGGTGTTACGTAACCTTTTGACTCCCGCACCTTCTCCACTAGTATCCTGCATTGACAACCATGCTCATCATCATCATCATCATCATCAGGTGCCTTGCCGCATGGCGTTGGCGATCATTGACTTCCATTTGTCTCTATCTCTTGTTGCCTCAAGCATCTCTTCCACCCTCTTTGTCCTCAGCCACTCTGCAAGCCAGTCTATTATCTTCTCCCTGGGTCTACCTGGTGCTCTCTTCCCCTCCAGCTTTCCCGTCGTGACCAGGTGCTCCAAATCCCCCCTCCTCACAAAATGGCCTACAAATGTTGCCTGTCTTTCCCTAATCTTCCTTATGAATGATCTTCTTGTGTCTGCCTCCACCAAGACTGTCTCGTTTGTTTTCTTTGCTGTCCATGGAACTCTTAACAATCTTCTTAGAAACCACATCTCGGCTGCCTCAATCTTGTTCTGGCTTTGTTTGTTGACTGTCCACGCCTCACATCCGTACAACAGTATTGGTTTTATATACCATTCAAGAACTCTCTTCCTGATGTTAATTGATAGGCATTTGTTGGTAAGAATGCTTTTCATCTTCTTGAATGCTGTTTTGGCTTGGCTGATTCTGCTGGCTATTTCTTATGTGCATTCCAGCTGGTTGATAGGGTGCGGGAATCAAAAGATTAAATGTCCTGACAAACAACGCAGGTGTCTCTGTTCTTGGGCAGGGTTGATACCAGGATATATCATGAAAGAGAGCAAAGAGAACAGCCTGTCATGCAGTCACAGTCCAGATGGGAAATCCATAGCATCGATCATAATTAACATACCCATCGTCATGCGTTATCTGGACGTTGTGAAAAATTGTCTCAGAATATGGCCACTATAGTGACACAGAAGATGGGAAGGAAACTTTTAGGACTAACAAATATTATGTACCACGGATGTAAAAGAAATTCGATTCAGAGCCGTCTCCTAAATACTCACTCGATTTTGAATCACACCAAACAAACTGATAGGTTATAAATAAGCTGCAAAGTACAAACAAACTGATAGGCTATAGATAAGCTGCAAAGTACAAACAAACTGATAGGCTATAGATAAGCTGCAAAGTACAAACTGATAGGCTATAGATAAGGTGCAAAGTACAAACAAACTGATAGGTTATAGATAAGCTGCAAAGTACAAACTGATAGGCTATAGATAAGGTGCAAAGTACAAACAAACTGATAGGTTATAGATAAGCTGCAAAGTACAAACTGATAGGTTATAGATAAGCTGCAAAGTACAAACTGATAGGCTACAGATAAGGTGCAAAGTACAAACAAACTGATAGGCTATAGATAAGGTGCAAAGTACAAACAAACTGATAGGTTATAGATAAGCTGCAAAGTACAAACAAACTGATAGGTTATAGATAAGCTGCAAAGTACAAACAAACTGATAGGTTATAGATAAGCTGCAAAGTACAAACTGATAGGTTATAGATAAGTTGCAAAGTACAAACTGATAGGCTATAGATAAGCTGCAAAGTACAAACAAACTGATAGGCTATAGATAAGCTGCAAAGTACAAACTGATAGGTTATAGATAAGCTGCAAAGTACAAACTGATAGGTTATAGATAAGCTGCAAAGTACAAACTGATAGGTTATAGATAAGCTGCAAAGTACAAACTGATAGGCTATAGATAAGCTGCAAAGTACAAACAAACTGATAGGCTATAGATAAGCTGCAAAGTACAAACAAACTGATAGGCTATAGATAAGCTGCAAAGTACAAACAAACTGATAGACTATAGATAAGCTGCAAAGTACAAACAAACTGATAGACTATAGATAAGGTACAAAGTACAAACAAACTGATAGGTTATAGATAAGCTGCAAAGTACAAACAAACTGATAGACTATAGATAAGCTGCAAAGTACAAACAAACTGATAGACTATAGATAAGGTACAAAGTACAAACAAACTGATAGACTATAGATAAGGTACAAAGTACAAACAAACTGATAGGTTATAGATAAGCTGCAAAGTACAAACAAACTGATAGACTATAGATAAGCTGCAAAGTACAAACAAACTGATAGACTATAGATAAGGTACAAAGTACAAACAAACTGATAGACTATAGATAAGGTACAAAGTACAAACAAACTGATAGGTTATAGATAAGCTGCAAAGTATCCTACAAACTGATAGACTATAGATAAGGTGCAAAGTACAAACAAACTGATAGGCTATAGATAAGGTACAAAGTACAAACAAACTGATAGGCTATAGATAAGGTACAAAGTACAAACAAACTGATAGACTATAGATAAGGTGCAAAGTACAAACAAACTGATAGACTATAGATAAGGTACAAAGTACAAACAAACTGATAGACTATAGATAAGGTACAAAGTACAAACAAACTGATAGACTATAGATAAGGTGCAAAGTACAAACAAACTGATAGACTATAGATAAGGTACAAAGTACAAACAAACTGATAGGCTATAGATAAGGTGCAAAGTATCCTACAAACTGATAGGCTATAGATAAGCTGCAAAGTATCCTACAAACTGATAGACTATAGATAAGCTGCAAAGTATCCTACAAACTGATAGGCTATAGATAAGGTGCAAAGTATCCTACAAACTGATAGGTTATAGATAAGCTGCAAAGTACAAACTGATAGGTTATAGATAAGCTGCAAAGTACAAACAAACTGATAGGCTATAGATAAGCTGCAAAGTACAAACAAACTGATAGACTATAGATAAGCTGCAAAGTACAAACAAACTGATAAGTTATAAATAAGCTGCAAAGTACAAACAAACTGATAGGCTATAGATAAGCTGCAAAGTACAAACAAACTGATAAGTTATAAATAAGCTGCAAAGTACAAACAAACTGATAGGCTATAGATAAGCTGCAAAGTACAAACAAACTGATAGACTATAGATAAGCTGCAAAGTACAAACAAACTGATAAGTTATAAATAAGCTGCAAAGTACAAACAAACTGATAGGCTATAGATAAGCTGCAAAGTACAAACAAACTGATAGGTTATAGATAAGCTGTAAAGTACAAACAAACTGATAGGTTATAGATAAGTTGCAAAGTACAAACAAACTGATAGACTATAGATAAGCTGCAAAGTACAAACTGATAGGCTGCAGATAAGGTGCAAAGTACAAACTGATAGGCTACAGATAAGCTGCAAAGTACAAACTGATAGGCTACAGATAAGCTGCAAAGTACAAACTGATAGGCTATAGATAAGTTGCAAAGTACAAACTGATAGGCTACAGATAAGCTGCAAAGTACAAACTGATAGACTATAGATAAGGTGCAAAGTACAAACTGATAGGCTACAGATAAGCTACAAAGTACAAACTGATAGGCTATAGATAAGTTGCAAAGTACAAACTGATAGGCTATAGATAAGCTGCAAAGTATCCTACAAACTGATAGATTATAGATAAGCTGCAAAGTACAAACTGATAGGCTGCAGATAAGGTGCAAAGTACAAACTGATAGACTATAGATAAGGTGCAAAGTACAAACTGATAGGTTATAGATAAGCTGCAAAGTACAAACTGATAGGCTATAGATAAGCTGCAAAGTATCCTACAAACTGATAGACTATAGATAAGGTGCAAAGTACAAACTGATAGGCTGCAGATAAGGTGCAAAGTACAAACTGATAGACTATAGATAAGGTGCAAAGTACAAACTGATAGGTTATAGATAAGGTGCAAAGTACAAACTGATAGGTTATAGATAAGCTGCAAAGTACAAACTGATAGGCTGCAGATAAGCTGCAAAGTACAAACTGATAGGCTATAGATAAGTTGCAAAGTACAAACTGATAGGTTATAGATAAGCTGCAAAGTACAAACTGATAGGCTATAGATAAGGTGCAAAGTACAAACTGATAGGCTGCAGATAAGCTGCAAAGTACAAACTGATAGGCTACAGATAAGGTGCAAAGTACAAACTGATAGGTTATAGATAAGCTGCAAAGTACAAACTGATAGGTTATAGATAAGGTGCAAAGTACAAACTGATAGGTTATAGATAAGGTGCAAAGTACAAACTGATAGACTATAGATAAGTTGCAAAGTACAAACTGATAGGTTATAGATAAGGTGCAAAGTACAAACTGATAGACTATAGATAAGGTGCAAAGTACAAACTGATAGGCTGCAGATAAGGTGCAAAGTACAAACTGATAGGTTATAGATAAGCTGCAAAGTACAAACTGATAGGCTATAGATAAGCTGCAAAGTATCCTACAAACTGATAGGCTGTAGATAAGTTGCAAAGTACAAACAAACTGATAGACTATAGATAAGCTGCAAAGTACAAACTGATAGGTTATAGATAAGCTGCAAAGTACAAACTGATAGGCTATAGATAAGCTGCAAAGTATCCTACAAACTGATAGGCTGTAGATAAGTTGCAAAGTACAAACAAACTGATAGGTTATAGATAAGCTGCAAAGTATCCTACAAACTGATAGGCTGTAGATAAGCTGCAAAGTACAAACTGATAGGCTATAGATAAGCTGCAAAGTATCCTACAAACTGATAGGCTGTAGATAAGTTGCAAAGTACAAACAAACTGATAGGCTATAGATAAGCTGCAAAGTACAAACTGATAGACTATAGATAAGCTGCAAAGTACAAACTGATAGACTATAGATAAGCTGCAAAGTACAAACTGATAGGTTATAGATAAGCTGCAAAGTACAAACAAACTGATAGACTATAGATAAGGTGCAAAGTACAAACAAACTGATAGGTTATAGATAAGCTGCAAAGTACAAACTGATAGGTTATAGATAAGCTGCAAAGTACAAACTGATAGGTTATAGATAAGCTGCAAAGTACAAACAAACTGATAGACTATAGATAAGTTGCAAAGTACAAACAAACTGATAGACTATAGATAAGCTGCAAAGTACAAACTGATAGGTTATAGATAAGCTGCAAAGTACAAACAAACTGATAGACTATAGATAAGGTGCAAAGTACAAACAAACTGATAGACTATAGATAAGGTGCAAAGTACAAACAAACTGATAGGCTATAGATAAGCTGCAAAGTACAAACTGATAGGTTATAGATAAGCTGCAAAGTACAAACAAACTGATAGGCTATAGATAAGCTGCAAAGTACAAACAAACTGATAGACTATAGATAAGCTGCAAAGTACAAACTGATAGGTTATAGATAAGCTGCAAAGTACAAACAAACTGATAGGCTATAGATAAGCTGCAAAGTACAAACTGATAGGTTATAGATAAGCTGCAAAGTACAAACAAACTGATAGACTATAGATAAGCTGCAAAGTACAAACAAACTGATAGGCTATAGATAAGCTGCAAAGTACAAACAAACTGATAGGTTATAGATAAGCTGCAAAGTACAAACAAACTGAAGGCTACGGTATAGATAAGATGCAAAGTAATGTTTAGATAAGAATCATGATTGAAAATACATAAAAACAGTGAAGTTTAATATCAGGTGAAGAATAAAATTGTGTATAACATTATGCATGATTTTCATTCTCAGTGTGCATCTGTTGACGCTTAAACGTTTAGTACCTGCAATCATGAGAATGACGCATGGTATTACGCGTTATTTTTACATAGAAATGTTGCAGTAATAGAAATATGGAATTAATTCCTGGAAACTGGAGGATGTGAGTTGTGATACAAGTGTAAGAACAACAGAAGTTTAATAAAAAGTCTTTCTGTGAATTGTGACACAAGTGTAAGAACAATGGAAGTGTATTGAAAGTTCTTTCAGAATATTCCTGTGTCTGTGCCGTTTCAAGCCACTGAGTTTGTCTGTTATACGCAAAAGCATATAAAATTCATCGTAACTGTAGAATGCATTCATATCTTCAAACGGGTCAGCAAGTTTTGATACAGATGTAACAACAAACGCTGTTTGGGGCAATATAACCTAACTTTTCAATATGTAGCTATAAATATGCTTTCCCCCATTATTTTTCCTTTTTTTGATCGTTCCGTTTAATCGTCGTAGACATGAATACAACAGATTTTGTCCATGTTCCATGTACAAATAATGGTACAACATTTGTGGTTTCTCTTAGCTGTGTTGTTTTAGTTTCTCAGCTGAAACAGATATTTTGCAAACAAAAATGTGTGCGTCAGAAATGAATACTTGTTGTTGTTGTTGTTGTTGTTGTTTTATTGTTTCTTTGTGAAAAGAGAGATTATGGAATGGCCCGACCCCTATTTTTCATCCCCTCTTCTGCGAAGCTTTAGTGGCATTAATCTTACGCCGCACATTCCACCCCCACCCCCTCACAACACACCGACGCTTTTGAACCCCCAGTTCATTCAGTCGAAATCCTGGTACCATGAAACCCATGGGAACCAGCAACACACACCGGTTTGGGGGTCAACCTGATTGTGTATAACTGAACCCTAGCTTTATAGGCCTGCTCTAAAACTGACCGTTAAGACAGGTAAAAAAATCCCACAAAAAACAAATCAAAACAAAACAAACAAAACAACAACAACAACAACAAAAACACAACAACGACAACAAAACCAAAAGGGCGTAAGTAACCAAGACACCAGCTGTTTTGCCGTAGCCATTCTTCCTTGGACAAGGAACATTTGCATCTTCTTTTTTAGCACTCAGAAATCCTTTTAGACATATGCGTGCATGGGGCAGATGCAGCCACAAAGACTCAACAACGTTGGTCTGACAAATTCCCAGATTTACGAGGAAAGCTAGAAAGGATTCGTAGTGTTGTGATTAGGGGAAAAACAAAGCATCTTGCAACTGAGAAATTTATTAAGACACTGCTCACCTGGAAGAAGGTAATTTGCCGTTATGCAAATGAGCAAAAAATTATTTGTCGCCGAACAATCGAAGAACAGTTATTTGTCGCCTAGCAACTGAAGAAAAGTCAGACCTTTACGATTGGAGAAGGTGGTTAATTATCGCCTCGCCATTCGTCCTCCACGAAATTGCTGGCAGTCCAGACTGCAGTACCAAGAGTGCAGGTGTAGAAAGAAGGAAGTTTTATCTCCCACGAAGCAGCAGAAAGCGAAAACAAATGATGTGGCCAAACTGTTACTCTCCTCTATCTTTCTGTCTGTAGCTGTCTCTGTCTCTCTGTCTCTGTCTGTCTGTCTCTCTCTCTGTATATGTATGTGTGTTTGTGTGTGTGTGTGTGTGTGTGTGTGTGTGTGTGTGTGTGTGTGTGTGTGTGTGTGTGTGTGTGTGTGTGTGTGTGTGTGTGTGTGTGTGTATGTGTGTGTGTTTGTGTGTGATCGTCTCACAATATCGTTATAAAATAACCCCAAAGCAGAATTTTCAACTTGATAGTCTCAAAATGAAAGAGCACTCTATATCATCTATTCGACCTTACCATTAGAAAAAAGTTAGAGGGCCTAGATATCTCTAGAATATGAAATGGTCTAAGTACTCGTTTTGTACGTGTTGGGTTTAGCCCAGCGCGTTCAGTTCTCATCCTTGCCTTTCTGTAAAAGTCTATAATGAAGTGGTTCTCTGTAAATGATTCATGCTGCTCACGTGTTAAACCTTGCTCAGTGCAAGCTGTGGTCCTCGTTAAGATTCTTTAATGAAATGGTGTAAAACACGCTGTTGGCACGTTGAAGTTAACCCTTTGACTCCAGCACCCCGTCCACCAGCATCCTGCATTGTCAACCATGCTAGCAAAGCAAAAACTTAACCCTTCGATTCTCTCACCCTATCCACCAGCTTCCTTCAACCCTTCGATTCTCTCACCCTATCCACCAGCTTCCTTCAGAAGCTGGTGATAGGGTGAGAGAATCGAAGGGTTAAGTTTTTGTAGTTGGTGGATAGGGTGGGTTAATTCAGTACATTCTGCTCTATGCGACGTTCTTCTAGAAGAGCCCAGAACGAAGTGTTGAAAATTTACGCTGTTCGTTTAGAATGTTCTGTGTTCTTCTGTATGATTCTAGAAAGAAATGAAACTACGCTGTTTACGTAGTAAGTTCAGTACCGATCATTGGTTTTGGAGTGTGTTCTATGAGATTCCAGAAAGTTCTGTTGTGGCTTATGTGTAATGGGCAGCTTGGGGCCCAGAGACAGAGAGATGGACGAGGAAAGGATTCATACGCTGATCGTAGTTTGTTAACATACAGTATTTAAGTGGTTCCATGGTATAATGGTCAGTATTGTGGATAATGTACATTATTTAAACAGTTCCATAGTATAATGGTCAGTATTGTGGATAATGTACATTGTTTAAGTGGTTCCATGGTATAATGGTCAGTATTGTGGATAATGTACATTGTTTAAGTGGTTCCATAGTATAATGGTCAGTGTTGTGGATAATGTACATTGTTTAAGTGATTCCATGGTATAATGGTCAGTATTGTGGATAATGTACATTGTTTAAACAGTTCCACAGTATAATGGTCAGTATTGTAGATAATGTACATTATTTAAACAGTTCCATAGTATAATGGTCAGATTTGTGGATAATGTACATTATTTAAACAGTTCCATGGTATAATGGTCAGTATTGTGGATAATGTACATTATTTAAACAGTTCCATAGTATAATGGTCAGATTTGTGGATAATGTACATTATTTAAACAGTTCCACAGTATAATGGTCAGTATTGTAGATAATGTACATTATTTAAATAGTTCCATAGTATAATGGTCAGATTTGTGGATAATGGACATTATTTAAACAGTTCCATAGTATAATGGTCAGTATTGTGGATAATGTAAGCAAGCAAGCAAGTAAAAATGTAAGTAAGTTAAGTAACTGAGTGAGTGAGTGAGTAAGTAAGTAAGTAGTAAGTTAGTAAGTTAAGTAAGTAAGTAGGTAAGTAAGTAAGCGAGTGAGCCAGTAACCAAGCAAGTAAGTACACGCAATTTCCAGGATTGTGGCCCGACCATAGTTGAAAGCCACTAAGAATGTCTGGGATAGATCTGATCTTACGTGACAGTTTAGGTGTGTTACACTCCGAACAACTTTCGTCTCTCCATCAAAACAACAAAAAGAGAGACACAGCAGCATAACACTGTAGAACGACATGTTCTCCTCTGGTGAGTGTCTTCATGGCTACGTGACAGTGGAAAGTTCTGGCGGATTACTGGTGTTGTAGCTGCGAGGAAATGAACTTCAGTATGATCCTATGGTGATCATCCTTGTTGAATGGCACCATCATGAGGCAATGCAGAAGACTGGTTGGAGTGGTGGTGTGATGATGCTAGAGAAAGAGAGAGAGAGAGAGAGAGAGAGAGAGAGAGAGAGACAGACAGACAGACAGACAGACAGACGGACAGGGAGACAGGGAGAGACAGAGACACAGACACACACACACAGACAGTCAGACAGACAGACAGAGAGAGAGATAGAGAGAGACAGAGATAGATAGAGACACAAAGAGACAGAGAGAGAGAGAGGGGGTAGAGAGAGAGAGAGGGAGAGAGACAGAGAGAGACAGAGACGGAGAGACAGAGAGAGACAGAGGGGCAGAGAAAGAGAGAGAGACAGACAGACAGACAGACAGACACAGACAGACAGACAGAGAGGATGACTCGCATAGCCAATCAGACCTGTCGGCTCAGCAGTCAGCACTACATCACAACATGTACAGGACATTGGGGTAAACCAAAATCAATCGTTCCGTCACTTCATTAACGACGATACGACAGACGGCCTTCTCCTTTTCTGTCTCCTTTGCACAACGCTCAGACAATCACATCTTCGTCTTTCACCACCATTCTACAGTACCATGGCACGTGACGTTGGTGCATCACTACTATCGAGTCAAACCCAAAGGTCTCTCGCAGTGACTGACACTTCTGCCAGCGATCAGCCGAAGCAAGCACTTCATCTCCTATATGGGATCAGTCTCGTCATGCTAATGATATTAAATGGCACTGAGCGAGTATGTGGATCACTGATTTTAATTTCCTTATTCAAGAAAGGGGGATGGAGTGGGGAGGAGGGAGGAGGGAGACGCCAGATGGTCAAGCCATATGAACAATCTGTCATTTCGCGCCAGTACAATAATATTTGCCTCGGAAATTAGTTGATCTCAGCTAATTTTTTTTTATAGCGATGAGCTACCCAATGGCATTAAACATACTGTTTAAACTGCGTTCAGATTGGATTAGAGATTTAGGATCTCAAAGATTTTAAACATTTTCTCCTCCCAGAAATCCTAATACTGGACCCTATTTATTGAAGCTTCATCATCATCATCAGGTGCCCTGCCGTATGGCGTTGGCGATCATGGACTTCCATCTGTCTCTATCTCTTGTTGCCCCAAGCATCTCCTCCACCCTCCCTTGTCTTGAAGCTTATGCATGTAAAACTATAACCTAGACTAACCCTTTGTCAAATTTGGTCAAATAAACAACCTCAAAATGTAGAAAATTTAGAAAAGTTGAGTTTTTTTGCCTTTAAAACGATTTCAACTTAATTGCTTCACACAATGTAAAATCGCCCTCAGCCGAGATGTCTTCGAGTTAACATTTTCATATTTCATACTGGTGAAATATTGGTTTACCTCAATTCTTGCTTATGCATTCATGACTACTCTTTTGTATGTGCGTGTGTATATGTATGTGTGTGAATGTGTGTGTGTGTGTGTGTGTGTGTGTGAGAAAATGTGTGCGTGCGTGTGTGTTTGTGAAAATGCGTGTGTGCGTGTGTGTTTGTGTGTTTGTGTGTGTATATGTGTGTGTATGTGTGTGTGTTTTGTGTGTGAAAATGTGTGTGTGTGAAAATGTGTGTGTGTGAAAATGTGTGTGTGTGTTTGTGTGTATATGTGTATGTATGTGTGTGCACGTGTTGTGTGTGCACATGTGTGTATGTATGTATGTATGTGTATGTGTGTGTGTGTGTGTGTGGTGTGTGTGTGTGTGTGTGTGTGTGTGTGTGTGTGTGTGTACGTGTACGTGTACGTGTACGCGTGTGTGATTCTATTTGTTTCGGATGCGCGTATGCACATAGTTTTGCCCACAGTGTGCACAGTCTGCATATTCCGTCTTCAACGGGTGTGCATGCTGGCTCTTTTCGTCTTTCCATAAGCAATCGGACACTGACATGACTTATACAAGATCTCTATAGTGCGAATTTGATGTTTTGCGTTCATCTACATTATCAGGTCTGCAAACATGAGCTCCGAGATCAAAAAAAAAAAAAAAAAAAATCCCACTCTTTCTCCACCAGGCGGGAGGTACCCAGGCAAGATCGAGCCAAGACCTTCCGTTCGGAATTCTGACATCCTATCCACATGAATATCGCATCCGTCTACGCATGAAAAGCCGTAAAAAAACCAAACTTATGACAATCTATCCACAAACAGCTGGGAAATGTTTCATGGCACTTTTTTGTGTACAGACAGCATGATAAATGTATACGCTCTTACTTAGAAACGCAGCATATATACATGTATGGATACACAGAGATACATACAGACACAAGAGACAGATAGACGGACAGACATCAATATCAGTATAAACTGATCAGACAGATAGTCCCATAACCCTGAAGTCGTAGGAGAGTGAGGTGGTAGAGACCTCAACTTTTCTTGGGGCCAGCATTATGAAGACGGTACCCATCTCCTCTCCCTAAAAAAAACTGATCACGCCCTTTTAAAGGAAGACTTTCGTTATAGAAAAAAGGTGGAAAAGGTGGGGGGTGGAGGGATTCAACAGACAGATTCTCTGACCGTTCTCCTGTGGCATTACGATGTATGTCCATGCCACTAAAACGGATTCATGGTCTGGTTTTTGAATGGATATTTACGAAATCCTTTGTCTAGATAAAATGTATGAATGCATAATCAAATCTTTAGCTCCGCTTTCTTTCCATGGCACAAGAATCTAAATTTACAGTAATTTTATTCATGGACGTCGAGCTTTTTTTCATCATATGTAAATGGTAACATTATTAAAAAAGTAATATCACTGTGAGCGCACAAATGCGTGCAGAGAGAGGGAGAGGGAGGGAGGGAGAGAGTGAGAGAGAGAGAGAAAGATAGAGGGAAGGAGAGAGAGAGAGAAAGAAGAGAGAAAGAGAGGAGAGAGAGAGAGAAAGAAAGAGAGAGGGAGAGAGAGAGAGAGAGAGAGAGAGAGAGAGAGCATGAAGGAGCGATGGAAAGAGCCTGCCTTGGTTATCACCATCGTCATCTTCTAAACAGCATTTAGTCAGGGAAAACCCTATGTTGTCGATGGGTTCTTGTGCGTGTGCCAGATTTATGGAAGAAAAATATGAAGTTCATGGACATCAAGCTTTGTTACCATAAAGGTGTTTGATCTCTACAACGATAAAATTATTACGGTAGTAATATCACAGTGAACACGCAAATTGGTGTGCACAGAGAGAAAATCAGCAGTTCACAGGACACTGATTCATCATCTCATTCTAGAGCTGGTAGTGCCTAGACTAACTACTTAACGTCGTTCTAAGCCCTCACTTAACGTCAGGTGGACGAGAAAGAAGGGTCTTTGTGTGTCTGTCTCAAGATCTAATCTTCCAGGCTGCTTCCATTGAGGACAGTCTTCCTAGCAGGTCATCACTCTTGTCTTCTTCACAGAGACAGTTCGTTGTACTAGTTTCCTAATTTGGATCGTGTGTCGAACTAAGTGACATATAAAATTGGTTCTTTGTATTTTTCCGTTTTGCACCTGACATCGAGCATGAAGGTTATAAACCTGCTTTGTTCCCACAGCAGCTCAGTCTCTTGGACTAGGTACTATCGCATGATTTAAAGGTACCCTTTTCACTACCTTTTTTTTTACATCTGTTATTTTCTCTCTCTCTGTGTCTCTGTCTGTCTGTCTGTCTGTCTGTCTGTCTCTCTCTCTTTCTCATTCCCCAACTGACAGTTGTGTATTGGCCGGTAGTTTCACAATTAAACTTTTGTCGACGTGTGTGTATGTCTCTCTGTCACTGTCTAACCCACTCAGACTCACAAACTTCAGAGTTCAGCGATCAATATATAATAAAACGACATATTCGCGTTTATATTATCTGTCTGCATATAACAGCCTTGATTAAAATGACGACATTGCCACGTATATCTTATCTGTCTGCATAAAACACCCTTTATCAAAATGACGACATTGCCACGTATATTTTATCTGTCTGCATAAAACACCCTTCATCAAAATGACGACATTGTCACGTATATCTTATCTGTCTGCATAAAACACCCTTCATCAAAACGACGACATTGCCACGTATATTTTATCTGTCTGCATAAAGCAGCCTTAATTAAAATGACGACATTGCCACGTATATCTTATCTGTCTGTATAAAGCAGCCTTAATTAAAATGACGACATTGCCACGTATGTTTTATCTGTCTGCATAAAGCAGCCTTAATTAAAATGACGACATTGCCACGTATGTTTTATCTGTCTGCATAAAGCAGCCTTAATTAAAATGACGACATTGCCACGTATGTTTTATCTGTCTGCATAAAACATCCATCATCAAAACGACGACATTGCCACGTATATTTTATCTGTCTGCATAAAACACCCTTCATCAAAACGACGACATTGCCACGTATATTTTATCTGTCTGCATAAAACACCCTTCATCAAAACGACGACATTGCCACGTATATTTTATCTGTCTGCATAAAACACCCTTCATCAAAACGACGACATTGCCACGTATATCTCATCTGTCTGCATAAAAAGTCTTAATTAGAATGACGACAATTGCCACATGTACATTATCTGTCTGCATAAAACAGCCTTCCTTAGCGATGACCAGGGAAGAACAAAGACATGTCCTGTATTACCAGAGAAACAATTATCCCCGTTGATGTGAGCAGAAAGCTGCCACTACAGGAATAAGCAGTGAGAGTACAATGATGCGGTTCGATCATCAGTTTCTTTATTTTTTTCTAGCAAAGATCAAAGCAGGTCATAATGAAAGAGAGAGAAAGAGAGGGAGGGAGGGAGAGAGGGAGGGAGAGAGAGAGGGAGAGAGAGAGAGCCAGTCAGACAAGAGAGAGAGGGGGGGGGAGAAAGAGTCAGACAGAGAGATGGGGAGAGAGAGAGTCAGTCAGACAGAGAGAGAGAGAGAGACAGACAGACAGACAAAAGAGAGAGAGAGAGAGAAGAGAGAGGGAGAGAGAGAGGGAGAGAAAGAGAGAAAAGGCGAGAGAGACAGGGAGAGAGAGAGAGAGAGAGAGAGAGAGAGAGAGAAGGAGAAGAAAAGAGAGAGAGAGGGAGGAGAGAGAAAGAGGGAGGGAGAGAGAGAAAGAGAAAGAGAGAGAGAGAGAGAGAAAGAGAGAGGGAGAAAAAAAGAGAGAGAGAGAGAGAAAAGAAAAGAAGAGAGAGAGAAAGAAAAGAAAGAGAGAGAGAGAGAGAAAGAAAGAGAGGAAGAAAGAGAGAGAGAGTGAGAAAGAAAGAGAGAGAGAGAGAGAAGAAAGAGAGGAAGAAAGAGAGAGAGAGAGACAGAGAGAGAGAGACAGAGAGAGGGGATAATATTTCGGTTTTCCCCCTGATGTCTACCTGGAAAGGAAAGTCCCAGAAGACTGGCAGCGTGCAGTCGTGGTACCAATCTGGAAAAAGAAAGGCAGCAAGAAAGACTGCAGCACGTATCGAGGTATATCCCTTCTGAGCCACACGGGAAAGATGTATACAAAGATCCTTGAACAGCGCACAAGGTACAAGGTGGAACCTCTACTGAGTGAGGCGCAGATGGGTTTCAGAAAAGGAAGAGGATGCACTGACGCTATCTTCGCTCTCAGACAACTGAGCGAAAAGACTATCGAACACAATAAAGAACTGAACTTCGTGTTCGTGGATCAAGAAAAGGCCTTCGACAGAGTAAATAGAAACAAGTTGTGGAAAACGTTAGAAGAATATGACGTTAGGGGGCAACTTCTAGACAATATAAGAGCCATCTATACCAACAGCATGAGTGCAGTACGCACCCAAGATGGACTCACGGAATGGTTTGAGGTGACGTCGGGAGTGAGGCAGGGGTGTGTTCTATCACCACTGCTGTTCATTGTATATATGGACAAAATCACGAAGGAAGCAAATCCCAACCCTGAAGATCTGAACGAGATGCTGTTTGCAGATGATCAAAGCCTTGCACATGAAAAAGAAGGGGAACTCCAGGAGCACACGAACAACCTGAACACACAATGTGAGAACTTCGGCATGAAAATCAGTATCAGCAAAACCGAGACACTGAAAGTCAGTAGAACACCTGGCCGCCTCAACATCAACATCGAGGGGACAGCACTGAAACAAGTCAGCGAGTTCAAGTATCTTGGAAGTATCTTCACAGAAGATGGACGTCTCAACAGAGAGATCGAGACAAGAGTTCAAAAGGCCAACAGCGTCAGCTACCAGCTTGCCCCACTCCTAAGACACCCCAACATCCCCATCGAGACCAAAGCCAAACTCATCGAGTCCATATTTAGTCCAACCTTGACCTACCAGTGTCAGACATGGACCCTTACCAAAAGTCTTGAAAGAAAGATCACCACCTGCGAGATGAGATGTCTAAGGAGAGCAGTCAACAAAACCAGACATGATAAGATCAAGAACATCAAGATCAGAGAAATGATTGGAACAACACCAATTTTCCACTACATCCAACAGCAGAGAACCAGGTGGTTCGGGCACCTGACAAGCATGGCACCTCACCAGCTTGCCAGTAAAGCTTACAACACAAAGGTGTCAGGGTACAAGGCAAGGGGTAGACCGAGGAAGACCTGGATCGAGGGTGTGAAAGAAACACTGAAGACCCACAACATCCCACTCAACCAGGCCTTCAAACTTGCCGCAGACAGAAAGCTCTTTCTCCCCTCGACGCCCAAGATGGTATAAGAGGACGGATAAAGTAAAGTAAGTAAGTAAGTCTACCTGGTGTGATTGTTAGTACTGTATTACACAGACCATAATTTCCGTGATGACTCGTGTGAAGTCCACTCCAATTACGAGATGACAAAAACAACGTCCACCCATATGTACCTATATGAAGAAAGATGTTCTGACGCAGAACCGAACAACCGAAGACATTTTATCGATTAATTTAATGAACCCATTATAATACTTCTATTCTGGTGATAGGTGTACCCTCGGAGTTCATTCTCTTTGTCTGTCTATCTGTCTTGCACTCAAATGATTGTACTGTTTCGTCATTAGAAAGAGAAAACGAACTTCAAAGGAATAAGACATTATTTTACAGCAGTTAACGACAATCGTTTGCTGAAAACAGTTATTAAAATGTGCTTTAGCATTGCTTGTTCAGGGCTCCTTATTTTCAGAATC
>CM060306.1:29698482-29713482 GCA_030674185.1 Monoplex corrugatus | reverse complement strand
GGGAAGAAGGGAACCTAGGAAAACTGGTTCTGTTTTGTCTTCTTGTTCTTTGTTTCACCCATACAAGAGAGATGAGAAATTGTAGGTATGGCCTGTAATATTGCTGGAAGTTGGGCTTTGACAACTGAGATGGGTCGGCCATGTCATCCGCATGGAAGACCACCGAATGCCCAAACAACTGCTGTACGGCGAACTCACAAGTGGCAAAAGAAATCTCGGGAGGCCAAAAAAGCGTTTCAAGGACACGATAAAGGCAAACCTCCAGTTTGCACAGGTTACCCCCAAAGAACTCGAAAGAACTGCCACCGAAAGGAACGCCTGGCGCAGGGCCGTCCATCTTGCCAGCAGAAACAGCGATATCAACTACAGGGAGAAGCTGACTATCAGAAGAGAGAGGAGACATAATCCAACCACCCCAACCACGACATTCCAGTGTCCCCACTGCAACAGACATTGTACATCCAAGATCGGATTGCACAGCCACATGCGCGTCCACAGATGAGCTGCAGGATTTCATCGTCATCTTCGGCAACGAAGGACTACCATCATTGCTGGAAGTTGACTTTTCAGTTTCAAAACTACAAGATTTGCTATTTTCAGCACAGAACTGACCTCTTTGTGGATCACCAATAATTTTTTCACAAACACATGCAGACGTCAACAGACTTGTTTCTCTGCAAGACAGGAAGACAAGATGGTAAGGACATATCAACCATCTCTCTTTTTCCAGTTCGTCAAATTTGTTTTGTGTGCCTGTGGCATTATGCATCTACCACTCTATGACAACTGACTGTTGCAGTCGTGGCTTTTAGTTAGAATCAAAAATTTCTTTTACAAAGAAATGGGATAATAAAAATGGTTATATCCGCCAATTAACTGTTGGTGATTCTTGACTGGAGTGTTTCCATTCTTCTACTCACTCTGACCCGAGTTGGATCTTGTCCATCCGAGTTTATACATTCATCATCATCATCATCAAGTGCCCTGCCGATTGGCATTGGCGATCATGGCCCTCCATACGAATCTATCCGTTGTCGCCGCAAGCACATCTTCCACCTTCTCTGTCCTTGCAAGTCCGTCCAATATTTTCTCCCTGGGTCTACGTGGTGTTCTATTTCCCTCCAGTTTTCCTGTTGTGACCAGGTGCTCTAATTCCCCTTTCCTCATAAAATGGCCTATAAATGTTGCTTGTCTTTTCATAATCTTCTTTATTAATGATCTTCTTGTGTCTGCCTCCATCAAGACTGTCTCGTTTGTTTTCTTTGCTGTCCATGGAACTCTCAACATTCTTCTTAGAAACCACGTTTCGGTGCCTCGATCATGCTCTGGCTTTGCGTGCTGACTGTCCACGCCTCACAACCGTATAACATTATCGGTTCTATCTAACATTCAAGAACTCTCTTCCTGATGTTAATTGATGGGCATTTGTTGGTAAGAATGCTTTTCATCTGCTTGAATACTGTTTTGGCTTGGCCGATTCTGCCGGCTATTTCTGATGTGCATCTGCCGTCTTGTGAGATGACCGTTCCCAGATATTTAAACTTATCAACCTGTCTCAAAGTTGTGCCATTTGGTGTTATTTTGCATGAAGGGATTTCATGTTTTTCACTGATTACCATGACTTCAGTCTTCTTGCTATTTAGCTCCAACCCTTTATTTTTTTCTTTCTATTTCTATTATATTGACAAGGTTTTGTAGGTTCCTTTCATTTATACATTATGGTTTCCAAATAGGCAAGATCAATAGCAAAAGATTACTGATATTTCGTTTGCTGGCATTACTAGACTTATAGACAAACATATATACACAGGTACATAAACAAAAGAGAAACACAAAAACAAACAAACACACGGATTGATCAGAAACAATTCTTTTCTCGGGTTTCGTTATTTCGTTTACTTTTTTCAGCTTATGTCTTTTTCTCTTTTTTTCTTTTTCCTTTCTTTTTCCTTAACTGGAAATGATTTCATATAGATCAGAGAGATGTGTGTGTTTGTATGCCTCTCTCTCTCTTCTCTCTCTCTCTCTCTCTCTCTCTCTCTCTCTCTCTCTCTCTCTCTCTCTCACTCTCAATGGCAAGTTTGAAAAATGGCTTCTAGCCAATAACTTTAACCGTTGGAAAATAAATCATCATTGTCATTGTCTCTCTCTCTCTCTCTTTCTTTCTCTCTCTCTTTCTCTCTCTTTCTCTTCTTCCCATCTCTCTTTTCTCTCTCCCTCTCTTCTCTCTCTCCCACTTTTTCGCTCTCCCCCTCTCTTTGCTCTCTGTATGTGTGTATTATGTTGTGCTGCGTTCTTTGTGTTTGTGTAGTGTGATGTGTGCGTGTGTGCGTGTGTTTGTGTATGTGTGTGTGCGTGTGTTTGTGTATGTGTGTGTGCGTGTGTTTGTGTATGTGTGTTTGTGTGTTTGATGTGTGTGTGTGTTTGGTGTTGGTGTGTGTGTGTGTGTGTGTGTGGTGTGTGTGTGTGTGTGTGTGTATGTGTGTGTGTGTGTGTGTGTGTGTGTGTGTGTGTGTGTGTGTGTGTGTGTGTGTGTGTGTGTGTGTGTGGTGTGTTGTGTGACAAAATGTATGGACACGATTTTCACTATTTTGGGGGAGGGATGGATCTTTACCAAATTTTGGTAAAACTTGTGAACTACGAAAGGAGTCACAAAGGGTATGTTTGGAAGGTAAGACGCCAAGGGCAAGATCACACAGACCACAATACTGTTTCTTATTGTGCACAACAGCCAAACACCTTGTTGTAGAGGGGTCACATTTTCGACTTTAATGTCTTTCTCAAGTAAAATCAGAATGTCGACTAACAACAAAGCATAGCTATTAAAACATAGAATTTGTGATTAAAGTTCATATCAATGATAAAAGTGATAAAGTCATTAGTATTAAATGTAAATGTCTCTTGCCTGTCACAATCCAACATGTTCACATTTTTCATGATTTTTTCTAACATACATGTTTAGGCTCATGGCACACACACACACACACACACACACACACACACACACACACACACACACACACACACACACACACACACACACACACACACAGTCGCATACACATCCACACACTCATACACACATTCACAAACACACACACACACACACAGTTGCACACATATCCACACTCATACACACACACATTCACATACCCTCAAACACACACACACGCACGTACACTCACACACACACACACACACACACACACACACCACACACACACACACCACACACACACACAGACTCATGCTAAAGTGAAGGGTGTGCTAGCACGTAAAATTGCCCTTCCTTCCCTCACCGCGTTGAGCAGGATTTCCTTTGGGCACATACACAAAAGTTGGAGTTGTAGAATCACCGCTATCCTACGCTCCACGGTATCTTGAATGTTTCCACTTGACCACAATACTGCCAAACATCAGCACACTTTGAGGAGGGGAGGGTGTGTAAACAGCAATTTTTCAGGATCATCTGACAATATTTCAATTCTATTTTCATTGTTGTACTAGTGTGAAATTCCATTTTTAAATTCCACGTGTAATTTCTTCAAGGTAACAGTGACTGTCTGTCTGTTATTATCTTCGCTGCATTTCAAGCCAGATTCCATTATGAAATTCCACGTGCAAATTCTTCAAGGTCACAGTGACTGTCTGTTATTATCTTCGCTGCATTTCAAGCCAGATTCCATTGTGAAATTCCACGTGCAAATTCTTCAAGGTCACAATGACTGATATTCAAAGTTCTTTGTGTATGTTCATGATTACTCATGTCACGCTCTACACTTGTGCGGGAATAAGACTGTGAGGTGAATGAAGCGCTTGCGTGTTCCTGTCTCCTTCTGATTCTAATTTCCTAAGCACCCAGTCGACATCTAATGGATTGGGCCACACAGTTAATAATGATAATAATAATTACAATATTTATATAGCGCAAAATCTTGATAAAATCACATCTAAGCGCTGAAGCAGACACACACGCACGCACGCACGCACGCACGCACGCACACACACGCACGCACACACACACACACACACACACACACACACACACACACACACACACACACGCATGGCTATAAATGGGGAGAAAGAATAAAAGCAATAAAAGCAAGAATAAAAGCAATGGAAAATTATAGAGAGCATAGCATATACAATTATATATTATAACCATGTGATTCCCCTCCGAGCGGAGACAGGCTGCAGAGGGGGGGGGGGGGGTTGAGTGAGGTTAGGATTTTTTGCGGAGGAGAAAAGGTGAGTTTTGAGAGCGGACTTGAAGGAGACAAAAGTAGGTTGCTGACGGACTGAGAGAGGAAGTTTGTTCCAGGAGAGTGGACCAGAAACAGAGAAGGCTCGTGGACCATAGATATTGAGCTTAGTGCGTGGAAAGCGAAAAGTCAGAGGATCGGAGGCAGAGCGGAGGGTACGTGAGGGAACATAGATCTCAAGTAGGCTTGACAGGTAATCGGGGGCTGCGTTATTGAGGCTTTTGTAGCACATGGTGTCTAGTTTGTACTGTATGCGCTTTGATACAGGGAGCCAGTGAAGTTGTGCCAGGAGAGGAGATATGTGGTCAGCTTTTTTCTTTTTGAGTACAAGGCGTACAGCATTGTTTTGAATGCGCTGTAGGATGTGAATGGTGGAGGCAGGAAGACCAGACAGGAGTGAATTGCAATAGTCAATGCGAGACATTATGAAGGAGAGAACGAGTTTTGCAGTTGTTTCCACAGAGAGATACTTCCTGATCAGCCTTATACGATGGAGATGATAGTAGCAAGATCTGGCAGTTTGAGAAACAAAGTTGTTCATGGAGAGGGTAGAGTCAATGCAGACACCAAGGTTTTTAGCTGAATCAGAAATTGGGACTGATGTGTTACATAATGGGAGAGAAAGAGGAGGCAGCTGAGAAAGTTTCTGATGGGTGCCAATGAGGATAGCTTCTGTCTTGTCGTCATTAAGCTGAAGTTTGTTGAACGTCATCCAGTTCTTAATGTCCGAGTAACACTCAGTGGTGCGAGTCAACAGGCGCTGTATATTATCATGTGAGTCATTGTCTTGAAGTTGGGTGTCATCAGCATAGAAGTGGTGTTTTATAGAGTGGGAGTTGATGATGGTGGACAGGGGGGAGGTGTAAAGAGTGAAAAGAACAGGGCCAAGGACAGATCCTTGTGGAACACCACAGGTCAGGTATGCAGGTTGAGAGTAAGTGCCATTGATGAGAACAGTTTGTTTTCTGTTTGATAAATACGAAGTGAAAAAGGAGAGAGCATTGTCAGAGATGCCAAAAGTATGTTGAAGTCTAGAAAGGAGAATACCATGGTCAATGGTATCGAAGGCTGCAGACAGATCAAGGAGTGTGAGGAGAGAGACTTTGCCAGTATCAGTTGCAAGGAGGAGATTGTTGAGAATGTGTAGTAGGGCAGTTTCAGTGCTATGGCACTGGCGGTAGGCTGACTGGAAAGGATTGAGGAGATTGTTGGCAGACAGGTGAGAGTTCAGTTGGTTGAGGACGACTTTTTCAAGGAGTTTTGACAAAAAAGAGAGATTAGAGATAGGCCGGTAATTTTTCAGTTCATTTGGGTCTAAATTGTTTTTCTTGAGGAGAGGGTGAACAATAGCAGACTTGAAAGAATCTGGGACAGTTCCAGTTTGAAGAGAAGTGTTGATGATGTCAGTGATGAATGGGAGGAGAGTAGGGAGACAGTCAGAGTAGAGAGAACCTGGAAGAGGATCCAGTTCGCAGGTTTTGAACGACATGGATCTGATTGTGTTGAGAATTTCTTCTTGTGAGACTGGGGTAAAAGTAGTAAGAGGTGTGCCAGAGAAGGAAGGGTCAGGTGGGCATGGTTGACAGTGTGTCCTGTCAAGCCTGTCACGAACTGACGAAGAGTTTATATTTTGGTGGTGAAATACTTGGAGAATACAGATGGGAGTTCTTCATTTGTATGTTTTGTTGGGAGAGGTAAATCTTTTCGTGTGCCAAGGAGATGATTCATGGTTGTAAAGAGTTCTTTTGAAGAAGAGGCATTCAGGATTTTGGTTTGGAAATAGCTTGTTTTTGCTGATGCAATGAGGGGGGATACTTTTGTTTTAGAGGCTTGGAAAAGTTGCCTGTGTACAGTGAGTTTGGATTTGCGCCAACGGCGCTCTGCTCTGCGGCGGGCACGTTTTGCACAGGCAATCTCATGAGTGAGCCAGGAGGTAGGGGGGCGGTCAGGTAAAAGACGGGTTGTGGCTGGAGCATGAATGTCCAGAAGATGGTGGAGAGTAGTATAGAATTCATCGGCAAGGTTATGTGACTTTTCAGAAAGGAGACGGGAGGCATCAGATGAAAATGTGGAGAGGTCGATAGATTTGAGATTGCGTCGAGTCACTGTGCGCATGGTACGGGAAGGAGGAGAAATGTCGAGAGAACAGAGAATTGCAAGAGTGGTCAGATGGAAGGGCTGAAGTTAGACGGGTAGAAAGAACTAAGCAGTTGTCAGTAGCTGAATTGTGGTGATCACGAGAAATGATCCAGTCAAAAATGTGACCTTTTTGATGGGTTGGTTCAGAAATGTGTTGAGTCATATTGTGATTGGACAGAGAGTTGATGATCTGTCTTGTGTCATAACGGTGAGTGTTGTCATAGTGGACATTGATGTCACCTAGTTAATAAGTTTATTCAGAAATTATGAGTCATAACCAAACCCAAAGTTCTTGAGTTATCAAATTCTGAGCTAAGCAATGAGAAAAACGAAACAAAACAAAACAAAACAAAAACAAAACAAAACAAAAAACAGCACGCAAAGGCGTCGGCCTTACAGGTAGCCTCAGCAAGGCAGATACTCTTCAACCAACAACACATCTCGATTTTTGGCGCTTCACACCCCCCCCCCCCCTCCTTGATTGTTATGAACAACCTTGAGGTCAAGACTACACAACTTCTGTAGATTAGGGAGCATCACTGCAATTCTTAATGTTGAAGTGACGCAGCGCAACTCCAGTGCTAGATGTGCCTTTGGAAGGGTGATTGAGGAGTTGTGAAGTGAAGCCCGCCTCAAAGATTGCTGTGAACAAAGCAGTAGTTATGAGAGTCCTGCTGTACTGCTGCGAGATTGGGGGTATCTACCGACATCACAATTATTATCTGGAACAGTTTCATTACAGATATCTCCACAATATCTGCAATATCACATGGAAAGATCAGGTGTCCAACCTTCAAGTTCTGAAAAAAATATGGCCTGGTAAGCATTGAGCATCTACACATCAAGGACTATCTTCTTTAGACAAGACACAATGTCTGTATGGAAGACAACCCGCATCCCAAAGATGTTTCTGTACTGAGTGCTGAATAACAAAGACCGCCGCGATCAGGACAGAGTCCTAAAACAATAGAAAGGTCTCTGCACCATCAGCACCATTAACTTGGCAGACGCGAGAGCACTGGTTGACAGCAGCGCACGCAGCACACAATTAGATTTCAGTAGCGCTGAACAGCTGCTGTTCAACAGAAGAGAGAACCATCATTAGCAGAACCCACGGTCACGGAACTGGTACTTCTATCTATCCCACATGAAGGCCCTAATTAACCCTTTCACTCCTGCACCTTGTCCATCAATTGCAAAAACTTAACCCTTTGACTCCCTCACCCTATCCACCAGCTTCATAAAGTGTGGTAGGCACGGAGCTAGAGCTGCAGCTTTCCGATCTGACGGCACGCCTATGAATTTCGCCTGAGATAAATTGTATGTGTGCAACCCCTAGTCCACCAAACTGAGAATGACTACCTAACCCTGGTCAGGATTCATCATCATCATCATCATCATCATCATCATCATCATCACCATCCTCATCACCATCCTCCTCCTCATCATCATCATCATCATCATTATCACCACCATCATCATCATCATGTGCCCTGCCACACGGCGTTGGCGATCATGGCCCTCCATACGAATCTATCCCTTGTCGCAGCAAGTTCATCTCCCACCCTCTCTGTCCTCAGCCCACCCTGCAAGTCCGTCCAATATTTTTTTTTCACTAGGTCCACCTGGTGTTCTCTTTCCCTCCAGCTTTCCTGTTGTGAGGAGGTGCTCTAATGTCAGGATTCTGGAATTTAAAGCAGCAATGGAGAGGAGATTAACTCTCCCCCTCATTGTGCCGTCTGAAGAAGAAGCTAGAGTTTGTACGACCTCATTCCCGTAGGACCTTAGGTTCATGGGAGAACCTTGACCTTGACCTTTCATCGATTTTTTTTTATAGCTTTTTACCAACTGTTTTTCGAATCATTGTCCTCAGCCAACAACACGACAAAAGATAATGATGGTTCTTAGCACCAGACAGTGTCTGTCCTTGTCTGAGCTGTATTTTTCTCCTGTTGTCTCTCTGTGGTGTTACTGTGTGTGGGAGAGGGGGAGAGGGGGGAGAGAGGGAGGAGGGAGGGAGGGAGGGAGAGAGAGAACAGAGACTTAAAGCTTGAAAAACTTTATAACTCAAGGCTAGGGCATTACGCTCTGGTGGATCTGTCTTGTACCTAGTCGTTGCTGTCTACAGGTACATTGTAAGCATACACACACACAAAGAAATGCATTAACTTTTATAAAAGTGCATTAAGCAATACGTTAAAGGATAGAAAAAAAAAAGCAAGCAAGTAAAACAAACAAACAAATACAAAAACAAACAAGCAAACAAACACACAAGTAAAACAAACAAACAAACAAACAAATACAAATAAACAATCAAAAATCAAACAAACAAATACAAACAAACAAACAAACAAATACAAACAAACAAACACACAAGTACAAGCAAACAAACAAACAAATACAAACAAATACAAATAAACAATCAAAAATCAAACAAACAAATACAAACACACAAACAAGCGAGCAAACAAATAAGGGGGAAATTGGTTATCAATGATGAAATGGCCTCCTGTATAACAGGGTAGTGTAGTGTGTAAAAGTCTCTAGCTAAATTAATTGTCAATCTTTTTTCAAGGAAATGTTTTATAAGCTTTCGTTTAAAGCTGGTCAGCGAGGTGTATGATTTCATGTTGGTTGGTGATGTATTCTAGAGGTATGCTCTGTTATTAAACAGTCAGGATCACTGTATCATTTGTTTGTTGATGACTCATCAACTGCACCGCTCTGAGCTTCCGAGAGATATCTCAAGCATTTCTAGTGAATTAAATAAAAACACTATTGAGGACATCGATGCCTGAATAAAAGGAAATTAAAGCAAAAATAAGAGAAGACAAAAAACAAAAACGGAAAAATCAAAGAAAGAAAGAAACAAACAAACAAACCAAAAACAAACAAACAAACAACAACAACAACAAATATCTGTGTAAGTGACTGCATGCTTGTGTGTGTATATGTATATGTGTATGTTTGTGTGTATGTCTATGTGCATGCCTGTGCATGTGTTTGTGCGTGTGTATGTGTGCATGTAATGGTGTGTGTGTATGTGTGCGTGTGTGGGTGGGTGTGTTTTTGTGTATGTGCATCTGTGTATCTGTATGTCTGTCAGGTCAACTTATATGCTAACCTGACAATAAATTGTTTATGATGATATGATGGTGTAGTGTGTGTGTGTGTGTGTGTGTGTTGTGTGTGTGTGTGTGTGTGTGTGTGTGTGTGTGTGTGTGTGTGTGTGTGTGCATGTGTATGTGTATGTGTATGTGTGCATGTGTGTGTATATAGGTGTGTTTGTGTGTGTGTGTGCGCGTGTGTGCGTATGTATGTATGTGTGCATGCATGTGTGTGCATGTGTGGTGTGTTGTGTGTGTGTGTGTGTGTGTGTGTGTGTGTGTGTATGTGTGTGTGTGTGTGTGTGTGTGTGTGTGTGTGTGTGTGTGTGTGTGTGTGTGTGTGTGTGTGTGTGTAGGTGTGTGTCCCTTCTTCTTGACATCTTATTTTCAGACAAAGACAATTTCACTGTGTACTGTGTAGTCTCCGCAGAAACATATGGGCCTTTCAGACATTTCCGCCCGCTGTTCTCTGTAAAAGAAATGAAAAAAATATGGTCAAGTCATCCTAAGGTTCTCTCTCTTTTCTTTTTTTTTTTTTTTATTATACAAAAACAATTACAAAATATCCTCAGTTTGTGCTTTTCAAGGTCACTGTGACTTTAGAAAAAATATCAGATGAAACAAACTTGACTTTAAGCGTTTTTTTTATATACAAGAATGATTACAACATATCCTCAGTCTGTGCCTTTAAAGGTCATAGCAATGACGATAGTATACTGCGACAAAAGTGTAAAGAGAATTCAAATGTCAGAAATTTCTAACAAAGTTCTGTTCACACACCTTCTCGCAAAAAATTAAAATGCAAAAAAAGAGGTTTTCTTTCAATAGTCTGTGGGACCTTGACTTTGGTGCCTTGACTTCCAAACTTACGTTTTCGGGACTCCTCGACGGTTTGCAACTGTCATCTAGATTTGATACAAATCTATCTTTTAAAACAAATTGCCAGAGTATGGATGTTACGAAGGCTCAGGGAGTCTGCCAGATAATTGCTGGCAGAAGTGGGTGGAGCACATATGGAATCGTCCGAGTACGATGAATCCCTCTTCGACAACCTCCAAACTCCTATCAATTGCTACCATCAAGAAAGCTTGAGGGAAAGAGAACACCAGGAGAAAATATTGGACGGACTTGCAGGATGGCTGAGGACAGAGAGGGTGGAAGATGTACTTGCGGCAACAAGGGATAGAAACATAATTATGGAGGGCCATGATCGCCAACGCCATGCGGCAGGGAACTTGATGATGATGATGATCAAGAAATCTTGCCAACACATTTTTGTTCTGGGTATGCAAACCTACATACAGACACACAGACATACACCTTTCTCTGATCGATATGGAATGATCTCCTTTTTGAAAAGGAGATTGAACCAAAGAGAGCAATGACTTGTCATCAGACATTATCTGTCCTTGTCTCGTTCGATTTTTCTGTCTTTGTCTGTCTGTGCCTCTCTCTCTCTTGTTATTGAGTATTTTTGTTTGTTTGTTTTCCAGATACTGATCTCTGCGTTTTCGTTATCTTTCGGTTAATTTTTTCTTCTTTTTTTTTCATCTTCTTATTTTGTGTATGTGTGTGTGCGGTCACATTGGATGCACCATGTAAAATGCAGGATGCTTTCTCAAGGGAGACTGCGTCGCCGAAGTGCAGTACCATCCATATTTTTCTGTATGCGTGTATTTCTGTTTTTTAATTTTTGTAATAGATGATGTTACAGAATTTTGCCTGAGACAGCTCTTTTGTTGGCGTGGAAAACTCAAAGCTTTGGAAACAAATACATATTTTGTAAAAATGTTACTCACTCACGCAAGGATAGTTACTCAAATTGGAAGACAGCTTGGAAGCCAGAAGTAAATGCATATTGTATCGAAATTTCAAAAAGAATTTGGGATACAAAAATACTTAACACAATTACCAGATATTTATGTTTTTCGTTTGATTGAATTTCGATTAAACTGTCACATGCCTGAGACTGAATTAGGTTGATGCAAAGGGGTAGATAGACAAAGCAGAATATATCATCAGTTTTGTGTGGACAAATGGTTTAGGTGATAAGTTTCACTTTATAATGGCTACCTGGCTAAACTTGTCTCTCAGTAAGAAGGCTACTTACTGCGTAGCTTTCATCGGCGATCTGGCCGACTTCTTCAGCGCAACTGCTGGGTTGAGAACTGGCTTCAGTGTGCACCGCCGTGAGCGAACTCACGACAGTGCGACTAAATAAGTGAGGAGTACACCGATGGCAGGTTGTGTCGGCTCCGGTCACGGTTCAGGGTGGGGTTCCTTGCGGCGATGTAGACTGCCTCCTTTACTCCCCTCTGGAACCATCTTGCTTCTTTGTCGAGAACTTGCACACTGTCCTTTTCAAAGTGGTGTTGGGTGTGGGTCAGATGTTCCCCCACTGGAGAGGACTCATGTTTGTGTTCTTTTAATCTTTTGTGCAAGTTGCGCTCAGTTTCGCCAATATAACTTTGGTCACAGTCCTGGCAGTCTATCTTGTATATCACCCCTGATTTGTCCAATTTGTCTGTTTTGTCTTTGGGGTGAACTAACTGGCTTCTGATGGTGTTGGTGGGCTTGGCGTGGACACTGACTCCCAACTTCCTGATCTTCCTGAAAAGAGCCTCACTTTGTTTTATAAAGTTGTAAATTCTGTGACGACCGACAGAAGTTTATTCCACAAAAATATCTGTCTGTCAGATCAATGTTCTCGTTGTGTACCTTCATTTCAGAAAGGAAACAAAAGATAAATTGAAATTTGTAAGATTTATCAAAATTTCCAAAGTTGTGTAGTTATATTTTGAACATTAAAGCATTCTATCATAAAACAATTTCAAACAAGCCTTTTCTCTGTTGATCTAAGTTCTTCCTGCATCATGTTATAATCCCGTTGTCTTATCCTCCATGCCCCATTGGGCTTAAACGATCTATTACAGCATGTTCAAAGTTCAATGTATGCGTGAGCGTGTTTGTGTTTATGTGTCTGTGTGCGTGTTGTAAATGTGCGTGCATGTACGTGTACGTGTTTGGGTGTATATTTTGTAGTGTGTATTTGTGTGTATTTGTGTGTATTGTGTGTATTGTGGTATTTGTGTGTATTTGTGTGTATTGTGTGTATTTGTGTGTATTTGTGTGTATTTGTGTGTATTTGTGTGTATTTGTGTGTATTTGTGTGTATTTGTGTGTATTTGTGTGTATTTGTGTGTATTTGTGTGTATTGTGTGTATTTGTGTGTATTTGTGTGTATTTGTGTGTATTTGTGTGTATTTGTGTGTATTTGTGTGTATTTGTGTGTGTATTTGTGTGTATTTGTGTGTATTTTGTTGTATTGTGTGTATTTGTGGGGTATTTGTGTGTATTTGTGTGTATTTGTGTGTATTTGTGTGTATTTGTGTGTATTTGTGTGTATTGTGTGTTGTTGTTATTTGTGTGTATTTGTGTGTATTTGTGTGTATTTTGTGTGTATTTGTGTTTGTGGTATTTGTGTGTTTTATGTTTGTGTGTATTTGTGTGTATTTGTGTGTTTTGTGTGTATTTGTGTGTATTTGTGTGTATTTGTGTGTCTTGTGTGTATTGTGTATATTGTGTGTCTTGTGTGTATTTGTGTGTGTATTTGTGTGTATTTGTGTGTATTTGTGTGTGTATTTTGTGTGTATTTGTGTGCTTGTGTTGTATTGTGTATATGGCTGTGTTGTGTGTATTTGTGTGTATTTGTGTGTATTTGTGTGTATTTGTGTGTATTGTGTGTATTGTGTGTATTGTGTGTATTTGTGTGTATTTGTGTGTATTTGTGTGTATTTGTGTGTTTTTGTGTGTATTTGTGTGTATTTGTGTGTATTTGTGTGTATTTGTGTGCTTGTGTTGTATTGTGTATATGGCTGTGCTTGAGTGTGTGTTTTTTCTCTTAATTTTGGATCATCGCACTTGGACAGTTTTCTTCTGGAAATCACACCTGATGACTGCATGGAAAGTCCTGGTGACAGTTCGGAAAATCGGCAAACTTAGGATTCCTTTGAGGGGCATGTCAGACTTACCTGAACAGCGAAATAGGCTGTGACTGTCTTGCGCATCATGGCTGGCCGCTTTTGCGATTAAAGAAACATTTTCTGCAGCTGTGGTGAAACAACATTGGGAGCTTCCGACTGTTAAGTGTCGAGCTATACTAGGGGCTGACAGCTGACGGCTTTGCGGGTTGTCCAACAGAGAGATGAAGACCAGGACTATGGCAAAGTGGGGCTCCTTCATTCTCTTTTGGTCCGGTGGCTGGGCTGGACAGTCAACAAACAAAGCCAGAACAATATTGAGGCAGCCGAGATGTGGTTTCTAAGAAGAATGTTTACAGTTCCATGGACAGCAAAGAAAACAAACGAGACAGTCTTGATGGAGACAGACACAAGTAAATCATTCATAAGGAAGATTAGGAAAAGACAGGCAACATTCATAGGCCATTTTATGAGGAAAGGTAATTGGAGCACCTGGTCACAAGGGAAAGCTGGAGGGAAAGAGAGCACCGGGTAGACCCAGGGAGAAGATACTAGACGGATTTGCAGAGTGGCTGGGGACAAGAGGGTGGAGGAGATGCTTGAGGCAACAAGTGATAGAGACAGATGGAAGTCCATAATCGCCAACGCCACGCGGCAAGGCACCTGAATGATGATGATGATGATGATGGTGATGATGATGAGTGATGATGGTGATGTTGGTGATGATGGCATGATGATGATGATGATGATGATGATGATGATGATGATGATGATGATGATGATGATGATGATGATGATGATGATGATGGCTGGGCTGCACTTCGCCGTTGTGCGTGGTATGGCTATGTCCCTGGGTTTGTCATTTCCACGCATTGTCATTCGGCTTGTGAACAAAAAGGTAACTGATGACTGGGTCCGATTTGGTCATGCAGCGCATGGACAGCCCCTTCCCCCCTCCCCCTTTTTTTTTTTTCTTAGCGAGATGACTACCGTGTGACGTCGTGATCTGGGAGGTGATTATTTGGCCGGTCATTGGTGAGGCATTGTTGTTCTGGATCCCATTCAGCACCCTCGGATGTTTCTTGTTAATTTGTTAACTATTGTATTGTACTGTTTGTTATAATGGGACAGTTTGCTATCGTTAGATGCAGATTGCCCCTGCACCTTTGAGACAGCCTGTGGCCAGCACACAGCGCAACCTATTCTGCGCTCTTTTTATGTGTGTACTTTATCTTTGATATTACAGTAACTTTTTCATGATATTGTCAGGGACAACATTTTGTTACCTATGGTTCTTTCATATGAGCTTAGTGCATGTTATATTTCAAACCATGGTTTATCAACTCATTTAAATCAGGGCCAGATTTAGGTGGACCAAAGGTTTAAAGAACGAACACTGTCATACTGGTGTAACCTCACGGTGCATTGAGTGATGTACCAGTTTTAGCGGATACTTAACCCTTTGACTCCCGCACCCTGTTCACCAGCATCCGGCACTGTCAACCATGC
>CM060306.1:29683482-29690982 GCA_030674185.1 Monoplex corrugatus | reverse complement strand
GTGTATGTGTGTGTGTGTGTGTGTGTGTGTGTGTGTGTGTGTGTGTATGTGTGTGTGTGTGTGTGTGTGTGTTCGCACGCACTCATTACGCATTACGCCTTTTATCCTGTATGTCTCTGTAAATGTGTGGCATCATATATTTGTTCGTATTCTAAATTAGATTACGAGGAAGGTAAACTCAAGATCTCCAAAAAAAACCAAAAAAAAATTGTGTTTAAAACATAGTTGCCACACTAATATATCACAGCAGTTTGGATGTTAAGCCTAAAAAAGAACTATGCAGATATTCTGTTAAATTTATTATGCATGCTATAATTTTTTTCAATTTATTGTGCATGCTACTTAGCAAATGGAACAGCTTACACTAGCAAGGCACATATGCTTGCGACGTTGTTAAGAAGTTAATTACTCCACATTCATCTTGTAATAGTCAATAAATTCTTGTTTTAAGTTGCTTTTAATGGCACTGCATGTGCAGGCGCGTGTGTGTTTGTGTGTGAGCGCGCACACACACACACACATTCACTCACTTACACACACACTCACACACTGACACACACACACACGCATACATACACACTCACGCACGCATGCGCGCGCACACACACACATACACACACACATTCACTCACACACACACACACACACACACTCACTCACACACTCACACATAAACTCACACACACACACATATACATACACCACATACATCCACTCACACACACACATACATTCACTCACTCTCACACACACACACACACACACACACACACACACACACACACACACACACACACACACACACCACCATACATTCACACACACACACACACACACACACACACACACACACACACACACACACACACGTGCTCACACTTGTTTGTTTTTTTCAAAATCAAACTCAGATCTTTTGATGACCCACTTCAATCAATTCTAATGTTATTTTTGCTAAAGTTTCTAAGACGTAAAACGTGTCGAAAGATGGATCGAAAGCTGTTAGTTATCCATTCTCTCTTTGATCTGCTCTCAGCGTTATTTATTGCAACATCTTCCAAAGTGAGAATGTCTTCTTTGGTGTGCAATCTTCCTTCCCATCTCTTTCTCCTTCTTCCCATTCTCATTTTAACACTTTTGTGTAGTGGGAAAGTGTGTGTGTATGTGTGTGTGTATGTGTGTGTGTGTGTGTGTGTGTGTGTATGTGTGTGTGTGTGTGTATGTATGTGTGTGTGTGTGTGTGTGTGTGTGTGTGTGTGTGTGTGTGTGTGTGTGTGTGTGTGTGTGTGAGTGTGTGGAGGGGTTTTGTGGTCAAGCCGTGTTACTATTTTTTTCTTTCTGTTCATCTTTCGCATTCTTTTCTTTTCTTCTTCTTGTTTTCGTTTTTCACGTGCGCGTGCACACACACACACATACACATACATACACACACATACACACACACACACACACACACACACACACACACACACACACACACACACACACACACACACACACACACACACACACACACAAACACACAGAGGCGAGCATACACGCACACATTCTCTTTTTCAAAATCAAACATAGATTCTTTCATGACCCACTTCTGTTCAATCTAATGTTATTTTTTGCCAAAGTTTCTCAGTTGTAAAAAATGCCGAAATATGGATCAAAAGCTGTTAGTCACTGATTCCCTGTCTGATCTGCTCTCAGCGCTATCTATTGCAACATCGTCCTGAGGAAGAATGTCCCCTTTGGTGTGCAGTCTTCCTTTCCACCTCTTCCTTCTACTTCCCATTCTCATTTCAGCTCTTTTGTGTGGTCAAACTAACTGCTTTCTTATTTTCCATGATTTATTTCTGTTTATCTTCTGTATTCTTTTCTTATCTTTTTCATGTTTTCGTTTTGTTTTCCCCACTCTGTGATTGTCTTATTTGTTGTTGTTTTTGTTTGTTTGTTTTATATCTCAACCATGCAGTAAGACTGGTGATGATAAATCTGTTTATTTTCCTTTTTTTTCCAGACTTATCTGAATCATTTTTTCTTACTGATATAATGCACAATATTTATATCACGTATATATTTTCAAACTCCATGTGTACATTAACTGTCAATTTTCTGGCGTTGTATACATTTTTTTTTCCTTTTTAGTATCTCGCTAGTTGTTTCATTTCTATTTTTTTTCTTTTCTTACAAAAAAATAAATCCAGATACCTAGGCTTACGCAGTCCTTCAAACATGGAAAGCCAACAAAAACCATTCCATAAACACTGACAAGCATGCTTTCACAAAGCTTCTTCATAACTATATATATCTAAGATGTGACAACACTAAAACTCACTGAATAGTCACTAGCTTCGGCACGCACGCCGCGCGCGCACACACACACACACACACACACACACACACACACACACACACACACACACCACCACTACCACCACCACCACCACACCATACCACACACACAACACACACACACAAACACACACACCGTCTAATATCACTTATAGTGAAAAGACGTTAACTCAAAGAACGAACGAACACACACCACATACATACACACACATGTGCGCACCTGTGCACTGAACATTCATTTTCCTAACACATTAAAAGTTCAATTGCTATGTAGAAACCTTAAAGGAAATCTTGCATTCAAAACTGCTATGTATATTGTAGAAAGTTTAAAAATGAGATGCTGAAAATACAGGATATTGTACATTGTGTTATTTAACAGTGAATGTTGTCCAAAACTTTGCTATGATTGAATGTAAACCTCCTTGTCAATATGGGCCAAATGGCCTGCAAAGACTGAATAAAATTTACAGAGAGAGAGAAAGAGAGAGAGAGAGAGAGAGAGAGAGAGAGAGAGAGAGAGAGAGAGAGAGAGAGAGAGAGAGAGATTCTGAAGTCTTCTTCTTCCTTCTATTTTGTTTACCTTATCAAGAGGAAAATTATTTGTGATATAGAAAAACACGGACTGTCTCTAGATTCCTCCCCTTTCTTACCCAAAGAAAACTTATTCACAATCTATCGCTCGGTCTTTATCATTTGTGAAGAGAGACAGAGATGGAAGGAGGGAAGGAGAGAAAAACAGATGATGAGAGAGAGAGAGAGAGAGTGTGTGTGTGTGCGTGCGTGTGTGTGTGTGTGGTGTGTGTGTGGTGTGTGTGTGTGTGGTGTGTGTGTGTGTGTGTGTGTGTGTGTGTTGTGTGTGTGTGTGTGTGTGTGTGTGTGTGTGTGTGTGTGTGTGGTAAAAGTTTTCTCAAACACCGAGAGAGAGACAGAGACAGAGACAGACAGACAGACAGAAAGACAGACAGAGACAGAGACAGAGAGACAGACAGACAGACAGAAAGACAGACAGATAGAGAGAGACACAGAGACAGAAAGACAGACAGATAGAGAGAGAGACAGAGAGACAAAGAGACAGAGAGACAGGAGAGAGCAAGAGAGAGAAAGAGAGAGAAAGAGAGAGAGAGAGAGATCAGAAATGGTAAAAGTTTTCTCAAACACTGACAATGACAATGACAATGACAATGATACTTTATTATCCAACGGTAAAAGCTATTGGCAAGAAGCCATTTTTCAAACTTGCCGTTGCTATTCTATATACATGACATTTGTTTACAGTAACAAGTACAGCTTAAGGATAATACATGTTGAATACTAAAATTAAGTCATAACGTCTGTTGGTCATTTGTTGAATATCTCGGTGGATGTAAAGCGCAACTCCAGTTTCTCCATGGCATGAGGGATCTCGCCTGATTACAGAATAGTTTGGGATTGCTATGCTTCATCTGTAATATGAGATGCTAGTCGTGTCTCGGTCACACCGTACAAATGGTAATAATTTTGTTTGTGTAGGAACACGCACAGGTCTGATACTTTGTTTTGGAGATGATAGACATTAACATGACCAACACGCAGATCCTGTTTTTTTTCGAATGAATGTGGTCATTGGTGATTTTAACACTGCGTCTGCACGCAGAAGTGAAATATATGAAGAGAGGGTAGAAAAATTGGTCTACACCTAATACAAAGTGTGAACAATGATAATATTATACACTGATGAAAACAAAATGTAACAGTGCAGTTTGTTTTTTCTTAACAGTTCAGTCAAGACTGACTACAGGTATACACACTGTCAGTCTTCAGAGGAGAAAAAAACAAAAAACTCAGAACAAAAAGATAAGTAAGTAAACTAACATAAAATAAAAGCCGCACTGAGGATATACTGAGCGTCTCTCGCAGTGCAATATTTGTATCCACCTAACACTGGGCACAGGCAGACACAGCTGTAGAAAGTACAACAGTAATTAGCGGTATTAACACCACCCAAAACAAGTCAGTTTCAACCGTCGGTTGAACTGACCAAGTCAATCAAATAATTATGTCTGTAAATCTCAGTGTCAGTCTCATTCACAGTTATAGCAGAACACAGTATCAATGTAAATAAGTTGTTTCCAGGTAATAAGCGACACCAAGGTGGAGATGGCAGCAGGTCACAACACAGCAGAAGCAAATGAATATTAAAAACGTGGAGAAGAGGTATAGAAAGATATTTAAAAGTAAGGAAGTAAACTAAATAGCTAAATAGCTAAATAAATAAGTGAATAAATGAATAAACAAATAGGTAGAGAAATAATAATAATAAAAGAAGATTAATTCATAAAAGGTTTTAACACCTGCACTAATGCACTGATAATAGATGCAGGATCTACACAATTCTTTTGGGAAGTTATTGCTGTAGCACTTGGTCCCAGTATTTGTTGAACTGCAGGTGATTTGGGGTGTCTGGTAGGTATGCAGGGGAATTCAGCATGATACTGTGTGCTGTCCTGTTCCGCACTGACATCAGCGGGGACTGCAGGTGGGTGTTGTGGGTGGCTGGAGATTGGAGATGGGTGCTGTAGACGGCTGGGGACTGCAGATGGGTGTTGTAGATGGCTGTAGACTGGAGACGGGTGTTGTAGATTTTTGGAGTTTGGAGATGGATGTTGTAGGTGATTGTAGACTAGAGATTGGTGTTGTCGATGGCTGGAGACTGCAGGTGGGTGTTGTAGATTGTTAGAGATTGGAGATGGGTGTTGGTAATGCAGGAGTTTGGTGGCTGTTGGGGGGGTTGGGATAAGAGGTGGGCGTAGTGGAGAATTGGGGCCATAACAGGGGTTTTGAACATCATAGGAACGGAGAAAGAAAGAGAGAGAAAGAGAGAGAGAGAGAGAGACAGACAGAGAGAGAGACAGAGACGGAGACAGAGACAGAGACAGAGCGACAGACAGACAGAGAGACAGAGAGACAGAGAGACAGAGAGACAGAGAGAGTTCAGAAATGGTAAAAGTTTTCTCAAACAGCGGACGCACACGAGAGTTGCAGCAACACGTGTATCCTAGGCACCAGGCCTGAGGGTATCAAAAACCAGTGGCTCGATCCATCAAGTTCCTTCTTCACCCAATACCTCTTAGTGCCCATCAAATTACTGGCTGGCTGCATCGCGAGGATGAAGCAGCACTCTGATGGGGTGTCCATAACTTGTCCGCTGTTTCATCCCTCTTCCCCCTTTCGTCCTATCCACCCCCACCCCCACCCCCACCCCACCCCCATCCATACCTTTTGTTTTTGTTGCTTCAGACTGGTAGTTGATGATGCGATGGGTTTTAAGGTTCTAGTCATTATGTTGCTGTGTGCAAGTATCGATGCTGTCCCTTCCCCCCATCGCATTATATCCGTCCCCCCCCCCCCCTGCTCTCTCATAAACAATCAATCTGTCTCTTTCACAAACAAGTAAGAAGGGGAAAATGCATCAACAACGACAACTGACTGATGATCGAACGAACCGGCCAACCGACCAACCAATCAAGAAAACAAACAAAGAGAAATATATGGAGACAAAGAAATGGAGAAAAAATAAATAAAAACAACACGGTGAAGCTATTCTAATAATCTCCTTGTTTGTACTAAACTTATTACCAATACCAAAAAACCAAAACAAATAAACAAACACAAACCAAAAAATCTACATTTTGCGCTTTTCAAGGTCACTGTGACCTTAGGGTAGCATCAGATAATATGCAAGTTGACATGAAGCGATGACAATGGTAGATTGTTACAACAGTGAAAACGGAATGTAGATACTATCAGAAATTCCTGACATATGCTGTATGGCCTGTGTGTGGTCCGTGTAACCTTCACCTTAGTACCATGACTGCCAAACTTACGTATTTGCGAATTTTTAACGATCCACACCTTTGACTCATATTACGTAAAGTCTATCCAGAAACAGCTAACAAAATATTTTCAAAAATATTTTTATCACAGACAGACAGACGGCTGACAGGCAGGCAGACAGACAGACAGATGGCTGACAAACAGACAGACAGACAGATGGCTGACAAACAAACAGACAGACAGACGGCTGACAGACAGACAGACAGACAGACAGACAGACAGACGGCTGACAGGCAGGCAGACAGACAGACAGATGGCTGACAAACAGACAGATGGCTGACAAACAGACAGACAGACAGACGGCTGACAGACAAACAGACAGACAGACAGACGGCTGACAGGCAGGCAGACAGACAGACAGATGGCTGACAAACAGACAGACAGATGGCTAACAAACAGACAGACAGACAGACGGCTGACAAACAGACAGACAGACGGCTGACAGACAGACAGGCGGCTGACAAACAGACAGACAGCTGACAGACAGACAGACAAACAGACGGCTGACAAACAGACAGACAGACAGACAGACGGCTGACAAACAGGTAGATGGCTGACAAACAGACAGACAGACGGCTGACAGACAGACAGACAGACAGATAGCTGACAAACAGACAGACAGACAGATGGCTGACAAACAGACAGACAGACGGCTGACAGACAGACAGACGGCTGACAAACAGTCAGACAGATGGCTGAAAACAGACAGACAGACGGCTGACAGACAGACAGACAGGTGGCTGACAAAGAGACAGACTGACAGATGGCTGACAGACAGACAGCTGACAAACAAACAGACAGATAGCTGACAAACAAACAGACAGACAGACAGATGCTGATAAACAGACAGACGGTTGACAAACATACAGATAGACAGACAGACGGCTGACTGACAGACAGACAGACGGCTGACAGACAGACAAATGACAAACAGACAGAGAGACAGACAAATAGAAAGACAGGCAGACAAACAGACAGGTACACGGCTGACAGACATAGACATACAGACACACACCTCTCTCCAGTCGAGATGAAACAATCTCTCCTTTAAAAAGAAGGGAAAAAAATAATAAAAGGAGATTGAATTATGTTTGCAACACGAGGAAAGTTGTTGTGAGACGTGAATCAATTAACTCAAATCTCCAAACGTTTGCTTTTCAAATTTGTCATATCCCATGATGAGAATTTATTGTCAACAACAAAATTAAATTACGGAGGGAGAGGGGTGTAAGATCCAAATTCACATAAAGTAAATTAACAGTGATGATGAAACAAAAGTACACACAC
>CM060306.1:29668482-29680982 GCA_030674185.1 Monoplex corrugatus | reverse complement strand
GCGCTCGTGTGTGTGTAAGAGAGAGAGAGAGAGGGAGAGAGAGAGTGTGTGACAGACAGACAGACAGACGTATGTGCATGTGTGCATGCGTGCGCTCGTGTGTGTGTAAGAGAGAGAGAGAGAGACAGACAGACAAACAGACAGATAGAGAGAGAAAAAGACAGAGAGAAAGACAGACAGACAGAGACAGAATCAGAGACAGAGTAACAGAGAGAGAGAAATAGAGACAGAGAGACAGACAGACAGACAGACAGAGGGACAGAGACACAGACAGACAGACAGGCAGACAGAGACAGACAGAGACAGACAGACAGACAGAGAGAATCAGAGACATAGTAACACAGAGAAACAGAGACAGAGAGACAGGCAGACAGAGACAGAGACAGACAGGCAGACAGACAGACAGACAGGCAGACAGACAGAGACAGAGAGAAGAGAAAGAGAAGAAAGGGTGGTGGTGATAGGGAGACAAAGGCAGACAGAAAAACCAGGTATAAATCACGCAAACTACCACTTGGCTGACATAAAGATCAAATACAAGATATGTCTGTCATCTGTATTCTGTCAGACCATTTCTCTCGCCCTCTTCACCAACTTCCACCGGCTTGCCTGGAGGAAACTGGCTGGAACTAGTGGACAGGATGAAGGAGTCAAAGGGTCAAATTAAATCAAGGAACTGTCTTCTGTCTGTATTCTAAGATGATTCAGGTGAATGTCAAAGGGTTAAATTACATCAAGAGATGGTTCAAGTTAATGTCGAAGGGTCAAGTTAAATCAAGAGATGGTTCAAGTTAATGTCAAAGGGTTAATTTAAATCAAGGGATGGTTCAAGTTAATGTCAAAGGGTTAAGTTAATCAAGAGATGGTTCAAGTTAATGTCAAAAGGTTAAGTTAAATCAAGCGACTGTCTTCTCTCTTTATTCTACGATGATTCAAGTGAATGCCAAAGAGTTTATTTAAATCAAGCAAATGTCTTCTCTCCTTGGACTATGGTAATTCAAGTGAATGTCATCTTCTCTCGTTATAGAAGATAAATCGATTGTACATAAAGGTTCCCCTCGTTTTCAGATAAATCAAGTGACTGATGGTTACATTCAAGAAATGGCGGCCTGTATATCGATCTATCTCTGATGACATGACACTTGATCAGATGCCCAGCACAAAGATTCTCTGCCTGAAGATTTGAGGAAGTTATGGGGTTTTGGTCAATGGAAACGTCCCTGGGGAAGTTGTGCCTTAGGAAATGCTTCGTGGTTTGTTGTTGTTTGTATTGAATTTCACTATAGTGGCCACGATGTATGGTGGCTGGCGCTGTGATAGTGTATAGTGTGGTGTGGTTGGGGGTGGTGGTGGTGGTGGTGGTGTGGTGTGGTGGTGGTGGTGGTGTGGTGTGATGTGGTGTGGAGTTTGTGTGTGTGCGTGCGTGCGAGCGTGCGTTGTGTGTGTTGTGTGTGTGTGTGTGTGTGTGTGTGTGTGTTTAGTGTGTGTGTTTGTGTGTTAAGTATGTATGTGTGTGCAGTTTGTGTGTGTGTGTATGTGTGTGTGTATGTGTGTGTGTGTGTTTGTGTATCTGTGTGTGAGTGTGTGTGTGTATGTGTTCATCTGTGTGTGTGTGTATGAGAGAGAGAGAGAGAGAAAGAGAGAAACAGACAGACAGAAAGAACAACAGAGAGAGGAAATGAAAGAGAGAGAAATAGAGAGAGAGAGAGAGAAAGAGAGATGAAGAGAGAGAGAGAAGAGAGAGAGACAGAAACAGAGAGAGAGAAGAGAGAGACAGAAACAGAGAGAGAGAGAGAGACATGAAAAGAGAGAGAAAACAGAGAGAGAGAGAGAGAGAAAAGAGAGAGAGAGAGAGAGAGAGAGAGAGAGAGAGAGAGAGAGAGAGAGAGAGAGAGAGAGAGAAAGAGCAGTTGAAAAGATGAGATGAATTATTTCTGCCATGTTCTCAGTGTTTCTTCATCATTCGGATGGCCACCAGCAATTCGACAAATGGGTGGCCGCATAGCAAAGTTGTCAGTAACCTTTTCTGAAAAGCCGAGGGTAAGTATGATTAAACTTGTTCGCCGAACAGATGACCAAGTTCATGGCCTGTCTTCAACACACCACTCTACTCAGTCTAGTTGTGGAGGGGCAGCTGTCTCTCTGCAGAGACAAGAAGATAAAGCGGCAAAGAACAGCCGGTGGATACCTCCCCTCATAACACAGGCCCTGAGAGGAGTTGATATCCCTAACATCAGCCTTCGTGATTCTAAATACAGACGATACATGCTACCAAGTGGTCTTCCTCTCAGATGCCCTCGATGTTCTCCAGGTCCTGGCGTATGACAAACTGGCCTTCGTGCCAAGGCCTTCCAGCAAGTCTGAAGAACTAGAAGAGTTTGTCTTTCAGTGGATCTCCGCTCAACATGAGATACAAAACAACAACAACAACAACGACAACAAATGACCCCCCCCCCCCCCCGAGACTTTAGGTGAGCCAGTAAAGAGTACTCTTTCAGCTAAATCTTGCTCACTGTGGGATATCAACAAACGATTGAGATGATAAAGGACCCATTAACACGAACCCCAAACAACAGCGAAAAGAATATCACTATCACATCAGTTTTCAAGCCGCATATGGAAAAGGATGACAACTACCTTCTCTCCAGAGATAGGCAGGTGTCCTGATAAGGCTCCCCACCAGCCACAACCAGCTCAATACCCACGCAAACCTCAAATTCAAACTATCACCATCACCAAGTAACTCTATGGTAAAGCCAAACAGCTGAACATGAATTGCAGCGATGTCGCTTCTATCAAATGGAGCGACCGAAGACACGGCCGACCACAACTTCTCTGACCATCGAGGTCCATGGCAGCTGGCAGGGACCAGAAAAACCGGTCACATTCATTGCCAGCTGTGGCCTGACCATGTCGACAGCGAACAAAAGAAGAAGAAGAAGGAGGAGGAGGAGGAGGAGAAGAAGAAGAAGGAGAAGAAGGAGAAGAAGAAAAAGAAGAAGAATTGCGAAGAAGAAGAATTGCGAAGAAGAAGAAGAAGAAGAATTGCGAAGAAGAATTGCGAAGAAGAAGAATTGCGAAAGAAGAAGAAGAAGAAGAAGAAGAAGAAGAAGAAGAAGAAGAAGAAGAAGAAGAAGAAGAAGAAGAAGAAGAAGAAGAGAAGAAGAAGAAGAAGAAGGAGGAGGAGGAGGAGAAGAAGAAGAAGAAGGAGGAGGAGGAGAAGAAGAAGAAGACGAAGAACAAGAACAAGAAGAACAAGAAGAACAAGAAGAAGGAGAAGGAGAAGAAGAAGAAGAAGAAGAATTGCGAAGAAGAAGAATTGCGAAGAAGAAGAAGAATTGCGAAGAAGAAGAATTGCGAAGAAAAAGAATTGCGAAGAAGAAGAAGAAGAATTGCGAAGAAGAATTGCGAAGAAGAAGAACTGCGAAGAAGAAGAAGAATTGCGAAGAAGAAGAATTGCGAAGAAGAAGAAAAAGAATTGCGAAGAAGAATTGCGAAGAAGAATTGCGAAGAAGAATTGCGAAGAAGAATTGCGAAGAAGAAGAAGAAGAAGAAGAAGAAGAAGAAGAAGAAAGAAGAAGAAGAAGAAGAAGAAGAAGAAGAAGAAGAAGAAGAAGAAGAAGAAGAAGAAGAAGAAGAAGAAGAAGAAGAAGAAGAAGAAGGAAGGAGGAGGAGAGAGAGGAGGAGGAGGAGGTGAGGAGGAGGAGAGGAGGAGGAGTGAGGAGAAGAAGAAGAAGAAGAGGAAGGAGAAGAAGAAGAAGGGAAAAAAAGAAGGAAGAAGAAGAAGAACAACAACAACAACAATAACAACAACAACAACAACAACAACAACAACAACAAATAGAAGAAGAACAAATGGAAGAAGAACAAGAAGAAATAGAAGAACAAGAAAAGCAAGAAAAAGAAAAAGAAGAACAAGAAAAATCTTGCTGCCGAGTTATAGGAAAACATTTACCTCTACATGTGTACCATCATCAAATGATTCGAAGGATAGACAGTGTGACTACAAAGGTCAGTCCACGCCAAGATTTCCTTGAAAGACAGATGGCAAGACAGCAAGACTAAGAATAATCCTTAAATGTAAAGCAGTAGCAGCCTGTCCTGGGTCTGGACTTTGAGTGCTGCACGTCTGGTCTGAGCTGCCTCCCTCAGCGTTCCTTGTTCGTCTCAGTGTCCTTTAGAATGGGATCATGTCAAGTTGGTCTGTTCAGACAAAGAGAAACTCAACGCGTGTTCGTTCGTTGCTTGATTTAACGTCTTTTCACTATAAGTGATATTAGTGGAAGTCGGATGAACAGAGCCTGGTTAGAGGTCACTCAACACTGACCGTCTGTGACCCACCATGGACAGTGACTGACCATCTGTCTTCCTTCCTGATTCATGAACAGTAGTGAAACTCAACATTTTCACATACAGGAGCTCTCTCTGTGTCTATGTCTCTGTCTCTGTCTCTTTCTCTGTCTCTCTCTCTCTCTCCCTCCCTCCCTTTCTCTGTCTCTGTCTCTTTTTTTCTTTTTTTTTTTCCTTTCCTTCTTCTTTTCTCTTTCTCTCTCTCTTTCTTTCTCTTCTCTTCTCTTTCTCTTCTCTCTTCTCTTCTCTCCTCCCCTTTCTTTCTTTTTTCTTTGTCTGTCTTCTCTCTCTCTCTCTTTCTTCTTCTTCTCTCTCTCTACTCTGTCTCTCTCTGTCTTTCTTCTTTTCTTCCTCTCCTTCTCTAGTCATCCAGTCTGTTCCTCTCTCCTCACTGCCTCTATTTTTCTTCATCCGCAATCGGTCTCTTATACATTCATCACAAAAACTAAAAACACAATGCTGGTTTATCTAGATTATGAAAGGAGTTATCAGGATCTAAATGAAAAATAAACATAGGTGATTTGAGATTTTGGATTAAACAGGGACTTCTATCTAATTCCGTAATTATGGACATTAATAAAAAATAGAACTGAGGCAGTATTGCTTATTAATAATAAAGAATTTGAGACAGCAAACAGTGTTTGTCAAGATTGGTCCTATATCTTCTGTGTGACAATTTGAATGACGCGACATCCCAATGTATTTGATACTGCATGGAATTGCTATGGAAATATAATAAATAGCAAGGAAGAAAGCAATCAAGGCAATGAAAAGTGCTTTTGTGTCAAATTTGGATCACATATGATCCTTCTAAAAGTGTGACAATGTAACATACGCGACATCCCCAATGTAACTTTGTCATGGACATTAACCATCAACAGACTTTTCTTGCAATGCCTACATAGTTCTTTCTGACAAGAAGCTCAAACAGTGTGCATATCAGAAAGTGCCACATCATTCAACAGCTGAGAGGAAAGTTAGGATCAGTGAATACCGTCACTGCATTACATGTGACGACAATAGTGCACATAAAAGGAAAAACACAGAAAATAGCAGTTTTCACTCCATAAAAGTTTATTATTCTAATAAACAGTGTTATAAAACACATTAGGATCTCTTTAATAACATTAGGGTCCATTTGGATGATAAATCATGACAGGATTCAAGGCCCCAGTTTACTTAGGTCCAGCATGGTGACTAAATCAGTGGACGAAACCGATGCGATGTCCTCCTTCTCGGGCCAGTTGAAGGAACCATTGGTTTCCTTTAGGAAGCTGATTTCAAAGTCTTCTTCCTCCTTGGACAGGATCTGAAACATAGTGTAATAATATGAAATAGCTACGAGCTTTTATTCCTTGTATTACTTCGTTACAGCTATAACGCCTGTAAAACACTGGCCATGTGATGGGGACAATCTGTCAAAGAATTAATAGATGTTTTCATTCTCATACAGTTACTTATTGTATTAAGTAAGAAATACGCCTTCGTAACTTCTTTGCTACTGGTGATATGGTGTCATGTGACAAGCTGGAAGAATAGGGGTGGGGGGGGGGGTGGGGGGTGGATGTGCAAAATGTGGGTCGGTTTCCTCTGTGTACTAATCCCATAGATGCCATAATATTTCAATAAAGTCTGTTTTGTGCATGTTGGCTTTGTACACTGAACCAATGGCAGAAAATCAGTTTTACACATTCATCATTATAAAGAAGTATGCACTTACTCTTTTACTGTCGCTATTGTCTGCAGTAAAAGTATAAACTTACCACTCCTCAATATTCTTTTAAGGATGTCTTCTGTCCATGTTTGACTGGAACATGTAGGCTACGATGACATACATCCCGGCCCTGAAGTCATTGAACATGGAAATTTACATCTGAGTCAACGTAACCAAATCATAATTTCCATATAATGATTTTCGTTAGTTATGCTGCAATAAAAGCAAAGCCATTAATAAAACGTTTGAAATCTTCATCTTCAAAAGTATACAAATTCAAATATTTACATCATATCAGATATTTAGATCCTATCAGTTTATAACCAAATATTTATATCCTATCAGTTTATTAAAAAGTCTGGCTGAGCAATGAAATAAATAGTTCCTTTCAAAATCTATTCACTAAGCTGATATTTAACTTGAAAAAAATGATCCAGAAAAAAAATTAAATATCAATTAAGAGTGGCTGAAAATAGCTGAAAAATCTGCTTGTCACAAGTAAAGTATGCGACGATCGTCACATCTAAATTACACAGAACTTTACGCACAACAAAATTGCCTTTATCGTTTCTTGATAATGAGTACCCAATAATTTTTGAGAAAGATAAGAACTGAAAAGAACAATTTCTTCAAAAGTTCTGCCAGCAAGTGTGTTGTGCTTTACGTGTGATGTAGCCACCGGAAGTCATCTTGACACATTCACAACGCGGCGAGTGTCACAGTAATACGCGGGATGGCAGTGAGGAAAATGTTGAATTCCTGATCAGAAACAAACGAAATAGTGAAAATATCCAACAAAGGAAGACTTAAAATATGTGCAGGATTAATTGTTTTACAATTTTACGTTTGAACAAGCACCCAATCGCCCACAGTCGTATTCCGACCGTGCCGTGCATTTCCTGCGACAAGCTTGCTTCAAACTAAAAGACTGACGCTTTGGTTCTTTTTCGACTGCGTACTAAGATCAGTAAAACAAAAATGTACTTAAAATGTCTTTAACCCTTTCAGTGCCAGAGAAAAACGTAAACATGTGCTTCCCCATTGCCGGGGAATTTTGAGGATTCGAGGGTAATAATTAACAAAAAATTCTAGTGCAAAACTTGTAAGAGATACAACAAAGAAACATAAGTGTTTTTTGAAGGAAAATGAACGAGGATTCTGAATCTGTGCTTATTTTTCTCTTAGCTTGATTGCAAAGACCTGTCCAGGCATTCCAAAGTGGAAATATTTTTTTTGTGTTGTCTAAAAAATAAGTTTCCATCTCTACAGATTGATACCCAACCCACTCACAAACAAAAAAACAGCTGAAAATGACTTGTTTGTTGTCAGTTTACATACATAAATGAAAACAAAACATATGACATCATAAAATGTTCATGAAACGATACTAAACCCATGCAGACAAATAAGTAAGTAACCATCCCATCAATGATAGACCTGGTTTCGGTAAACATAAAAGTGATTGTACTAGACACTGAACAGTCAAACTACATGACAGTCAGTGTACTCAGACACTGAACAATCAAACTACATGACACTCATGAATTGGTTCTCTCTGTTCTTCAGGTTCTGCAATCAAAACAAGAGAAAATAAGCCCAGAATCAGAATCCTTATTCAAATAAGTCAATCAGCTCATGCTCATCAGTCAGAAACAGCTTGAAAAAGCATAGCACACGTCACCAGTTCCCACTTTCAATCCTGGATTTCATAAAAATTGAGGTTGTCCATTTGGAGGCCAACAGATTTTCAGTGAGCGAAACACTTCGCTGATCGCCACGCCCCCTGCCATGCCGTCTAACTGGGGCACAGCTCCTCTGCACCTCTCCCCCTTCTCATCTTCCCCCCTTCCCACACCACGAACACGTGCGTGACCCATCTCACCATGTACCATCACGTTCATTGCTGTTGGGTCCAAAGTCCGAAGTGTCACGGCCTGCGCGCTCGCCACTCGCACTGACCACGGCAGTCGCGGTCTGACTCGTACTTGTTATCGTCTGCTTGCATCGATTCAGCCAGCAAGCGTTGAATGTCGGCGTTGTCATTGTTACTTTCTCCACCCTCATGTTGAAGCGAATCATCAGATAACAAATTCTCTCAATCGTCATCATGCTGTAAAATCATTTGAACGGCCTCTAGAGTCGTGGAAGTCCGCTGACGTGAGCCACCGTTCGGCTTGTCGAAGGTTGCGTCGCCATTGTGCTCCACTTCACGTGGTCCAGTTACCAAATCATTAGCGACAATAAAAGTGTCTTCCCTATGACGTATCCTAATTTACATCCTATTTTTATATTGTAGACACATATAGCTCAGTGTGCAGTGTTTCTGTGTGCTGACTGGCTCACACAGTTGTGAACGAAAAATCGGAAAACTCCTGCAACGTCAGCGGACGGCTCTTAGGCAATATAGCAACACCTTTTGTGCAACGTCAGCTGACGGCTTATAGGCACTGAACTGGTTAAAAGATGAATGATATATTCATAAAAGTCATATTACTCACCTGAGTCGACTGTAGTTGAGGTTAAAGAAGAAATTGGCCGTTGTTTGGTCAGATTCGGTGCTTCCCGCGATAAGCGTCCCGTGTTTACGATAGTTGGGAGAGTGTGACAAAGTACTTTTTGTGAAATCCCGCGTCATTCCCTCGAGGGGTATACCCAAATAAATAGCATCACACGATCTGTTGTTATATTTAGCTTGCATCAGCCTATCCAGGTCAGTGAATGTGTAAAGTCCCTGGTCAAATTTTGACTTCGTTCGCGGGCCGTCCCGTACATTACGGGCGTGACACAGCTGACAAAGGCTGATCATATTTTTTTTATTCAAGGTGCATTTCTCTGAAAAAGGTGATATTTCTCACATATATCTAATGCTCTTTCAGACTAAATATGTTAGAACTTCACTTGTTGCCGTGGTTGTATTCAAGTCCAATGCAAAGTTACACAGAAAGTGTGACAAAATGTGTAAGCACGGGACGGGTATTTTTAGACCTTCGAATCACGCAAAATAAAAAAAGAAACCTGACACAAATAACTTAACCAAATGTTTTATTGACACAATATCGACGCAGAAACAGGAAATTAACAACAGACGTAATCTAATAATGATGACACATAATTTCAACTGAAGTAGGTGACCTCGCGCAATATTCAGGCGGCCATTTTGAGGTTTCGTTTTCGATTTTCAGCAACATCAGCTCAAAAGATCAATGTCCTACATGTCTGAATCTGATGTTACTGATCCCTTAATGTATACTGAAGCATGAGAGGCCATTGGCATCGGTGCAAAAGGTGCAGAAGAAATATGTTGAGACATATAAAGCATGCACCCTGCGGATTCACCATTTGTGGAGAACAACTCACATACAAACACACACATACCCCCTCTCTCTGTCTCTGTCTGTCTGTCTGTCTGTCTCGCCGTCTCTCTCTCTCTCTCTCTCTTCCATTCTTTTTATCTCTTACGTCAACTACTATACTATTTCAGTACCTGTTTCGTGACATCAAGCAAACAAGAGTCATTGTCCTGTACATGCAGACAGGGACAAGACAACATGTTGGTTACTAATGAAGTCAGTGAAGGCAAGACAACAAACATGTGTTGGCAATGACGTCAGCTGGAAGACAGGACAACAAAACGTTTTGCCAGTGATGTCACTAGCGATAAGAAACGAAACGTGTTGATAATGACGTCAGTAAAGACAGGAAAAAAACAACAACAAAACGTGTGTTGCTTATGATGTCAGTAGGGAGAAGACGACAAAACGTTTAATTATTGTTAATGATGACAGTTGCGACAAGACAACAAAGTAGGTAATGACGTTAGTAGGGATAAGACAACAAACCACGTATTGCTAACGACGTCAGCAGGGACAGTAGAACAATACTTCGGAAGGTTATGATGTGAGTAAGGACAAGGCAACACACCGTGTGTTACTAATGATGTCAGCAGGGACAAGACAACAAAACTTTGGTGGGTAATGACGTCAGTGGGGACAAGACGACAAAACGTATGTTGCTAATGACGTCAGTAGGAAATACACAAGTGTTACTAATAACGTTAGTGAGGAGTAGACAACAAAACGTGTGTTGTAAATGACGTCAGTAAAGACAATGATAATGATAGGGACAATAGGGACAAGTCAACAGTGTGTTGCTACTGACGTAAATAGGTCAACTGACAATGTGTTGTTAATGACGTCAATATGGTGTTGCTGATGACGTCAGCTGTTCATGAATCAGGAAGGAAGACAGATGGTCAGTCACTGTCCATGGTGGGTCACAGACGGTCAGTGTTGAGTGACCTCTAACCAGGCTCTGTTCAGCCGCCTTCCACACCAGGAAACCGAATCTCTAGTTTGTAGTGCTGAATATGGTACACGTATAACTTCCAAAACGGAAAGCTGAAAAACATAACTTCTAAAATGCAAAGCTGGAAAATATAGTAACTTCCGAAACGGAAAGCTGAAAATTATAACTTCCAAAACGGAAAGTTGAAAAAATACAAAATATAAAAATGTAGCTTGCAAAACGAAAAGCTGAAAAATGTAACTTCACACCAGAAAGCTGAAAAAATACAAAAAATATAAATATAACTTCCAAAACGGAAAGCTGAAATATAGAACTTCCGCAACAGAAAGCTGAATATTAGTTATATATTTTGGAATATATAACTTTCAAAACGAAAAGATAACTTCCAAAACGGAAAACGGAAAAAGATAACTTCCAAAACGGAAAACGGAAAAAGATAACTTCCAAAACGAAAACCTGAAAAATAGGATTTCCAAAACAGAAAGCTGAAAAATATAACGTTCACACCAGAAAGATGAAAAATATGACTTCCAAAACAGAAAGATGAAAGTATAACTTATAAAAGGAAAACTTCCAAAATATAACTTCCAAAATGGAAAGCTCAGAAATATAACTTCTAAAACTGAAAGCTAAATCTGGCGAAATGAAACAAGCAACTTATCAGAAAAAAAACAATGTCAGTATAAGAAATAGTGTCGGTGATTGCTGTGTAAATGTAAACCAGTCATCAAACTGCCCATCCAAAAGGCGAGAAGTTAAGGGTTCACTTCCTGGTTGAACAGGGATTTAGCTCCCTTCCCTCCTCTCCATAAGACCCTGAATGGTGGTCTGAGCGCTGCACTTTTGGGTGAGACGATAAACCCATGTCTCATAGGTGGCAGCCATTTGACACAGCTTAGTGTTTTATGAGCTCCCCCCCCCTCCTTCCCACCCACACCCAGGCTTACCATGTCAAAACTTTACGGTGCTTAGTGTTTTGTGCAGGCTCAGCAAGTTTGCCAGATAATGCGTTCCGAATGTATATACTTTCCAAAGAATGCTAAATCTGAGATTCAAAGTTGAACAGTACAAGGCCCGAATAAACTTTCGCTTGTCCGTTTTTAACGCTCAGTGGAACAACTTTGTGCCAGTTTTCCTCATGATTTGTTCTTAAATTTGATGAAACCTTCATCATTTAGAATATTGTCATATATGTTCTGTATTTTATATGTTGTTCATATGTCAACAATGTTTTTGGTATATTTATAAACTGGTATCATTTCTGTTACCACACTGATGTATGATTATCGTACAGCAAGAAGAGAGTTTGAAAAAATGTTGACGTGTATTTGGGTCTTGATGTTCACTTTTAAACCTCCAATGTATGTACAGTAGCGCCTCAGGATACGAGCGTCTCCCTGTACGAGCAAATCAGGTTACGAGCACAAAATACTTGGAAATTCGCCTCGGTATTCGAGCATTCGCTCGCGTTACGAGCGACGTTGTGGTTACGCCACGTGCTTCCCGCCGCTGCATCCCGCTCTCGGTGTGCGTTGTTCTCTCGTAGCGGAAGCATCTCTGCGTTCATTTGCGATTTTCAGTGTTTTTTAGTGGTTTACGTGAAGAAATTTTGTAACCCACGATGTCGTCCACAGTAACCCCTCTCCTCCTCCCCATCGTCTCCCTCAAGCCAGCCACGACTCTTCATAAAGGTAAAGTACAGTATATTATTTATCATTGTTAATGTTAGAAAAATTACTTTAATTCTGCATAAAATACCACGTTAATTGATTTTTATATTGATATTTTGGGGGCGTGGAATGGATTAATTGGATTTCCGTTATTTTAAATGGGGAAATTCGTTTCGAGATACGAGTTTTTCACAATTCGAGCTACGTTATGGAACGAATTAAATTCTTATCCTGAGGCACCACTGTATATCATTTTGTATAATCTGTATGATATCTGTTGTTCATATGTCAACAATACTTTTTCCTATGTATGCGAATTGATATTAATTTTCGTTACCACATTTTATGTCGATGTCTGTTTATTGTAAAACAAAAAAACTCGAATTAAAAAAGTTTAAAAAGAGCGTTTGCCAGACGATTGCAAACTTCCGGTGTGCGGTACATTAAAACTGGCCTTCTCA
>CM060306.1:29653482-29660982 GCA_030674185.1 Monoplex corrugatus | reverse complement strand
ACACATACATACATACACACACACACACACACTACACACACACACACAAATACATACATACATATATATCTATGTATATATATATGTATACACACACACACACACACACACACACACACACACACACACACACACACACAAGACACAACACATATATATATAAGATCATTAGTAAAGAAGATTAGGAATGAGAAGCAACATTTATAGGACATGTTATGAGGAAAGAGAAATTGGAGCGCCTGGTCGCAACAGGAAAGCTGGAGGGAAAGAGAACACCAGGTCGACCAAAGAGAAAATATTGGATGGACTTGCAGGGTGGCTGAGGACAGAGAGGGTGGGAGATGTACTTGCAGCGACAAGGGATAGATTCGTGTGGAGGGCCATCATCGCCAACGCCATGGGGCGGGGCACATTGTTGATGATGATGATGATATGATGATGATGATGATGATGATGAAAGTCAGTCCATCATAACGATTTGAGGATGACTTTCCTTCCTTAACCATCTAAATGGGGGGGGGGGGGGGGCTGAGGGGGTACGGCGGAAAACGTCCACATTTCTTCTACTCTCTTCTCTCATTGAAAGTCTCCCGTGTTTCCTATTTGGACTGGAGTAAGCTTTGTGTGTCTGAGAGATCTGTACGTGTGTGTGTGTGTGTGTGTGTGTGTGTGTGTGTGTGTGTGTGTGTGTGTGTCTGTGTGTGTGCGTTTGTGTGTGTGTGTGAGAGAGAGAGAGAGAGAAGACAGACAGACAGAGGGAGAGAAAGAGAGAGAGAGAGAAAGAGAGGGAGAGAGAGGAGAAAGATAAAGAGAGAGAGAGAGAGAGACGGACAGACAGAGACAGATAGAGAGAGAGAAAGAGAGAGAACATACAAGACAGACAGACAGATAGAGAGAGAAGAAGAGAGAGACAAAGACAGACAGACAGACAGAGGGAGAGAAAGAGAGGGAGAAAGATAAAGAGAGAGAGAGACGGACAGACAGAGACAGAGACAGATAGAGAGAGAGAAAGAGAGACATACAGACAGACAGACAGATAGAGAAAGAAGAGAGAGACAAAGACAGACAGAGAGACTGAGAGAGAGGGGGTGGGTGGGAGTTGAAGTATGTCGGAGAGGTCTGTGTGTCTGCCCAACTCACGGGACAGTGTGTATGATAACAGTTGGACGTGATTGCCTCCTGCCACAGGAAACACTGAAAACTATTAGTCTGTTTGGAAGTTGGTCTCTACCTTTGTCAAGGATGAGAGACGTTGTGAGGTCTGTTCCTGTAGAGTTTCCAAAGAAAAGCGGGGATCGTTAAGATTTTAGCGTTCTCTATATGTGACCTCCCACCACGAAATCAGCCTTAACTCGCAGTCAGTCGAACAGCACTAGGAGCTGAAAAGGTGACTGAGGGTCTATCTGGGTGTTTTGACTTTTTCTCAAAATTGATTTCTATAGACTATAATCTATCCCCCACAGAAATTGTTTTCTTGAAAAAAATATTATTAATCAAGTTAAATCGGTATTTTAATGCACTGATCACAGCAGAAAGAACGCAATTTCCTGCCAAAAGTACCTATTTTTGTCTCTTATTATGAACCATAACCTGTACAGTACCCGCACAGAGTAATATACTAATGGAAAGCTCTGTGGTGCACCTTTCAGATAATGACAGCGAAAATTAGAAACAAACTGGGTCAAAGCCACCAAATAAAGAAATTTAAGGAAAATGTGTAGGAGAGCACACAAAAACTTTAGAGGCCGTTTTCTCGAAATGGCCGCTTATACAACTTAATGACTTTAAACAACATAACTTCTACATTTTTTTTAGTACAAGCTTTAGCAAGTACCAAAATGATCAGCAGAATGTACACTTTCCAGTGATATGTATATCTCAAAATGCCCAAAATGGTAGTTAAAACTGAATTCGTGGTGGGAGGTCACATATATATTTCTGTCATCTGTCTTCCTCCTTCGTTCGCCTGTGTAAATGATGGAGGACACATCTGGCGACGAAGGTTGTCACTATTTATTAGTTCCTGTTGGTGATCATTGGAGTTGTAGTCGGCCACATTTCCTGTTGTTCTACCTCAAAGAATTAAATGACATCGCTGTAACATGTATTCAGTTGTCTGATCCTCTTGATTTGCGTTGGCAGGATGGGAAGACATCAGTTTAAACTCGCTATTCATTATGCATTGAGCCAGTGTAGGAGGCAAAAAAAGACCTTCAGGATGAAAAAAATATATACAATAGCTATGTCGAACAGTTATGTCGTTTTAACTATTTTTTTGTAAACAAACCAGTTGACATAAAATGAACTATGAGACATGTTTATGAATGTTACGTACTTCTCTGTGTCATGCACGTTGTTTATATATTTCTTGAAAAAAAGATCAATTCGTGGAATATTGTTTTTTGTAGTTGCATTTATAAATAGAACAATTTGCGTACAATACAATTAGATCTAATATTTTGTCAGACTTTAAAATTTTATCATATCCAAAAAGTATCATCTGTGTAACAAATGTTACTCAGATGGCGTTGACACGTATGTTGTTTATGGATGCTTGAAGTTGTAGGCAGAGTGGTTGTATTGATGTGCATCTCCAAAATATGTGAAGTAAACAGTCCTGCTTAATGATGGAAGTTACCAGTATCACACTGCTTCATGACCATACCATCTCATTTTCCTTCTTTTCACTGTGGACAACAGGTCTTCGTATGGTCCAGTGGCTTGCCTTACTTTGGTCTGGGCCTCCAAGTTGGTAATGTGGTCTTTGTAATAGATGCTAAAGATCTTGCGAAAGCATCTCATCTCTAATGCCTGAATCCTTCTATTAAGTTCAGCTGTCAGAGTCCACGTCTCACAGGCACAGAGGAATATGGCAATGACCAGGGACCGCATCAGTCCGATCTTGGAACTGATTGTGATGTTTCTGTCATTCCAGATGGGTCTTGGTCTGGCTAGTGCTGCTATCGTTTGCGCAACTCTGGACAGCATTTCTGGTTTTGATCCCTCATCTGAAACAATTGCCCCAAGGTCCTTGAAGCTCTGATGTCTCTAGTTTTTCTCCCTTGATAGCGATGTTAGCGCTGATGCCGTTGGTGTTGTTGATCATCAGTTTTGTCTTTTCGCCGCTGATCTCCATGCCGAATGCTGCCGAACATTTGTCAAGGCGTTGTTCTAGGTTAGTTGGTTCCTGCTCTTCTTCTCTTGTTAGCCCGTCGATGTCGTCGGCAAAGCGTAGGTTTATTATATCTGCCACCAATGCTTACTGAGCCTTGATGTCCCTCCAGTGCGTCAGTCATGATTCTCTCCAGGTAAATGTTGAAAAGAGCGGGTGAGAGTAAACAGCCTTGCCTCACTCCAACAGTTGTCTTGACCCGGAATCATGAATTAAGAATTTCAGGAAAATACGAGTTGAAAAATGACCATCTAGTTATCACCAGTATTCTATCACTACATTATGATTATCCAATGTTGTACAAATTGTAATAAATAGTAAAACTATTCATGTATGTACCACTGCATTTTTGTCATCATTTTGATATCGATTGATGTGTGTTTACTATGTGCTTCTTAATCTTGAGTTAAGATCGTCAAATATGCGCAAAAATGTGGAGAAGAAAGAATTTTTCTTGAAAAATTAATTGGTTTATTGACTGTTTGATTGTGGAATTATGGTTGAATTAATTAATTGATTTGATTGGCTAACTGACTGAGTGATTAATGGGTTGATTGATTGATTGACTATTGATTGATTGAATTTATTGATTGCTCAGTTGATCGGTTGCCGATTAAGTACTTGACCGGGAGATTGATTGATACGAAATTGATCAAATTGTTCGGTGATTTGGTTGATCATTTGATTTATGGGTAAGCAGATTCATTGGGTAACTGACTGATGATTGTGAAATGGTTGATCATTTAACCGATGTGGTTTGTATGGTTCATTAAATGATTGATTGGTATATGATTGGTCGATGGAGCGATCGTTTGCCACAGTACAATAAATGTACTAAGCATTCGTTTGATTCGGTTGATAGAGTGAAACGATTATTTCGAAGTTGATCAATTGATGACTTATTATGCAGGCTCGCTTGCGTGTTTCGTTGGTTTTAATTTCATAGAGTTTGGAATGAGGAGGGAAACAGAGCAGAGAACAAGGAGAGAGACAGAGACAGACAGACAGACAGACAGACAGACAGATAGACAGACAGACAGAGAGACAGAAACAGAGAGAGAGAGACAGAGAGACAGACAGAGACAGAGACAGACAGAGACAGGGAGACTTGCCATTGACTACACTGAGAGACTGAATGCCTGACCAATAAATCGAGGAATGGAATGATATATTTTGTTGATAGATAGAGGCTTTAGTGCACTGATTAGGTTTATTGAGAGTCGAATACTGATTACTGTGTTTTTTCCTTGAATAACAGATCAAGTCAGCAAACGCAGGATCTGTTGACTGTTACACTGATGAAGTATGGATTGAAGAAAGCACTGAAAGATACAATTTTCAATGATTATATGCGTTGTAAACAAATCATGAATCAGAAAATGCCCTACCTTCCTTCCCACTACGTTGACTATTGTATCGTGGCCTAAGGCTTATGTACATTAAAAGTTCTGAGTTCTGAAAGTTTTTCCATTTCTGAGTTCTTTCTCTCTGTCTCTGTCTCTCTCTTGTCTCTGTCTCTGTCTCTGTCTCTCTCTTTTTCTCTGTCTGTCTGTCTCTCTCTTTTTCTCTGTCTGTCTGTCTGTCTCTCGTTCTTGCTCTGTGTGTGTGTGTGTGTGGTGTGTGTGTGTGTGTGTGTGTGTGTGTGTGTGTGTGTGTGTGTGTGTATGTGTGTGTGTGTGTGCGCGCTTGTGTGTGTGCGTGGTGTGTGTGTGTGTGTGTGTGTGTGTGTGATTGTGCTGAGATAGATAGATAGATAGATAGACAGACAGATAGATAGATAGATAGATAGACAGATAGATAGATAGACAGATAGATAGATAGACAGATAGATAGATAGATAGACAGACAGATAGATAGACAGATAGATAGATAGATAGATAGATAGACAGACAGACGGACAGACAGACAGACAGATAGATGGATAGATAGATAGATAGACAGACAGATAGATAGATAGATAGATAGACAGACAGACGGACAGACAGACAGATAGATAGATAGATAGACAGACAGACAGATAGATAGATAGATAGATAAATAGAGAGAGAGAGAGAGAGCTGCTATGGCCTTCAAATCAGACAAGAAACCCACACACACGCAGCCAGCTCTATAGCCATATAGCAAGGCCTAATTACCTGAGTGCTCTAATCATAATACTTCCGCTTTTATTTCACTGTCTGAGCAGCACAGACGATATGTTCAAATTATAGGCGATGGTATGCCCGTAACAACTACGAATCAGTCAATTGAACAGAAGATGATTTTTCAGCTTTCGTCAACAGCCAACGCGCTAATCGTTCATTTGACAAAAGACGAAGGACAACAGAACCTTGACGTTCTGTGAACCGCTACCTAAGACAGAGCAAAGCCCGCCACTTTTTCACAGGTGTGAAAAAAAAAGGGAAAAGACTAAACTTGCTAACAATGGAATGTCTAGCATCGCATCGCTTGTAATCAGGAGTCAAGGACGGGACTTGGCACCGTGCCTGGCTGGTCTTTGGCACAGCTGTGTATGGTGTGATGTTGCCTGGATCCTTGAAAAGGCCATTATCGTACTATGAGCGTCAAATTGTCTTCACTGCTTAGACACGAAGTGGCTGCTATGGATTATTATATGTGTATTATTGTTGGGTATGCCACTGTTAACAGTGGCTGCTATGGATTATTATATGTGTATTATTGTTAGGTATGCCACTGTTAACAGTGGCTGCTATGGATTATTATGTGTGTATTATTGTTAGGTATGCCACTGTTAACAGTGGCTGCTATGGATTGTTATATGTGTATTATTGTTAGGTATGCCACTGTTAACCAGTGCTGCTATGAATTATTATGCGTGTATTATTGTTGGGTATGCCACTGTTAACAGTGGCTGCTATGAATTGTTGTGTGTGTATTATTGTTAGGTATGCCACTGTTAACCAGTGGCTGCCATGGATTGTTATGTGTGTATTATTGTTAGGTATGCCACTGTTAACCAGTGGGTGCTGTGAATTATGTGTGTATTATTGTTAGGTATGCCACTGTTAACCAGTGCTGCTATGAATTATTATGTGTGTATTATTGTTGGTATGCCACTGTTAACAGTGGCTGCTATGAATTGTTGTGTGTGTATTATTGTTAGGTATGCCACTGTTAACAGTGGCTGCTATGAATTGTTATGTGTGTATTATTGTTAGGTATGCCACTGTGAATCAGTGCTGCTATGAATTATTATGTGTGTATTATTGTTAGGTATGCCACTGTTAACCAGTGCTGCTATGAATTGTTATGTGTGTATTATTGTTAGGTATGCCACTGTGAATCAGTGGCTGCCATGGATTGTTATGTTGTATTATTGTTAGGTATGCCACTGTGAATCAGTGCTGCTATGAATTGTTATGTGTGTATTATTGTTAGGTATGCCACTGTTAACCAGTGCTGCTATGAATTATGTGTGTATTATTGTTAGGTATGCCACTGTGAATCAGTGCTGCTATGAATTGTTATGTGTGTATTATTGTTAGGTATGCCACTGTTAACCAGTGGCTGCTATGAATTATGTGTGTATTATTGTTAGGTATGCCACTGTTAACCAGTGGCTGCCATGGATTGTTATGTGTGTATTATTGTTAGGTATGCCACTGTGAATCAGTGCTGCTATGAATTGTTATGTGTGTATTATTGTTAGGTATGCCACTGTTAACAGTGGCTGCTGTGAATTATGTGTGTATTATTGTTAGGTATGCCACTGTGAATCAGTGCTGCTATGGATTGTTATGTGTGTATTATTGTTAGGTATGCCACTGTTAACAGTGGCTGCTGTGAATTATGTGTGTATTATTGTTAGGTATGCCACTGTGAATCAGTGCTGCTATGAATTGTTATGTGTGTATTATTGTTAGGTATGCCACTGTTAACAGTGGCTGCTATGGATTGTTATGTGTGTATTATTGTTAGGTATGCCACTGTGAATCAGTGCTGCTATGAATTGTTATGTGTGAACTATTGTTGGGTATGCCACTGAGAACCAGTGGTAGGTGTAATGTCGAGGTATTGTATTTTGAATTGGGAATGCTTTTTCCCATTTTCTTTGCTGATGCTGAAGGGTTGGCTTGATGTGGCTGACACCGGCAGCCCAATGTTTATTTGACTACGTGTAAAGAGATATCATTTTCTGTATTTTTACATGGGGAATTTGTGAGTGGTTCTAGTGTTGGAGATTCATTCTCCTCCAGTTTACTTATTGCCATTAGTCAGTGTCGAATGGACAGCTGGGGGCAGCGGTTCTAATTCCATCAGCACCTTTTAGATAGTAATCAGTTTCCGTCCACGTGTAAATGATTGTC
>CM060306.1:29640982-29643482 GCA_030674185.1 Monoplex corrugatus | reverse complement strand
TCATCATCATCAAGTGCCTTGTCACATGGCCTTGGCGACCATGGCCCTCCATTTGAATCTGTCTCTTGTTGCCGCAAGCATCTCTTTCACCCTCTCTGTCTTCAGCCACTGTGCAAGTCCGTCCAATATTTTTTCCCTGGGCCTACCTGGTGCTCTCTTTCCCTCCAGCTTTCCTGTTGTGACCAAATGTTCTAAGTCCCCTTTCCTCATAAGATGGCCTATAAACGTTGCCTGTCTTTTCCTAATCTTCCTTATGAATGATCTTGTGTCTGCCTCCATCAAGACTGTCTCGTTTATTTTCTTTGCTGTCCATGGAACTCTCAACATTCTTCTTAGAAACCACATCTCCGCTGCCTCAAACTTGTTCTGGCTTTGCTTGTTGACTGACCATGCTCCACAACTGTATAACATTATCGGTTCTATATAACATTCAAGAACTCTCTTCCTGATGTTAATTGATAGGCATTTGTTGGTAAGAATGTTTTTCTTCTTCTTGAATGCTGTTTCGGCTTGGCCGATTCTGCTGGCTATTTCTGATGTGCATCTGCCGTCTGGTAAAATGATCGTTCCAAGATATTTAAACTTATTAATCTGTCTCAAGGTTGTGCTGTTTGCTATTATTTTGCATAAGGGGATTTCATGTGTTTTTTTACTGATTACCATGACTTCAGTCTTCTTGCTGTTTGGCTCCAACCCCTTACCTTTACGTAATAATAGTGTGTGTGGTTCTATGTATTTAAAGAGAACAGAATCTGCATAGCAAAGGGAGGAAATAATTAAAGAAATAAAAAAGAAAAAGAAATAGAAAGATTGTTCTGTCAATAGTTAAGCCTTCCACACCGCGCAAAGATCCAAATGCCATTACATAGAGGATTCTGTCAGAGCAATCTGCATAGCAAAAGAGGAAAAAATTTAACAAATGAAAAAAAAAACAAATAAAAAGACCGTTCTGTCAATATTTAAGCCTTCCACAACGTATAACGATCCAAATGCCCCCATATAGAGGATTGTTTCAGAGGAACCTGCATAGTAAAAGGAGGAAATTAGAAAAAAAGAAGAGAAAAGAAAAAGAAATACAAAGACCGTTCTGTCAACATTTAAGCCTTCACCGATCCAAACGCCCTCACATAGAGGATTCTTTCATAGGAACCTGCATGGCAAAAAGAGGAAAATTAAAACACACAAAAAGAAAAATAAATGAAAAGACCGTTTTATCAACATTTAAAGCTTCAACAATCCAAACGCCCTCAAATAGAGGATTCTTCAGAAGAACCTGCATGGCAATAGAGGGAATTTTTCTTAAAAAGAAAGAAAAATAAATAAATAAATAAAGAGACCGTTCTGTCAATATGTAAGCCTTCAACGTTCCAAACGCCCTCACATGAAAGTTTCTGTCAGTCGTTTAAATATTCGACCGCAGTAGCCCAACGTGTCCAATACTGGACGGACTTATGGAATGGATGAAGACAGAGAGGGTGGAAGATGCACTTGCAGCAACAAGGGATAGATTCGAATGCAGGGCCATGATCGCCAAGGCCATGCGGCAGGGCACATGATGATGATGACATGAGTTGGGAAAGTACAGATTTTTCACCAACCTGAACAGTCATTGGCAGCAAGGAATTAAAGATTTCAGCTTCTCTCAGAGCCTGCGTTTTGACCATGAGGACGGTGACCCTGTCTTCTTTCTTGAGGCTTCAGCTTTCCCGTTCATAAAGAGGGACAGGTATGCACGCTTAGCTGGGCGGGCTGAGGCAATGTATTCAATGCAAGGCACCAACCTGATCACCCATCCGTCAGGCAACCACGCTCGATCGTGCTTGATTAATTTTGGGTTTGAGAAACGAGTGCTTTGACCATGTCACATTTTAATAAAAATGACAATATTAAGAAAACATAATAATAATAATGATAATAGTAATAATAATAATAATAATAATGATAATGACGGCGATGATGATAATAATAATAACAATGATGATAATAGTAATAATGATAATGTATACTTCATAGTGCGCCCAACATTGTTCTAGGCACAGTACAAAAATAAACGAACTAAACATATGACACACATTCCCTAATTTTACCTATCAATATCATGCACAATCTATCGGTAACATTTACATACAAAATACTACAAGAACGACTAAAACAGGATGGCGATAGGGTAAGTGCACAGAACAAAAATAAACGGAATATACATGTAATCGACAGTCACTATTTTTATCTATTAACATCATGCACACACTCTCAGTAACATCCACATACAACATACTACAACAACGACTAAAACAAGATGGCTGTAGGGTTAGTATGAACAAAATTGATTCAAATAGAAAGATTCACGGATGGGCTTTAAGTTGTTTCATAAAGGAGAAAAGGTTAGGCAAATTATTCAGATCACGGGCAGATTATTCCAAAGAGAATGTAAAACAAAATGGGCAACAGATCGGAAAGTATGAGTCTTAAGTCTGTAACGAGGGATTTTTTGAATAGCTTA
>CM060306.1:29615982-29635982 GCA_030674185.1 Monoplex corrugatus | reverse complement strand
TAAGAAGCAAAACAACAAAAAGAGTTGTGAATGAAAACAAAGTGATAAGAAGCAAAACAACAAAAACAGTTGTGAATAAAAAACAACTGATAAAACAAAACAACAAAAACAGTTGTGAATAAAAACAATGATAAGAAGCAAAACAACAAACGAGTTGTGAATAAAAACAAAGTGATAAGAAGCAAAACAACAAAAACAGTTGTCATAAAAAAAAAAGAGATGAAAACAGACAAGACTCACGACAGATAAACAGGAAAGAACAAACCCGACAAGAACAAATACAGCCAGATTCTTCAACAGGGAAAAAAACGCCCAGACAGGAGGAACAACAAAGCGAAACAAGGCCATCAAAAATATGAAAGAAAACGAGGCCTGTAACGACAGCGAAACAAAATTAAAAACCAACAAACAGACGAAGAAAAAAGCAAAAAACCACAAAAAACACAAGAAGCAGACAACGACAACAAAGAGGCAAGATATCAACAACAATTGATTTATGAGAAATGAACAGGAGAGAGATCAAGAACAATACGAATAACAGCATCAAGATGAACGACTACTAGACCAATGAAAATACGTACAAGAAATCTAAATGATTAGCAGGAGAAACAACAACAGGAGATGCAGTAGAACAAGATGTGGCAGAAGTAGAATCAGAAATAGTAGGAAAGTAGAAAAAACAACAATAATAATAACAAACAAGGAGGCAATTCTTACAGAGTTGTGCAGACTTGCTCGTCTGGCATTTTAGTAGAGAGAGAGAGAGAGGGAAGGAGAGGGAGAGAGAGAGAGAGAGAGAGTGTGAGTGTGTGTGTGTGTGTGTGTGTGTGTGTGGTGTGTGTGTGTGTGTGTGTGCGGTTGTGCTGTGCGCGCGCGTGTGTGTGTATGCGTATGAATGTGTATGCGTGCTCGTGGAGTATGTAAACTTTTTTTTTTAGATTAAGAAGAACTTTCTTAGCAGTGAGGTGTGTGAAGTTGTTTCTGTTTTCAATTCTTCACCAAGAAATTTAACTGCTTTTTATAGATTTGACATAGAATATATTGACTGGTATGAGTAAACCTTATTTTTCGAGAGGAAAAAAAAAACACCATCCAAACACAAAATGTCTCGGTTGTCTGAGGTTTGGGTTTTATCCACTTTTAGTTCAAATGTCCCCCTTTTGTGAGTAGATGCAAATGCTATAAATTCAACTTGGCATGATCCAGTTTTCAAGGCCACGATGATGTAAAGGAGTACTCACGTTGGCAGCAGTTTCAGAACTGAATATGGAATTTATACAATTTGAGTCATGTGGTTTAGAACGTACACTTTTATCAAAGACATCTCAAGAAGTATTTGTGGTGGAACCAGTTTTGGAATTTAAATTGGCGTGTTACATAATTTGTGTCATTACAGCTTCGTACGAATATAACAATTTCATCAAAGATTTCTCAGTGATTTATGAAAGAAGCAAACGTGAAACCAGCTCTAATACCCCAAACATGTAATACAATGCATATGACCAATTGTTTGGGTCGTAATGGATAAACATAATATAGGTCAGAACCGAGTATTTCTCCAAAATGGAGCATTGAATTTTCTTCTTTTTCTTTTCCTTTTTTTTTTAATTTCATTTCGCAAACGAATCTGATCCCCAGTTATAAAAGAAGTTGGACCTTAGATTTTTGTTTTGTTTTTGTTTGGTTTGTTTTGTTTTGTTTTGTTTGTTTGATTTGTTTTGTTTTGTTTTGTTTTGTTTTGTTGATGGTGATATCACAACAGAATGTTTCCGCACGAAATGCGGGTTACTCCCCTATTTCCTCCCATTACCCCTATTTTCTGTATGTGTGTGGTTTTTACTCAACAGATCAGAATGGATTTCTTTTGGCATTTTGTCAGGATCAATCTTTGTGTCCGGGTCAGATGATTTTCATGTTCTTCCGGTTAACATTTGTGCTGTCTTTAAGAGAAATCAGGTTCATTTGATGACATTTTGATATAGAAAAGATCTGTTTTTTGAGATGGACTTTTCAGTTGATCTGAACATTTTTTTTCAAATTTTGACATGCTGACTGATGTGATGTTTAATGTGGTATTTGTTTTTCAATTCTTATGTTTGTAAGAGGCATGGTGACTGCCTCGATAAATATTTCTTTAGCAGTTTGAAGGGTGATAAACAACACGAATTCAACTGAACTGAATAAAAGTTCTTTTCTGTGCACGAAATGGTTTATTGTCTCACGCACACGCACACACACACACACACACACACACACACACACACACACACACACACACACCATACACGCATGCACACAGACACGCACGCACGCACGCATGCACGCACACACGCACACACACACACACGCACACACGCACGCACGCACACACACGCACACACTGACACACACACACACACACATACACACATATACACACACAGACACACGCACACATACACACACGCACACATACACACACACACACACACACGCGTGCACGCGTGCTCGCGCGCGCTGCGTGCGTGCAAAAAGAACTCGTACCTGCACTTGAACGGAGAGGGTAGAAAAATCCTTGTCCATCCGCAATTCAAACCACAGCCCTGGTTTCTATTGCTTCTCAGGCGAGACTTGTAACACCGGCCAGTGCTGCAATCCACGAAAAGAAGTCCAGTGTCTAACGACATCCTCGAGCACACTGGGGAATCGACAAGGACGAAATCCTGTGGTCTTTATTCACAGATTATGTTGTCTGAAAGGTCGAAAGTAATTCTGTCACTCCATTAGCCACGACTTAAGCAAATGTGGTTTTACTTCAGTTTGTACATATAAAATAGGGACTGGAAGGAATAACGTGTTCATTATGCTATTTTCCTGGCTCTTAGTAAAGACTTGGAAATTATCGAAAGAGAACTGGTATCAGGCCTGGCTAAAGAATGAAACATGCGTGCATAGTGGTTCAGTGGATACACGTAGGACTTCTGATCGAAGGTCCTGGGTTCAATTCGCCCGGACACTTCTACCTTATGGATAAAGAATGGAGATTTCTTTTTCACCTCAAAGGTCAACGTGAGTGCAAACCTGCCAGTGCTTAAACCCACGTCGTGTGTAGACATGTACAGAATATTACATGTGCGCGTTAAAGATCCTGTAAGTCATGTCAATGGCCATAGCTTACGAAAACGTGAAAACACCAGTGTGCATGCCTGTCAAAGATGCAGACTTTGCAACAACATAGTGGAATGTGGTCAGCCTGCTTAAGAGTTAGTATTCTCCGTACTCCACTACAGAGTCTGTGTAATATGCAGTGAAACCAACTGAGTTTGGAGAATGACGGTACAGAAAAACGATGTATGATCATGAAAGTGTTACTTAACTGATCCCAGTGTAACCAAAGACATTGTTTTAAGAGTCTCGGCAGCGTATTGTGTGTTCAGTTTTAATGCTTTTCTTGTGCGTAATTAGAGTTTTGAGAATCTCGATAATATTTGATAAATGTAAAATATTCCAATATACTGTGCGATTCTGAATTCACACATTTCGCAGCTTTGCCCCTATCCCTTCAGAGTGTGTTTGAGAGAGAGAGAGAGAGGAGAGAGAGAGAGAGAGAGAGGAGAGAGGAGAGAGAGAGAGAGAATGAGAGAAAAAAACAACCAGAGAAAGAGAGAACCGGGCGGAGGGGGGGAGAGGGAAAGAGACAGACAGATAAATAGATAAAGATAGATAGATAGATAGATAGATAGATAGATAGATAGATAGATACATACATACATGTAGATAGATGGACAGACAGACAGTCAGACAGACAGTCAGACTGACAGATAGACAGATAGATAGATAGATAGATAGATAGATAGATAGATAGATAGTTTAGATAGATAAATAGAGAGAGATATACAGATACAGAGAGAGACAAAGAGAGACACACAGAGAGAAAAGGAGATAGAGAGATAGACAGACAGACAGAGACAGGTAGACAGACAGACAGACAGACAGACAGACAGACAGAGAGAGAGAGAGAGAGAGAGGAGAGAGAGAGAGAGAGAGAGAGAGAGAGAGAGAGAGAGAGAGAGAGCTTGTTTTATTAACAACGAAGAAGGTAAGCTTAGATTCGACTTCCTGACACACTCAAGAAAATACGCCAGAAAAGCCAAAGGCATTTGCACATTATCATATCTCAGTGCAGATAAGCCATACGTGTATTCTCTCTGGTGACAAACATACATCCTGAACGCTCGGTAAATACCAGCTGGGTCACCTAGGGTAACTTCGTTTTGTTAAACGTCTTTTTTGTTCTATGAATTATAATGAGTGAAGTCATTTACAATATTACATAGAATATGTTTTACTTCAAGAGAAGAATTAAGATCTCCAAAAGAAGGGATCATCATCATCAGTCCCGTAGTCTGGTTGACCGTTGGGGCACCATTGAAGATTTTGCAACCAACTTCCTCCACTCCTCACGGTCCTCAGCTTTCCGCAGAATGATATTCCATTCAAGGCCAGTCCACTCTCTGATATTGTCTTCCCATCTTTTTCTCTGTCTGCCTCTTCGTCTCCCTCCCTGAACTGTTCCCTGCAAGACGGTCTTGGCCAGTCCAGATGATCGTGTGACGTGCCCGTACCACCTCAGTTTGCGTCTTTTCACTGAGGTCAGGAGGTCTTCATACGGCCCGATGGCGTTTTCGATTCGGGTTTTCACTTCTTTATTGGTTATATGATCTATGTACGAGATACCAAGGAGTTTGCGGAAGCATCTCATCTCCATTGCCTGTATCCTTCTTTCAATGTCTGCTGTTATGGTCCATGTTTCGCATGCATACAAAAATACTGACATGACCAGGGAACGCATCAGTCTGATCTTGGAGCCGATTGCGATATTCTTGTCGTTCCAGATGACTTTTAGCTTGGTCATTGCAGCTGTGGTCTGTGCAATCCTGGAAAGTACCTCGGGCTTTGATCCTTCATCTAATACTATAGCTCCCAGATATTTAAATCTATGGACGGTCTCAAGTTTCTTGTTGTCTATGGTAATGTCAGTGCTGATGCCATTGGTATTATTTGTCATCAACTGGGTTTTCTCTGCACTGATCTGCATGCCATATGATGTGGAGGCCTCATCAAGATGTTTTATCAAGCTGACTAGCTCTTGCTCTTGCCCAGCTAGTCCGTCAATGTCGTCGGCAAAACGCAAGTTTGTGATTGTTCTACCTCCGATGCTGACTGTTCCCTCGTGGTCTTCAAGTGCGTCAGCCATTATTCTCTCTAAGAAGATGTTGAAGAGAGTGGGGGAGAGCAGGCATCCTTGGCGTACTCCAACTGTGGTTCGGAACCATTCGCCTATGTTGTTGTCATGGTAGACTGCACTGGTCGCCTTTTCGTAGAGGCATTCTATGGTTCTGATCAGGTTGGCATTGATGTTGTACAGCCTCATGGTTGCCCACAAGGCTGCGTGCCAAACTCTGTCGAATGCCTTCTTGAAGTCCACGAAGACGTGGTAAAGGCCTTGCTGGTGTTGCAGGTATTTCTCACAGAGCAATCTGAGGTTGAAAATTTGCTCTGTGGTACTTCTTCCTGGTCTGAAACCTGCCTGCTCTTCTTTTATTATCTCCTCAGCTTGTGGCTTCAGTCTACTCAGAAGGATTTTTAGCATGACCTTACTTGGATGGCTGATCAGGCTGATGGTACGGTAGTTTTGGCATAGTTGTAGGTTGCCTTTCTTCGGGAGAGTGATGATCAGGGACTGGGTCCAAGGTGTTGGCCACTCACCTGTCCGCCAGATCTTATTGCAGATGATGAGTAGCATATCTATCATGGCCTCTCCTCCTGCCTGGACCAGTTCTGAGGGAATGTTGTCCATTCCTGCCGACTTGCCTTTCTTCAATGATTTTACTGCAGCTTCAACTTCTTCTCGCACGATGGGGTAGCTGTCGTTGTTGGTTGGTGGAGGAACGTCTAGCACCTTGGGATCTCCTGTTGTTGTGTGTGTGTATAATTAAGGAGCAGTACTCTGTCCACCTCTGCAGAATCTCTTGATCTTCTGTGAGACATTTCCCTGCTTTGTTCTGTATGGTAGTGGTTCTGCCTTGTTTTGAGCTTGCTAGTTCTTTCACAAGCTGGTAGGCTTTTTTGCTGTTATTTTTCTGCAGGTTTGCTTCGATATCTTGGCATTGTTCTTCAATCCATGTTTCCTTTGCTTTCCTCATGCCTTCTTTAACTTGTTGGTTGGCTTTTCTGTATAGTTTAGCACCTTCATCCGTACTCTTCTTTTGCTTTAGTTCTCTGCGTTTGTCGCTCAGCTTTAGTACTTCTTCCGTGACCCAGGGCATCTTTGTTGGTCGGTGTTTTCCAAGGATGTCGTTGGCTGCTTCGGTCACGGCAGTGTTGAAGTTGTTGATCAGAGTGTCTACTTCGGTGTCCATATTGTCAAGGACGAGGAGAGGAGCAAACTTCCCTCCTATCGTTGCTTGGAAGTTTTCAACTATGTTGGGGTCTTTGAGCTTCTCAAGATTGAACTTAATTCTTATGTTGCCCTGTTTCTTCATCCTCTGGAGGCGGAGTTTGAAGGTCATCATTACAAGCTCATGATCGCTTCCAATGTCGGCTCCTGGAAAGCTCCTGGTCTTTGCGATGTTAACACTTGACTGGAAGCGTCTTTGAACCATGATGTAGTCGATCTGACTGTGGTATTTTTCTCCTGGGCTGTGCCATGTCCAGCGTCTAGATGGTTTGTGTGGACCGAACGTGTTCACCACCCTCAGGTCGTTGTAACTGGCGAATTCTAGGAGCCTTAAACCTCTTTCGTTGGTCTCAGGGTTGCAGTATTGGCCACATATCCCTTTCCAGTTATTGTGTTCATCCTCTCCAATCTTCGCATTCCAGTCGCCCTGCACTATAATGATGTCTTTCTTTGGCGTCTGATCTACGATTTCCTGCAGTTGATCATAGAAATCTTCGACAGCCTCGTCATCATAGTCAGTTGTTGGGGCATAAGCTTGGATGACGGTGATGTTAAAAGGTGAAGCCTTAAGCCGAATAGTAATGAGTCTGCTAGAGACTGGTCGGCATCCCATGATGGCATTCACAGTGTCTTTGTGAATGAGGAATCCAACTCCATGTTCATGTTTGTCTTCACTGCCACTGAAGTAGAGTTTGTGGCCTTCTGGGGTAGACGTTTCTCCGAGGTTTTTCCATCGTACCTCACAGAGCCCAAGGACGCTCCATCGGTATCTCTTCATTTCATACGTTAGTTCTGCAACTTTTCCTTCTGCTCTCAGCGATCTCACATTCCAGGTGCCGATAGTAACATTTTTTCTTGTACGTAGGGATTTTGGTCCATCAGTCACATACTTTTCACCTCCGCCCTGATGGCCAGCGACGGAAGGCGCGGTCCTTGTTCCGGGCGACGACCCGGCCGGTATGGATTGAGTTGCGGTTGTAATCTTCATTTAGTGTGTCTTGGGCAATGTCGCATGGCGGAGCCCATCCCTCTCCATGCCAGACCACAGCCGACGTCCTCCATCTAGGTGGTTCGCCTTGGTCTTGAACACATAGCCGTTGAGTTCCTTGCGGAACTTCGTCCGCCTTGGCCGGTAACCTGCATCGTGGAGGTTATTCGCCCAGTGATGCAGTGTTAACATCACCCCCTCACATGGTTTGGCACGCCTGCTGAGGCGAGGTCCCGGGGTGTGGCGCTTGGAGCCAGCACGTGAGAGATTTAGAGGATGGACGAGGACCAGTGATGCCCGTCCACCCTACCAGGTAGAGTGCAGCAGCCAGACATCAAAGGTACTACCTCTATCCAGAGCCCCCTACACCCCAAAGAAGGGATACAGAACTACAAAACAAAACACACGAAGTGGCACAATTACAGTTGTTACATTTTTCATGTCAACAATATCAAATTATAACACATGTATGCCAAAGTTGTCAGGTTGAGGCATATAATACAAAGAGATATACCTGAAGTAATATCCTTCTGTTATGCATAAAACCGTCGCCTGGCATGATATGTTACACACCTTCTGTTTCCTCTTTTCTCTCAACAATATCGTTTCTTTCTGACTTCGTTTTCGATTTTTTTTCTTTTCTTTTTCTTTCTTTCTCCTCTTTTTATTTCTTTACCCCGGTTCATTTGTCTGTATGTTGTTCTTTTAACATCAGGAAGACAGTTCTTGAATGTTGTATAAAAACCGATAATGTTATACGGTTCTGAGGCGTGGACAGTCCACACTCAAAGCCAGAACAAGATTGAGGCAAATGAGATGTTGCTTCTAAGAAGAATGTTGAGAGTTCCATGGACAGCAAAGAAAACAAACGAGACAGTTTTGATGGAGGCAGACACAAGAAGATCATTGATAAGAAAGATTTGGAAAAAACAGGCAACATTTATAGGCCATTTTATGAGGAAAGGGGAATTAGAGCACCTGGTCACAACAGGAAAGCTGGAGGGAAAGAGAACAGCAGGTAGACCCGGGAGAAAATATTGGACGGACTTGCAGGGTGGCTGGGGACAGAGAGAGTTGAAAATGTGCTCGCGGCAACAAGGGATAGATACATATGGAGGGCCAATATCCCCAACGAAATGCGCAGGGCACATGATGATGATGATGATGTTGTTCTTTTCCTGAAAGCCTTCCTATAGCTAGTGATATGCAGATATAACATTGGGGTGGCCTGCCCCGTGTCCATTCTGTAGGTTTTAGTATGTTTTATTATTGTCATATGTTTGTATATTGTTGTTGCCAACCTGCACTTTTTTTTCTAATTTAAACCTCCATCTCTCTCTGTGCATGCCACTGTATGTGTGTGTGTTGTGTGTGTGTGTGTGTGTGCGTGTGCGTGCGTGTGTGTGTGTGTGTGTGTGTGTGTGCGTGTTTGTGTGTGTGTGTGTTTGTGTGTGTGTGTACGTGTGTGCGTGTGTGTGCGCGCGCGCACGTGTGTGTGTGTGTGCAGTGTGTGTGTGTGTGTGCGTGTGTGTGCGCGCGCGCACGTGTGTGTGTGTGTGTGTGTGTGTGTGTGTGTGTGTGTGTGTGTGTGTGTGTGTGTGTGTGTGTGCGTGTGTGTGTGTGTGTGTGTTTAGTTGTTTTTAATTTTCCTTTTTATTCGGAGATGATAAATTAAACAGAATTATCGGCACCTCGAGCTCAGCTTCAGTTGTTGTTTTTTTATCCCTTGATAAGTTTATCGGTGTCTTTACGCATCTCGATGTGTGTGTGTGTGTGTGTGTGTGTGTGTGTGCGTGCGTGCGTGCGTGCGCGTGTGTGTGTGCACGTGCGTGCTTGCGTGCGTGCGTGCGTGTGTGTGTGCGTGCGTGCGTGCGTGTGTGTGTGTGTGAGTGTGTGTGTGTGTGTGTGTGTGATCACACTTTAGCTGAACAGTGGAAAGTCCTTGGAGGGAAAATCCCCCATAAAGCAGGTGTTTCGGTCTTTATCCCCTGACACGCTAATTGAGGTCCGTATCCAGGTCATGACTCCTGGATGTCCTTCTGCTCTCGCTGTTTTTTTTAATAGAAATTTGTCGTCCACCTGGATTCGAAGCTGCTCATTCAAGGTTGTCAGATGTCTCAAGACGAAATTCTCCTTAGACAGATGTCGTTACCGCTAAACTATCGGAGACAGACAACATTTAGGGGAACTTTAAGCCTTGTAAAGTTTACTTTTATTCCTCTTTGACCAGATTCGGAGACAGACGACATGTAGGGGATTTTTAAGCCTTATAATGTTCACAATTGTTCCTCTTTGACCAGCTCCAACTGGAACGCTTTTCAGCTGCCTCTGCCATTGCTTTAAGGATTCTGATCTTCTCTGTCAAAGACATCCACAGCTGTTTCATGAGGTCACAAGCTGATGTACCTATCAACCCCCTTGCTCCAAACTCTATGGCTTGAAAGCCAGATGTCCTCAAATTGCTGGCTAGACCGGCATACTACTCAGTCTGGTAGATATAGGCTTCCTCTATTCTACTTTCATACGGCACAGTGAGTTCGATCAGTATCATCTGCCTTGATGAATGGGAATGGACAACTATGTCCGGTCTCATGTCACTCTTACTAATGATTTCTCGGTTTGTTTTTTTCCCTTGTGGAAGATTTGTTCATTCTCAGTGGTCCGCTTCCAAGCTCCAGCTGTAACATCTTTTACAGACCACAGTTTGATGCCTCCTGCCGTGTAGAAGATTGTCGGAGCCCCTGGTGGCATGCATTTTCCCTGGCAGTGCTGACCGTTGCGATCTCTTGAAGCACTTGATTGTGCCACCATGTGTACTTTCCTTGGGTTAGCGCTACCTTGCATGAGCTGGGGACATGTTCCATTGTCTGTGTCCCCTCGCAGAGTGGGCACACAGGATAACCTGATTTCCCCCTTTTCACCATATTCAAAGGCAGGAGGTCATATATAGATCCAAGAATGAAACTGATTCTGAAGTGCACAGGTCATTCCAAGTTAGACTTCGGAATGCATTTTCCCACGTCGTCCATTGCCCCTTGTGGCCTAGCTGAACTGCCTTCTGCATTCTTTTGGCATCTTCTTCTTTCTTCATCTCTTGTATTATTATATCTGCTTTTATTTTTGCGCTGGCTTTGACAACCATTTCATTTTTGTTGATCTCAGTCCCTGTCCATTTGTCTGTGTGTACCTAGTATTTCTCTGACCATGAGGCTTTCCTTGCTACATCTACTGCCTCCCAGATTTTCCATTTTCTGCCAGTCCTCAGCTTTGGCTGCTTGATTTTCATGACCTTATCTCCCGTAGTAAGAAACGTGACCTTTTCTACCTTGCACTCTTCAACAATAGATTTCAGGAGTAGCTTCAGTTTTGCGTGGCGAAAATAGAGCGCAAAATCACTGAAAACCGGTGCGATACCAAGCCATATCCCTGTATATTTGTTAATTTCAGCCTTCATTGATTCCACTGTGCTGGTGCAGTTGATATCGTGTATCAACAGAGGACAGAGGAGCTGCAGGCACCATACTTTTTATTTGCCAAGAAGGTCACAGTAGTCTATTACTTTAGCCTTCTTCTGCCATTTGCTTGGTTTCCTCATCCCTTTTTGTATCTTTCCGGGAGTCACCATAGCATCTTCCAAGGCTTTTGACCGGTCCTTCTGTCACTGTTGAAATGGACTGATTGGCGACAGTAACATTGACTGTTTCGGCTATTTTACTTTTCCACGGTGTGAGGTTCTGTGATTTTTTTAAGTTTATTCTGGATGAGGCGACTTCTTCGTCTAACTGTTTCAGGATCTTGTGTGTTTCCTCTTTCTTTTGTGGAAATCATTGTTGTGTCGTCTACGAAGGCTTTCAGAGGGGGGCATTTGGTATCTGTTTCCAAGGTTTACTGGACCTGAAGTCCTCACTGCTGCTTTCAGGATGACCTCCATTGCTAACACTAACAGTACTGGGGAAATTTCACAGCCCACTGCTATGCCTACTTCCAAGTCGATCCAATGTGTAGTGTATTCTTTTGTGGACAACCGCTTTGAGAAGCCATGAAAATACTCCATCAGCATTTCTCGGATGTTCTTTGGGACATAATACACCTCGACAGCCAATTGAATCACCTTGTGCGGGACTGATCCATATGCGTTTTGTCATTTCCAACCACAAGCTTGTGCGATCTCTTGAAGCACTTGCCTGTATCTCCATACTTTCCTTGGGTTAGCGCTACTTTGCATGAGCTGAGGTTCCTCTTCTTTGCCTCAGGTCTTTGGGTTGCTGACGAGATCATTGTGGCATGCCGTACACAGCCAGATACTCCCGGGAATGCATCCTGTTTCGGACTGACAAATCTAGGTATTCGTTTGCCATTAAGTTTTGGTAAGCCTTTGCTTTCTAAATGAGTTTTCACCACTCTCCAGCTGTCCTAAAGATCCATCTATCAAGAGCTGAGAAAATCTTGATACATTTTTGACATTCAGAACACACACACACGCGCGCGCGCGCGCGCGCACGCACACACACACATATAAACACACACACGCGCACACACACACAAACACACACCACACTCGCATTCATACACACACACGCATACTCACACACACACACACACACACACACACACACACACACATAACACACATACACGTACACACACATACACCTACATACACATACACGTACGCGCACGCACACACACACATACTCACACACCCAAACACAATATACACAAACACACACACACACACACACACACATACATACATACACACACACATATACACACACATACCACACACACACAACACACGCACACACACAGGCAAACAAAGAAACAAACACACATACACATGCACACACACACATACACCACACAAATAAACAAACAACACACACACACACATACAAACAACACACACATACATAAGTACACACACACACACACACCTTCAATCAATATCCAACAATTCCCCGTAGAAAAGGGAGAGAGACTGAACAATGGCTCTCAGTCAACAGCTTTCACGCTAGAAAAGTTCTGCCAATTTAACAGGGAATAACCCTTCCATTTACAGGTGTCATTGTGTTTCTCTCTACCACCACTGACGTAAGGAAACAATCAGGGGAAAGGTTTTAAAGCACTTCGCACAAAAGCGATTTTACGTAAAATAAAGGTAATGGGTTTTGAAAGGATGGACATTAAGCCAGGAACGTGTTGCTGTGGTGGAAAAAACTAAATTTGGAGATAATTACGGGGGGGGGGGGGGGGGTTAAACAATGTACACATTTTTCTTTCGTGACCAATCAGGAAGATTTTACAAGTAGAGCAAAACGTAGGATGGTCAAAATACTTACATCTGTCCCGAAATATATTGGAAGCATGGACAAAAAACAAAACAAAAACAAAAGACAAAAAACAAACAAACAATCCCAAAATATATTGGAAGCATGGACAAAAAAACCAAAACAAAAACAACAACAAAACAAACAAAAACAAACAAAATGAAAAAAACAAAACAAATAAAAACAAAACAAAAACGTAAACCATCACTTCAAACCCATTTTACACACAGTAAAAACACATGGTGCATGCGTCAGAACGAGGCATTCTGAACAGTTGAATCAGTAACAATTTTCTCATGAACCACTTTGAAATGTTTGACCAGGAAACTTTATCAATGCCAGGTATATGGCGGGAATCAAATACAACCACAGTGTACTAACCGTTCTATTGATCAGTGCCTTACGAGGACGATGCTGGTTTAAAGCTACAGACACAACTCGAATACGAATCGCTCAAGGCTTAGGATGAAAATAGCATCTTTTACTGCACTAGTGAAAATATACAAACATGAAAAACAAAGCGCATTTTGCTTCTTTCTTTTACCTGTCAGCTTGTACTATCATGGGTGTCGTAGTCTTTCCCGGTCCCTCTCTTGCCTTAATCTAACCCTTTGATTCCCATATTCTGTCCACCAACATCCTGCATAGTCAAGTATCCTAGCAAAGCAAAAACTTGCCCTTTGATTCCCTCAATCTATCTACCAGCTTCTTGCAGGAAGCAGGTAGACAGGGTGAGGGAATCAAAGGGTTTTTTTTTTTTTGGTTTTTTTTTTTTTTTTTTGGGGGGGGGGTTGCAGTTGGAGGGTAAGGTGCGGGAATCAAAGGGTTAAATCTAGACGCCTTTTTTTTTTTTATTAATACCTTGTTGAGCTAAATTGTTAGGTTTGCATTCTGGTCAGATGACCAAACCACTTAATTCTCTAAGTAACATAACTCTTGAGAGTCACGGAGTTATCTCCCATGTACAATTTCTCAAACCCAACATAGTTTGCGCTACCCATTCAGCTAGCATAGACGCAGCCACAAAGCATAAAGTGGTAAGCTCAGAACATTCTCCCCTCTTCCCTCTTATTTCCTTTGGTATCACTTAAATTCTCTGTTGATGAATCTGATGGTGGACTTCTTTTGTTCACACTTGATTTTTTGTTTTGTTTATTTCATTTGTTGAACTAACTGGTGAGGTTGCATGGAAGAAAACCAAACCGTTTTTTCTCTGTTGATGAATAGGATGGCTGACTGATGTCGTTCACTCCGCTTCTCTGATCTTGGTATTTCTGATCATGTCACGAGTGGGCTTGTTGACTGTCTTTTTCAAACGACACATGTCGTAAGAAATAGTGTTGTGCCGTTGGCGCTGGGCCATTGCCCAATGTCTGACACTGATATGTTTGGCTGGGGCTGGAAATGGAACTGATGAGTTTGACTGATGGTTTAATCATCATCGTCATCATCAGGTACCTTGCCGCATGGCGTTGGCGATTATGGACTTCCATCTGCCTCCATCTCTTGTTGCCTTAAGCATCTCTTCCACCCTCCTTGTCCCCAGCTACTCTGCAAGTCCGTCTAGCATCTTCTCGCTGGGTCTACCCGGTGCTCTCTTTCCCTCCAGCTTTCCCGTTGTGACCAAGTGCTCCAAATCCCCTTTCCTCATAAAATGGCCTATAAATGTTGCCTGTCTTTTCCTAATCTTCCTTATGAGTGATCTACTTGTGTCTGCCTCCATCAAGACTGTCTCGTTTGTTTTCTTTGCTGTCCATGGAACTCTCAACATTCTTCTTAGAAACCACATCTCGGCTGCCTCAATCTTGCTCTGGCTTTGCTTGTTGACTGTCCACGCCTCACAACCGTACAACATTATCGGTTCTATATAACATTCAAGAATATGGTTTAATAGGAATGTTAAAGGTGGTGCGGGAGCGATGTAAGTTTCTAACTGACACTTTTTTCTCCCTTGGGTATGCCGGGGATTCTTTCAGTATGAATAGTGTCCCCACTTTCTGGACATTCTGTGCTAGGAATTTTCTCTTTTCCGTCGCTCTCTTTGTTTCTGCTTGTTCATTTGCTTTCTGTCATTTCTTCCTGTCATTTTCTGCCTTTGCTGGTCCATTCACCTGTATGTGTTCAATAAAGTCTAACATACTTTGTGTTCATCATCATGATATTTTGTCTTAGGATTGATAATTGGGTACGTGTGTTAAGTGCATTCTTGGCTCTAGGGAAATGAGATATGAGAAAGCAATTATAAGTAATTTGTATCCGTTTTTATACATGTTTTAGTGTCCTTAGTTATGTTTAGATTTGTCTTCAGGTATGTTTTTTAAATCCTCTTTGTGATAAATTGGATGGAGTGGTCAACGCCAGGTGCATCTCTTTAGATTATGTTTGCGAATGCATTAATATGTGTACATAATTTTCTTTTCCTTTTTTTCTTCTTGTTGAAGTATTGTGTTTGTTTTGAAATGGTCATAGCCCTGATATGGCTCTACGCAGTCGACTGGGGTTTAAACAAATATAACTATACAGAATAACAATAACTGACATTGTTAATTTCTGGATTCTGGTTTAAATCTTTCTGTTGGATCTTCTGTCTTATGTGAAAATTGGCTTATTGAAAAAAAATTATTACCATGGCTCTGTTGACCTTCAGCATCTTGGTTTTCTGATGGCGAGTTTCATATTGCATTTTTCTTACAAGTGTTGTTCAGATTCATATGATATTGGTTTTTAAGGGGGGGGGGGGGTGTTATAACTTCCCTGAAGTCTGGCGACGAAATAGATTTTCAGACTCTTGAAGAAGACCATTATTGTTTCAAACAAGATTGATTATATATCTGTGTGTGTGTCCATATGTATGTATGCATGTATGTATGTATATGTATGTATGTATGTATGTATGTACGCACGAACGTACGCACGTACGTATGTATGTATGTGTATGTATATGTATGTATGTATGATGTATGTATATATTATGTATGTATGTATGTATTGTATGTATGTATGTATGTATGCATGTATGTATGTATGTATGTATGTATGTATGTATGTATGTTGTTACATGCATGACGTTGTTTCATATCGACCAGACAAAAGCGACTGTGTGTCTGACAAAAATATATTTACATGATTTTCACAACTTTTTGTGAACATATCTTTAACAAATTTAAGAGAGACGTGTAGAGCGCTGAGAAGTTTCGAATGCTGAAGTTTGGAAGCTGGATGCCAAGGTCAAGGTCATACGAACCAAACGCTGTGCATAACAGATAGCACTTTTTGAGACAGGTATGTATAAACAGCACTTTCTCAGAAACTATGAAGTTCTGTTTTCACTGTTGTGACAGTCTACTAATGTTCTCATTTCACGCACAAGATTTAATTCATCTGATGATTTATCAAGATCACAATGTCATTAAGTACAAAACTGGACTTTCTGTAATAATTTATCAAGATCACAATGTCATTAGTACGAATGGACTTTCTGTATAATTTATCAGAACAAGTCATTAAGTACGAAACTGGACTTTCTGTAATAATTTATCAAGATCACAATGTCATTAAGTACGAAACTGGACTTTCTGTAATAATTTATCAAGATCACAATGTCATTAAGTACGAAACTGGACTTTCTGTAATAATTTATCAAGATCACATGTCATTAAGTACGAAACTGGACTTTCTGTAATAAATTGTCAAGATCACAATGTCAATAAGTACAAATTGGACTTTCTGTAATAATGTTTGTACAAAAAGGGAGATGATTAGAATAGTTGACGATTTTCACATTATTCGAATTGCATGACGATGATTTCCCCCCTTGTCTCTCACGGAAGTGCATTATAATTCTGAACACGAAATATGACAACACAAGGAGAGAAAAAAACTTTAGAGAAACCTACATGTTCTTACATATGATAATGGTTAGGCTGTGTGCCTTTGTGAAGGATCAAGTTAGATTTTGATATATTAGTTGATTCTTTAAGTGTGCATAATTATTACTGCTTTTAATATTGATTGTTCAACTGATTGGTTGGATGGCCGGTTCTTAAAGACTGGAGGAAATTCGACCCGGTCAAAGAGACACAATGTCATTCTGTATGCGTTTATGCGACGACGTAAACGAGCACATGTTTGTTTATATGTTTGTATGTGTTCGAATGTTTGCACATACACTGTGTGTTTACGCTTTCCTTGTTTATTTGTGGGTTTTTTCCAAATGGATCACACTTTCGATCCAAAGGGATAAGAAAATCTAAATTTAAATGAATAAGGCGGCAAAACATTGAAATGAAATTAATAAGTGTATAAGAATAATATAAGAATAATGAAATACAAAAGTAAAAATAAAAATGGTGAAAAGCTTTACAAGGATTACAAGTTGCTTGAATTAGACTTTAAATGCTTTTTTTCAAACTTTTGGCTTAACAAGAATTAGATACGACATCAGCATGGAAGTGATAATCTGATTTCTGCACTCCATTTTTAATCCTTTTTATTTTATTTTCTTCGCGCACACACACGCGTGTGTGTGTGTATGTCCGTTTGTGCAAGTTCTGAAATATTTATGAAAAACAAACCCCAAAAAATAGACTAGTGAAAAAACAAGTCTTGATAATGCTACCATAGAAATACATTGAGCTGGCAAATATGGCAGGTGTCTTTGAAAAAAAATAGAAAGAAAGAAACATAGAAAGAAACATGGAGGAAGAGACTATGTTGAAGAGAAGGGGGAATAAAAAGACAAGGAGGAGGAACAGTTGCCAACCAACCCTCGAAAAAATAAATACATACATAAATAAGCAAATATCTATATTATATCTATATCTGTATACATACAGAATCCACCCATCCATCCATCCATCCATCCATCCATCCATACTTACACACATACATACATACATGCATACATACATACATACATACATACATGCATACATACATACATACATGCATACATACATACATCCATACATGCATACATACATACATACATAATACATACATACATGCATACGTACATACATACATACGTACATACATACATACTACATACATACATAATACATACATACGTACGTACATACATACATACATACATACGTACATACATGCATACATACATACATACATACATACATACATACATACATACATACATACATACATACGTACATACATGCATACATATATAATACAGATATACATCCATACACAGTTTCAGTTTCTCAAGACATACATACATACGCACATACATACACGCACACATACACACATACATGCACGCATACATACATACATGCATACATACATACATACACGCATACATACATACATACATATATACATACATACATACATACATACGTACGTACGTACGTACGTACATACATACATACATACATACATACATACATACACCCCGTTTTCCTATCTGTGGGCAAGCCGATTCCAGGGCCCGCTTCTTACACACTAGCGTGAACGCGGGGAAGAGACAAGATAGTAAGTGGCGAGAATGAGAAACAATTGTGCTGTGAAACAAACACGGGGCGGAAGTGGACGTGCAGCCAATGTGCAGTGCTTATTTCTCAATACAAGACGGGAGTCGTCTTCAAAAACAAAGGGGACTTGCACGGCCGCCATCTTTTTTTTAAAATTTTGTTTACCATTTATTTAATTCGTCTTTTGGTTCACAACAAACGGACTTATTTAATTCGTCTTTTGGTTCACAACAACCGGACATCAAACACACAATGTGGCAACGCAAAATGACAATAATTATACACATATAAAAAGACAGTGTTGACATATGAACTCCTCATAGCATACAGAATATACATAATGATGTTCTATACATTAGAAGCTTAACAATGAACATCAAGATCCAAGCACATGTCAACATTTTTTTTAATGAATTTGTTTTTCAAACGATATCTTTCTGCTGTACGATAATCGAGCATCAACGAACCATGTGGTAACAGATATGATATCAATGTATACAATAGCGGCTGCCATCTTACCTGGCCGGCAAGATCCTCTCGATGCTACATTGCCTTACCTAGCGAATACCTAGCCATGCTTGCCGCTAGGTGGAACACAGAAATGCTCCTACCTAGCATACCTCGCGAAAACCTCGTCCACCTGGCGTGTAAGAAAAGAGTCTCTGGGAAAAGTTATGGCAATTGAAAGGACGACGACGACGACAACAACAACAGGACCCTGGAGATAATGCTCTCAGATTGTTTAAAAGGCCACCCTGACTGAAGGTTGGAGATTTGAGTCCTATTAATCAAATTACATGTACTGTATAACCCCATTCCCCACCCTCACGAAACTAGTTCATACTCAGATTTAAGCTTGTAACAGGCTCCATTTCTCATTTTTCTTGCTTTGGCTGGAAGGAAAGAGAACAAACGAGACAGTATTAATGGAAGATGACACAAGAAAACAAGCAGCTTATTGACAACAACAAAAAAGATTAGGAAAAGACAAGCAACATATATGACATATTATTAGGAAAGGGGAATTATAGTACCTGGTCACAACAGGAAAGCTGAATAGAAAGAGAACATATTGGACGGACTCTCAGGGTGGTTGAGGACAGAGAGAGTGGATGAGGACTTGCAGCGCCAAGGGATAGATGCATACGGAGGGCCATGATCGCCAGCACCACGTGGCAGGGCACATGCTGATGACGATGATGATGATAGGTTCCAAGAGAAGACTGGGACCACACAGACGAGTCTCGTTCATTTTCACGTATTGGTTACCCGGCGTGTTGCTCAATTTTTCTTAACCACACCGCAGGTTTGGTGAACTCGGGCCTGGATGACGTGGGTATATATCAGGAAAGGAAGGAGCCCCATCACGGAATCATAATCCAAAACGGAAATCTATATCATCGTGATTATCACCACAACTGTCACGGATTACCAAAAGCGTTATGAAAGATTGTTCCAGATTCTATGGCCTTTTATACCCTGTATTCGTGGTGACATCACTGTGGGTGTTTCCTGTCGATGCTGTGCCAGAGATACCTTCATGTTTGGGTCTTAAGTGTTGATGGTTTGTGAGGGCTGTTATTGGAGGGGCATGCTGAACGGTCTTGTTGCCAGGGGGACACTCACCCAGTCCAGCTGAGTGACTAGTGTTGTTAACAGGGGACTGAATATGTTGGATCAGATTGGCTGTACTGAACTCTTTTAAGTGATCTGGTACCAATGCAATGTGTCCTCCGGTGAGTGTCCTC
>CM060306.1:29600982-29608482 GCA_030674185.1 Monoplex corrugatus | reverse complement strand
CTTGAGAGTCACGTAGGAATTATCTCCCATGTTGTGGAACTTCTCAAATCTAACATAGTTTGCGCTACCCATTCAGCATGGGAGATAATTCCTACGTGACTCTCAAGAGTTATATCCTTTGGTTGATATTATAAGAGATGATACAGTTTTTCATATTCATTAATTCTTATTCATGTTCATATTCATTTCTTTTGTCCCAATGGATTTACCACGTGAAACTCGGGCTGCTGTCCTCGTTGACAGTGCGTCTCCGCAGTGCAGCGCCACCCAGTTTTTGACCAAGACTTTAGAAAGGCAAGAGAAAGGCAAGAAGATTAATTGGCCTTCAAGGGAAGGCACCTGGGAAATCAGCCTACCTCTCCAATGTTTTATACGCCTTGGGATCCTCACTGTGTGCAGGCCAGAAGGCACACGGGTCCGAAACGTTTTTCGCCCCCCTTCCAAAAGACTTGGTGAATTTCAACCTCTTGTCTTAAACACAGAAATCTGAAACAGAGATTCTACGGGAACATATGTATGAAAATCAATACGATACAAGAAACTAAAATAAAAAAGAATACAGATAATGTATTACATAAAGTTATTGAACTAATCATATTGAAAGAAATGGGACTTATAAACTACGTTTTTGTGGCATTTGTTTGGAAACGAAACATAGCATCGATCATGTATTTCGGAAATGTCTATATACTGAACGATTCTGGGGTACGGATTGAAGAATTCTTTCAGTCAGAATGGATCACCTATGCAAATAGTGGATTGACAGAAAACATGGTATCGTTTTGGTGTTGACGAAAATATATCAACGGATTCAGCAATTAGTTTGTTTCTTTTTCTTGAAAATGTGTACATAACTCAATGCAATGTTGAAAAGATTATTCGAAAACAACAACAATAACAACAACAACAAAACTCATTCAAATAGCTTGCCACCAAACATAATATAGAGAAACACAATCACATGCAAAACTGATGTGAAACTTGCACGCTTTCAAAAACAAAATGGCTGCCATATTTACCGTTAATTACACCTGGTTACAATTAGTTGATACTATTTCTCCGATTTCTATTACAGTGGTAATAACTACATGCGTAGCACCTCTTCCTGCTAGAGCCCTAATTATATCACAATAGCATACATGACAGAGAAGTGCATATTAAAGCAAATATCACAGGTTGTGTGCATGTATGGTTTAATGTGTGTATTCCCATGTGCGATGTATTAGTGTTTCTGTATGTATTATACTCTGTGTCCTGTAAAATGTGCCATGTATTAGTGTTTCTGTATGTATTATACTCTGTGTCCTGTAAAATGTGCCATGTATTAGTGTTTCTGTATGTATTATACTCTGTGTCCTGTAAAATGTGCCATGTATTAGTGTTTCTGTATGTATTATACTCTGTGTCCTGTAAAATGTGCCATGTATTAGTGTTTCTGTATGTATTATACTCTATCTTGTAAAATATGCGATGTATTAGTGTTTCTGTATGCATTATACTCTATCTTGTAAAATGTGCCATGTATTAGTGTTTCTGTATGTATTATACTCTATCTTGTAAAATGTGCCATGTATTAGTGTTTCTGTATGTATTATACTCTGTGTCCTGTAAAATATGCGATGTATTAGTGTTTCTGTATGTATTATACTCTGTGTCCTGTAAAATGTGCGATGTATTAGTGTTTCTGTATGTATTATACTCTGTGTCCTGTAAAATGTGCCATGTATTAGTGTTTCTGTATGTATTATACTCTGTGTCCTGTAAAATGTGCCATGTATTAGTGTTTCTGTATGTATTGTACTCTGTGTCTTGTAAAATGTGCCATGTATTAGTGTTTCTGTATGTATTATACTCTGTGTCCTGTAAAATGTGCCATGTATTAGTGTTTCTGTATGTATTGTACTCTGTGTCCTGTAAAATGTGCCATGTATTAGTGTTTCTGTATGTATTATACTCTGTGTCCTGTAAAATGTGCCATGTATTAGTGTTTCTGTATGTATTGTACTCTGTGTCTTGTAAAATGTGCCATGTATTAGTGTTTCTGTATGTATTGTATTCTGTGTCTTGTAAAATGTGCCATGTATTAGTGTTTCTGTATGTATTGTACTCTGTGTCCTGTAAAATGTGCCATGTATTAGTGTTTCTGTATGTATTGTATTCTGTGTCTTGTAAAATGTGCCATGTATTAGTGTTTCTGTATGTATTATACTCTATCTTGTAAAATGTGCCATGGCAGTGAGAGTCCAAATAAGCTTGGAGAATAGCGATATGCAAGACTGATTTGTTTTTGTTGTTGTTGTTGTTGTTATTGTTGTTGTTGTTGTTCTTCTTCTTCTACTTCTTCTTCTCTTCCTTCATTTTCCTCTTGTTCTTGTTCTTGTTCTTGTTGTCCTTCTTCTTCTTCTTCTCCTTGTTCTTGTCATCATTTTGACAGTTGAAAGAAAGGCAGAAAAGAAGAAGAAGAAGAAAAAAGAAAGATTTGAAAACAGGAAATATTGAAATAGGAAATCGATAAATTGTATGATGCTGGGTAAGTATATTAAGGAAAGGAAGACAAGAAGAATAAAAACACGTATAGTTGATGATTACCCGCATGCACGCAACTGAGGTCCACGAAATGTATTTCCGTTCTGATGCAAATGACAATACGGTAGGATTCGGTTTATAGATCATTTCTTTGAGGGGACAAAAGACGGATGTGGTTACCGGTGAAGAGGGGATCGTCAAAGTAAGTATACGACTGAAGAAGATGATGATGATGATTATGATGATGATGATGACGACGATGATGATGATGATGATAAATATTAAGCATATGACAATGGTACTAATATAAAGATGATAATGATACTACTACTACTACTAATGATAATACTAATACTACCACTACTACTACTAATAATAATGATAATAATAATAATAATAACAGATGCTGATGATGATGATGATGATGACAACGATGATGATGATGACGACGACGATGATGATGATGATGTATGTAGTGATGATAGCCTAAAAACAGCGACAGACAGACAGACAGAGAACGAACAAGCGAGAGAGAGACAGAGCGAACAAGCGAGAGAGAGAGAGAGAGAGAGAGAGAGAGAGAGAGAGAGAGAGAGAGAGAGAGAGAGAAGAGAGCCGGACAGAAGTGTAGCCGATCCGTCCAAATGGCAAACGATGACATACGATCATACAGTGGTCAATATTACGTCAGCACAGGTTCGAGTCCTGTCAAGGTCTGTGTTAACTCCTTTGACTCCCGAATTTGAAGTTATGCAGCATGCCTGATAAATTGAAGTTATGCAGCATGCCTGATAAATTGAAGTTATGCAGCATGCCTGATAAATTGAAGTTCGGACAAGTTCAAATCATTTGACTGGCACAAAACACTTGAAGTTACATTGTTTTTATTGTAGAGGGGGATGGATAGCAGGATGGGAGCCGGCAAGAGACGGCTGCTATTCAATATTTCTCTAAGGAATGGACGGGGCAAGAGCAGACGACATTATCTGTGTAAACATCAGCCGCACGAGACTGGCTGAAGCAATGATGTCTGACATTGAGATAGCCACAGGAAAGCAAAGTAGAACGCAATGTCCGTCAGGCTATAGGAACAAGATAAACGAGTACAGCGATAACGTAACTAAATTGAAACAACACAACCATCTATCGGTGAACCAGAAAAACAAGAAAATCGAATCAGAACGCGTATTCAACACAACAACACAAGACAGGCGCAAACTTTCGGCCAACTGGCCTCTGCCAAGCGCGAATGCATGATCACAAACAAACACCAAACACAAAAATCATGAGAAAAAGGCTCAAACTTCCCTGCCGCCTCGTCCAGCGGGCAGTCGCACTTGTTTTGGATTTCATCTATCAGTGCTTGGGACAATGTTGTTAGAACTACGTGAACACCATTCAACAACCATACTCCAAAAAAGCCGATGGGGTACTGACACAGGGCGCTGTTGAAGAGTGTTTCCACACTTCGGGTGGACTTCTGTCGGATCATTCATAAGGAAGATTTGGAAAAGACAGGCAACATTTATAGGCCATTTTATGGGGAAAGGGGAATTAGAACACCTGGTCACAACAGGAAGGCTGGAGGGAAAGAGAACACCAGGTAGACCCAAAGAAAAAATATTAGACGGACTTGCAGAGTGGCTGAGGACAGAGAGAATGGAAGATATGCTTGCGGCAACAAAGGATATGTATCTGGAGGGCCGTGATCGCCAACGCCATGTGGCAGGACACATGATGATGATGATGATAGTGGTTGGAGTTCGTCACAGCTGCTTTCTGTTTCCCACACTTTTCAAAATATTTCTGGGAACACATCATGACTTACGCACTTGAAAATCATGTCAGCACAGTCAGCACTAGGAAAAACCGTCACAAACCTTCACTTCACAGATGACACTGATGGCCTTGCAGGCAGTAAGTGAGAACTGGCAATCTTATCAAAAGACGATGAAACATTGACAAGATCATCTGTCTCACCTGTCGACGTCACCGGGTTCAGTGTTGGCCTCTGCACTCTTTGACACCACAACCTCCCTCCAAGCCACTAACGCTCTGTCTTGAATTTTGTGGATAACTTTCTGAACAGTTAGGCCACTGATGTTGGTACAACGCTTTGCTATAGTCTATGAAGCTGACAAAATCAGTGCTTTTTTATTTTCTCTGTGAGTATTTGTAACACAAATAACATGTCACTTGTGCCAGTGTTGGATCTGTAGCCTGCCTGGCAGTCAGATAGTTCTTCTTCTATATTGTGCTTCAATCTGTTGAGAATGATTGTGAGCAAGATACTGGCGTGGCTGATTAGGGCAATGGTTCTGTAGTTGTTGCAATATTTAACATCGCCACTCTTACGACGCATCACGAATTCTTGAAGTTTCCAATCTGTTGGCCGCTGATGAGTACTCCAGATTTTACAACAAAGACGGTGTATTGCTTTTAAGCCTTCTTTTCCAGCATGTTTTAACATTTCTCCTGGAACATTGTCCATTCCTTGGGATTTTCTTGTTTCTAAGTGTTTGGTATCGACAAGATACTGCATGGAAATCAGCGCTGAGAAGATCAAATTCATGCCAACCACAACACCACCATCACGACTGATGAATAGTCATCTGTCAGTGCTTGAGGCAATGAAGTTAGCACTACATCAACGCCATTCAGCAACCACACACCAAAGAAGCCCATGGGGCACTGACACAAGGCGCTGTTGAAGAGTGTTTCCAAGTTCGGTTGGAGTTCGTCATGGCTGCTTTCTGTCTCCCACATTTTTCAAAATATTTCTGGGAACACATTATGACTGATGCGCTTGAAGATTCTGTCAGCACAGTCAGCACTGGAGGAAGAACCACCACAAACCTTCACTTCACAGATGACACTGATGGCCTGGCAGGCAGTGAACAAGAACTCACCATCATCATCATCATGTGCCCTGCCGCATGGCGTTGGCGATCATGGCCCTCCATATGTATCTTTCCCTTGCTGCCTCAAGCACATCTTCCATCCTCTCTGTCCTCAGCCACCCTGAAAGTCCGTCCAATATTTTCCTGGGTCTGCCTGGTGTTCTCTTTCCCTCCAGACTTCTGTTGTGACCAAGTGCTCTAATTCCTCTTTCCTCATAAAATGGCCTATAAATGTTGCCTGTCTTTTCCCATCAGAACTGTCTCGTTTGTTTTCTTTTCTGTCCATAGAACTCTCAACATTTTTCTTAGAAACCACATCTCGGCTGCCTCAATCTTGTTCTGGCTTTGCTTGTTAACTGTCCGCGCCTCACAACCGTATAACATTATCGGTTCTATGTAACATTTAAGAACTCTCTTCCTGATGTTAATTGACAGGCATTTGTTGGAGTTCGTCATGGCTGCTTTCTGTCTCCCACATTTTAAAAAATATTTCTAGAACACATCATGACTGACACGCTTGAAGCACAGTCAGCACTTGAGGAGACACCACAAGCTTCACTCACAGATGACACTGATGGCGTGCAGGCAGTAATAAGAACTCGCCACCTATGAAAAGTTGATGAAACATCGACAAGATACTGCTGAATGAAATCAGCGCCAGAAGACAAGTTCATGCACCACAACACTCCATCACTGCTATGTAACTGTTCATGACTGAAACTAGACTGTCAACAGTCATTACTGGGATCATCATCAACATCAGGGATGCAAACCGCAAACCTCTCAGGCAGATAGAAAAACACACTGTATGAAAGACAAACCTGTATGGAAGGACAAAACCTAATGGATGGACAAAACCTATATGGAAGACAAACCATAGAATGACAGGAGTGACAAACCATATGGAAGATGGACAAACTATAGGAAGACAAATAAGGAAACAAAACCTACGTAGACAAACTGAGAAGGACAAAACCTGTAGGAAGGACAAAACCTGTATGAAGGAGTATGGAAGCAAAACCTATGAAGGACAAATGATGGAGACAAAACCTGTATGGAAGGACAAAACCTAAGTTATGGAAGGACAAAACCTGTATGAAGACAACTGACGGTAGGACAAAACCTATATGGAAGGACAAAACCTGTATGGAAGGACAAAACACCTAGAAATATGGGAAGGACAAAACACTATATGGAAGGACAAAACCTATATGGAAGGACAAAACCTGTATGGAAGGACAAAACTATACGGAAGGACTAAACCTGTAGGGTAGGACAAAACGTATGGAAGGACAAAACCTATGGAAGGACAAAACCTATGGAAGGACAAACGTATTGGAAGGACAAAACCTATATGGAAGGACAAAACCTATATGGAAGGACAAAACCTTAGGAAGACAATTATGGAAGGACAAAACCTGTACGGAAGGACAAAACTATATGGAAGGACAAAACCTTGGAAGGACAAAACCTATGGGAAGGACAAAACCTGTACGGTAGGACAAACCTGTATGGAAGGACAAAACCTGTATGGAGACAAAACTGAGGAAGGACAAAACCTTATGGAAGGACAAAACCTGTATGGAAGGACAAAACCTGATGGAAGGACAAAACCTATGGAAGGACAAAACCTGTATGGAAGGACAAAACCTATATGGAAGGACAAAACTATATGGAAGGACAAAACCTATATGGAAGGACAAAACCTATATGTGGAAGGACAAAACACGCAATATAAGGAAAGACAAAACCTATATGGAAAGACAAAACCTATATGGAAGGACAAAACCTTACGGAAGAAAAAAACCTGTATGGAAGGATAAAACTTGTATATGGAAGGACAATGAAGACATGTCTCAATGAAAAACAAAATCAGGAACTCATTATCGGCAGATCTGAGGGATGTGCCCATACTCTCTCACTCCAAGTCACAGTTAAATACTTAGCTGTTCACCCAGGCTTTTCTTTGTTGATGTCTGTACACTGAACACTTCCATCAGTATATATCTACTGTCATGTCTAATGATCATGTGACACTGTGTAAAATCGATGTGCCCATGTGTTTATGACCATT
>CM060306.1:29588482-29590982 GCA_030674185.1 Monoplex corrugatus | reverse complement strand
GTTGTCCCATCTTATGTTGTCTTGTCGTGTCTGTCTTGTCTTGTCTTGAGTTTCTTGTCTTGTCTTGTCTTGTCTTGTCTTCTCTTGTCTTGTCCTGTCCTGTATTGTATCCTGAATCACATTGTAATATATAATTGTATATAATATGCTCTCTATAATTTTCCATTGCTTTTATTCTTTCTCCCCATTTATAGCCATGCGTGTGTGTGTGTGTGTGTGTGTGTGTGTGTGTGTGTGTGTGTGTGTGTGTGTGTGTGTGTGTGTGTGTGTGTGCGCGTGCGTGCGTGCCTGTGTGTCTGTTTCAGCGCTTAGATTTGATTTTATCAAGATTTTGCGCTATATAAATATTGTAATTATTATTAAATTATCAAATTATTATTAAATTATTATTGTCTTGTCTTGTATTGTCTTGTACTGTCCTGTCCCGTCCTGTCTTGTCTTGTACTGTCCTATCCTGTCTTGTCTTATCTTGTCCTGCTTGTCTTTTTTAATCCTGTCCTGTTCTGTCCTATACTATCTTGTCTTGTCCTTTCTGTCTTGTATTGTCCTGTCCTATCTTGTCATGTCCTATTTTGTCCTGTCCTGTCTTGTCCTGTCCTATCTTGTCCTGTCTTATCTGGTCCTGTCCTATCTTGTCATGTCCTATTTTGTCCTGTCTTGTCTTGTCTTGTCTCGTCCTGTCCCCTCCTGTCCTATTCGTCTCGTCTTCTCATATCAAATACGCGTTCTGATTCTCTATATTTGTGTAGTTTTCTGGTTCTTAATTGCTTTAGCGCTAGCGGTCAGTCACTGTGATTCAGATTTATTCTTCTAAATGTCGTGTAGGAAAAAACAATACTTGTTGACAGGAAATGTAACTGAACCTGCCGCAGCCTGTATATGTGCTATTTCTCATAATATAACACCAGAGGATTCCTCAGAGACATGGGACGGGCTGCCCTCGACAGACGCCCCTGCGTGACCAGACTTCTTAAAACCAAACGGCAAATTCAAGTCTTGTGTGAAATAAGTTGTTCGATTTATTGTTTTCATAATAGGATTGATGCGGCGTTATGTGTAGGCTTTTTGGTTGCCTCGAGGGGGATGTTCAGCGTGGTTCTCCGCCCCGAAGAAGTACATGTATAGCATATATTCGTATGTATGAATGTATGTATGTATGTATGTGTATGTATGTGTATATAATATGCTCTCTATAATTTTCCATTGTTTTTATTCTTTCTCCCCATTTATAGCCGTGTGTGTGTGTGTGTGTGTGTGTGTGTGTGTGTGTGTGTGTGTGTGTGTGTGTGTGTGCGTGGGTGCGTGTGTGTGCGTGCGTGCGTGCGTGTGTGTGCGTGCGTGCGTGTGTGTGTGTTTCAGCGCTTAGATTTGATTTTATCAAGATTTTGCGCTATATAAATATTGTAATTATTATTATTATTATTATTATTATTATTAATTATTATTATTATTATGTATGTATGTATGTATGTATGTATGTTTTTATGTGTGTATGTATGTATGTATGTATGTATGTATGTATGTATGTATGTATGACTAAAATGGTATTTTTTTAATCATTTTAGTTAATTTAGTCGTTTTCTCACACTGGACAAAGCAGCAGGGAAGTTTCAGTCTTTTTCTCCTAATTTTTGTATTTGGTGTTTGTTTGTTTCTGATCTTACGCTTGACAAAGGCCAGTTGGCCGAAAATTTGTGCCTGTCTTGTCTGGTTGTATTAAATACGCGTTCTTATTCCTTCTTCGTGGTTTTTTTTTTTCTGGTTCCTGTTAACGTGAAGGAAATTCATTCCGATCAGTTGTGTTTGTGTGACCAGTCAGTTTGCATCAATAGTCAGTGGGACCAGCGACAGAGGGCACACGTATCGATTCATGCTTGGTGTCACGCGATGTTAGACTCTCCGGTCTATCCGACGGACCAGTAGGCATGCTGGTCTCTAAAGCCTGATATGGGTCTTGATGTGGTGTGCAAGAAGCTGGACAAGACAAAGCAGTCGATACTGCATGATGGTGCAAAAGCAAATGGCCAGCTACAAACCAAAACTATAATGAGATAATATGGTGAAAGGATAGGGAACACCCTTTGGGGTCTTCAAATTCTAGTCAGAGACCGAACTATTCATATCAGTACAGGTGACAAAAGAAGTTGTCATGGTCATTCAAAACACTGCTGACTTCGTCCATGAAGCCAACCCACAACTCAATATGACTTCACACAATCCCACTAGAAATATCTCCAAAGCTTCCATTGCAGCCGTGGAAAGTTACACAAAGGACTCATGACTCAAAACTCTTACAACTGGGCGATGACTGAATGCCGAAAAGTCGGAATCACTAGCTTTGACACTATCCCTGAAATCCACGAAACACTGATTAAACCTCCAAGATACTTCATTGCCTCAGAAGAAACTGTCTAAACTGATAGATCACTGGCTTTTGGACGATGCCTGCCACGCCATGTTCAAGACACCACCAATATGCTGAAGATCATCCAAGAACGGA
>CM060306.1:29578482-29585982 GCA_030674185.1 Monoplex corrugatus | reverse complement strand
GTAAAGGTAGATATGTTTGCAAGAAAAGCAAGAAAAGCCTTAAATTTTCTAAAGATAATAAGCAGATTACCTTGGGGAATGGATACAAACATACTGATTCATCTATCAACAGCACTTGTACGATCTAAATTATCCTATGCACAAGATGTGTTCTTCAGTGCACCAAAATATTTATTACAGAAGATACAAAGCATAGACTGCAAAAGTATTAAAATTGCTCTAGGTGTCCCTACTCATGCTTCTAATCTGGAAACGTATAAAGTTGCTGGAATTCTGCCTCTGAACAACTATCGTGAGCTAGCGACAGCAAAATTTGCAGTTAGAACTACTTCACAAACGGACAACTTTGTGAGTAAGGAAATTAAAATCAGGTCTGATGTTGACTTTCCAAAGCGAGCAAAAAGCATTTCATCACAAATGACTGTTGCAACTTACATTTCTGACTTGGTCAAACAATCTAACATAAATAGGGAAGAAATAGCTGAGACACCATCAACAACGACCATCCCTACATGGGAAATGCTAAAAGCCTCTTTTGATATTGATTATACAGACGCTAAGAAATCTGAAAACATCAACATTTCGATATCCACAGCAAGAGAACACATCGATGAAAAATACAGTGCCCACCTTCATACTTTTACCGATGGATCAGTCTTAGAAAATAAATGTGCTGGAGCAGCATTTTATGTTCCAAAATTTAAAACAAAAAAGTCATTTTTCATTGGGGCAAACATATCTACCTTTACAGCGGAATTAGTCGCTATAATACAAGCATTGCAATATCTAGTAAATCTTAAACCCGTGCCTTTCAAAATAGTTCTCTTTGTTGACTCAAAATCTGTATTATATGCCTTACGGTCTTTTGATACCGACACAAGACCTGATTTAATTACTGAGGCAAATCATCTTATACATCGTTTAAGGGTCATAGGTACAGATATCACTTTATGCTGGGTGCCTTCACACGTTGGTCTTCACGGCAACGAAGTAGTTGACAGAGCAGCTAAGCAAGGCGCACAGAATTCTGATAATTCTATAGAATTATTTGTTCCTACTTCCGTAAAAGAAGCTTGCAACTTGCTCGAATCAACCTCATGGACTCGATTTCATGAACATTTCAATGAACAGTCTGTGTCACAACAAATGATAAAACTTACCGTTCAAAATGTATGTAAAAAATTACAGTATTCTTCCATGTATTATTTGAGATCGATTGTTGCTGTTCGTTTTCGTATTCAGCTAAACGCGTTGAAAACAAAATATTGTAAAAATGTCAAGTGCATTTGCGGCGAACAGTTCACACTGTTTCACTGCCTATTTACTGCAAAATGTTACGTTCCTTTTTACCAAAAACGTTTACTCAAGAAAAGTATTCTGAAACTCATTTCCAAAAAGTTACATCAGATCAATCTTTATTAGTTAAAATTTCAGAATCATTAGTTCACAGTCCTGTTAATGCATTACTTTAACTTTATGAATTTGCGTATTAGTGTTACAATTTCCCTTCATATTGTTGAAGTTAATTGTTAGAGTTAAGTTTTCGTTCCATTTTCCTGTTCTCCCACCTATTTATGTCTTTTTACTCTATCTCCCCTCTGCCCCAATCCAACCCGCCCAACTATCGTTCTACATTTTATTTTATTCATTCATTTTTTATTCCCCCTCCCCCCTCCCCCGTCTAATATCACTTATAGTGAAAAGACATTAAATCAAAGAACGAACGAACCATCACATCATCATCACATCATCGTCGTCGTCGTCATCATCATCATCATCATTGTCATCTCACCATCACCATCTCCATCAGCAGCAGCAACACGACCACCATCATCATCATTGTCTTCATCGTCAACACCATCACCACTTTCGCCATCACCAACACCATCACTATCGTTATCACCATCATCGGCATCACCATTACCATAATCATCATCATCATCGTCGTTGTCATCATCACCACTATCACCACCACCACCATAATCATTAGTATCACCATTATCATCGCCATCATCATCATCACCCCATCATCATCATCACTGCCATCATCACCAACACTACCATCATCATCATCTTCACCATCATCATCATCATCACCACCATCATCATCATCATCATCATCATCACCATCATCATCATCACCATCATCACTGCCATCATCACCAACATCACCATCATCACCATCATCATCACCATCATCATCATCATCATCAAATCTCATAACCACTGTTGCCTTTCTAGGTGGGGAAGGGTGGGGGAGGAGACCTAATGGGATGCAGTAACAGACAGAAACCTCTGTCTCTGTGGTGGAACAATAAACAGTTCAGGTATGCTGAGGTTGGTCCAACCTCCAGTTTTTTGTTTTTCTTTTACCTGGTTCTGTCCGCCTCGACGATGCGATGGCCTTCTTCCGGGGTGCCCTGAAGGATGGTCTGGGATAGTTTTGCAATTCCTGTCAGTTCCAGAGCCAAGATTTTCTACAAACAGCTTGTACGTGTCAGGCTAGCGAAAGGACACCCTCCATTCTGCTGAACATTGGGTGATGCTCCATTCTGTGTCTTCTGATCTCACAACGAATACAGGATATACGGCCTATTGTGGCACTTACTTGCAGCAGCACTTGTTGGGCTAAGACATCTCCCTATCTGGAGTGGTCACTCAGTGACATAGAAAACAAAAATAGAGAGACAGAGGAAGAGGGAGAGAGAGGGGGGAGAGAGAGAGAGGAAGGGAGAGACACACAGAAAGAGCAGAGAGAGAAAAGAGAGAGAGGAGAGAGAGGAAGGGAGAGAGAGACAGAGAAAGAGAGAGAGAGAAAAACAGAAAAAGAGGGAGAAACAAGAAAGAAAGAGAGAGAGAGAGAAACAGAAAGAGAGAGAGCCAAGAATAGAGTAGTATAAGTTGAAGTTGGTTGGTAAACGCTTTGTTCTGTTCCGTATGTGTCGATAAAGATAGGAGCTTTTGATCAAGTCTTTTTCGTTTTGTGTTTCAGCTTTTTTTCCCTAAAGTAAACTACCTTGTTCTGAATAAATTGTAAACAGATTACTTACCACTTCTCGATTCAGATTAATTTTGTAAGTTGATTGATTACTATTTTTTTTACACATAATAACAGAAATTTGCCACAAAACTGAGATGAAGATAAAATGAACTACATAGCAACATTATTTCGCTCATTATGCTTGCAAGACACGTGAGGTGGAAGGTCGAGGGTACGACAAAGATAACTGCTTGTTTCTACATGAAAGACTTATACAAAGAAGACAGAGAATAAAGAGCACGACAAAGATAACTGTTTGTTTCTACATGAAATAATCATACAAAGAGAGACGGAGAATCGAGAGCACGACAAAGATAGGTGCTTGTTTCTACATGAAATAATCATACAAAGAGAGACAGAGAATTGAGAGCACGACAAAGATAGGTGTTTATTTCTACATGAAATAATCATACAAAGAGAGACAGAGAATCGAGAGAATCGAGAGCACGACAAAGATAGGTGTTTATTTCTACATGAAATAATCATACAAAGAAAGACAGAGAATCGAGAGCACGACAAAGATAGGTGTTTATTTCTACATGAAATAATCATACAAAGAAAGACAGAGAATCGAGAGTACGACAAAGATAGGTGCTTGTTTCCTTATGAAAGACTTGTACAAAGAGAGACAGAGAATGGAGAGTACGACAAAGATAGCTGCCTGTTTCTACATGGAAGACTTACACAGAGAAAGACAGAGAATAGAGAGTACGACAAAGATAGCTGCCTGTTTCTACACGGAAGACTTATACAGAGAAAGACAGAGAATAGAGAGTACGACAAAGATACCTGCTTGTTTCTATATGAAAAACGTATACAGAGAGAGACAGAGACACAGAGACAAACAGAGAACAGTGTGTGCATGTATCACTTAATCTAAAACTGGTCTTTTGATATATCATTATCAGCATTATTAGTGTTTATAGCCCCGCCGATTGCGCAGTTCAGGAAGAAGTAAAACACAAAGCGACAGACTCACAGATACAGTCTAGGCCGAAGTAAAACACAAAGAAAGAGACAGACGCCACAGAGACACAGTTCATCAGAACCAAACATACGCATACACACACTGAATGGACCTGAGGTGGGTGGTGTGTTGGCAACTTGATATCTGTGGCCATTCAAGGCTTTCTGCCTCTGGAACACTAACAGAATGATGTCGTGTTGGGCAATCAGAATGAGTGGGGTGGGATCAACGCCACTGACTTTCAGTTTCTGTTTCATTTTCTCAAGATGACGTCTCCCGCACTCGGAGGCAGCACAGAAGTTGGGAAAACACACACATACACACACACACAACACACACACACACACACACACACACACACACAACACACACAACACACACACACACACACACACATACACACACACACACACACACACATACACATACACACACACACACACACACATATACACACACACACACACACACACAAACACACACACACACACACACACACCATACACACACACACACACACACACACACACACACACACACAAACACACACACACACAAACAAACAAACAATGAATCAAACACACTCACACACAAACACACACACATGCACACAAACATAAAGACACACACACACAACCACACATAATTATACACACATACACACATATACACACAAATAGACAAACACACGCGCACACAAACACACACACACAAATAAACAAACAAACATACGCACATACAAACACACACAGGCACACACACACATAGACACACACAAACACACAAACAAACAAACACACAAACACACACAAGCATACAAACACGTAAAGACACACACACATACACACACACAAAACATACACACATACACACAAACAAACACACGCACACACAAACACACGAACATGCACACAAACATATAAAGACACACACATACACACACAAACACACACACATACACACAAATAAATAAACAAACACACCCACACACAGACACACACACACATAGACAAACACAAACACACACACAGACACACACACACACACAATATATATATATATATATATATATATATATATATATATATATATTATATATATATATATATATATATATATATATATATATATATATATATATACAACAGACACATAGACACAGTCAAAGAGAAATTGACAGAGAGACCACGCAGGCTGCAAACACAATGAGAGAGGGAAAAAAACTTAACCAGCCATGTTCTGCACCAGCCTTAGTCAGCAAACACGGAATATAGATGTCACTTCTCACCAGACACAGGATGGGAGCTAAGGGTCAGGTGGAGGGAAGATGTACCACTTATCTGGGACGTCCTCCACTTGACAGGATTCTGTGCCCTCATAGGAGGAGTCTTGCTGTCTGGCTCCATCACAAGGCTGTGTTATCCACACATTACACCAAGCTGCCAAAGAGAGGTTCTGGCATCGACAACTTCTTCTTCACCCAGTTTGTGTTGTTGTTCGTCATCGTCTTACTTTATTTTTTCTTTCTTCCTCCTCATCTTCTTTTTCCTTTCCTTCCGCTTCTCCTTATTCTTCTTCTTTTTTTTTCTTTCTTTTCTTCTTTATCGTGCCATAATCATTTTTGAGCAATCCATCACACGGCATCTGTGGCGTCTATGCATATAGAGGTTGTTACCAGCGCGTGGCCTTTGCGAAACTGAAACTTGGTTCTCTTCTTCTTCTCCTTTTTTTTTTTTCGGTTCTTTTTCTTCCTCTTCTTCATTCTCATCCTACTTCTTACCCCAACCCATCCAATTTTTGGCGCCGCCGCACACACCGAGTGCTCTAGCAGTCAAAGAATTTTGGCAATTTTCCATTTTTCATATAGAGTTGTTTGAAGCAAACCAGGCTGGGGTTGTTGTTTTTTTTTTTTCTTTTTTCTCTTTGCGAGCAGAGTGATTTTGATGTTTCCTGTTCTGTGTCTCGTTTTCGTCTCCTTCTCTATACCAAACTGACCATCACTTGTCAAATTATCCACCATTGATGAGTTGTCAAGGAGCGGGAATTCAGTACATGTACACCTGTATCCATCTTTCAACTGGTTGTTGGCTTCGAAACGTATTCACGCCCTGTAAAGCTGTTTACAATCTCCTGTAAGTTCAGTGACTCCATCGATATTATATGGGATTCCCAAGGGACCGTTTTATAATGAAGACCTGTCGGCGGCCACTTACGTCAAGGTCACAATATTGACGACCAATAAAAATAAATTCGGTGAGATTTCCAGACAGACGGTGCCTCTAACTGTCTTTGTTGTGTACACGCCTACAATGTTCAATGATGTCTGAGGGATGGAATCGATCATTATTTTTCTACCACACAGACTCTCTGCTTTGAAATGGGCGCTACCTTGTCTGTTTTCAAACACACACTCACACACGCACACGCACATGACACGCACACGCACACGCACACACACACACACACAGAGAAGCACACACACATACACACCCACATACACACCCACACACATATAGATACACCCACACACACACATATATATATACGTACATACATATATATATATATGCATACATATACACACACAATAATTATATATGCATATTTACATACACATACATATACATACATGTATATGTATGTATATATATATATATGTATGTATACAGACATACACATGTACACACATACTCGCACACACGCACACATACTTGCACACACACACACACACACACACACACACACACACACACACACACATATCATCATCATCAAGTGTCTTGCCACATGGCATTGGCGATATTGGCCCTCCATATGTTTCTACTCCTTGTTGCCGCAAGCACATCTTCCACCCTCTCTGTCTTCAGCCACCCTGCAAGTCCGTCCAATATTTTTTCCCTGGGTCTATCTGGTGCTCTCTTTCCCTCCAGCTTTCCTGTGCACACACATACACAGAGACATACACACAGACACACACACACAGACACACAGACACACACACACACAGATATATATATATATGTATATATATATGTATGTATGTATGTATATGTATATATATGTATGTATGTATATAGGCCTATATATATATATATATATATATACACACATACATACACACACACACACACACACACACACACACACACACACACACACACACACACACACACACACACACACACACACACACAATGTTTCAATATTTCAATGTTTAATAGATCCTTTAACCCCGATTGTGGCGTGCGTGGAGGCTAACAGCAAATACATGCAAATCCAACGGTGTTAACACATAACATGAAGCAGAAAGAATTTGTGTTATGCCTACATAAATCCACTCATCATCAACCTTCATGGCAGCCAACAGGAACTGGGACAGAGCAGCCACATGTATGGCTACATAAGCCTTAACCATGGAGATGGCGATATCAAGACGTTGATGATGATAATCCAAAACAAGTGCCACCGCCCGCGTTCAAGCAAACATGAAACC
>CM060306.1:29568482-29573482 GCA_030674185.1 Monoplex corrugatus | reverse complement strand
CTCTGTCTTCCCCTAATCTCCTACGCAAACCATACGCTGTATTCATTATTCTCCGGTGAATATGTTCTGATCAAAGTGATCATCATCAGGATCAGGTTACTTCTACACATATTTTGTTTTCCTTTGCGCCACCTTAGAACATGAGTAATTTGCTGCAGCTCTTACTTTTGTTGTTTGAAAACAAAAATAATTCAACGAAGTTAATGACGTTCATTACCAGTCGCATGTAGGTCCTACCGATGAATCTACAGAACAAAAAACAATGAAATAGAGCATCAGAACCTCTTCGTGAGTTTCACTCATTCCATGTACATCGACACAACAGATGCCATAGTATGAGAAGCCTGGCAGAATGGTTCAGACGTTCGCCTGCCAATAACTTAACTGGAGGTTTCAGGGTTCGTTCATTCACTGCCAAGGCCTCAACTTTTTTTCCCTTCAGTTTGACCAGGAAAATCGAACTGAACGTTTAGTCTTTCCCAAGGAGACGAAAAAGGAGTCGGACCCGTGTGCCTTCTGGCTTGCGCATGGTAATGATCCCTCGGCAGTTGGAAAGTGTGAAAAGCAGGGCATTTCCTGTAGTTGCGATCGAATATCACAGACCAAACTCACACTTCCCTATTCCGTTCCCACAAAGATTCTTCATCTCAAGTATCTTCACAATAACTATTAGGCCTGATCACATGGCCAGCGTGCGGGTTCAGTTGATAGAATGGCGGAATCAAGATAGCATGTTTTGAAATCAGTCCGGACCCATAACTAACAAAAAGCAAACCAACAAATAAATAAAGAAACAAACAACAAACAAAGATAGCATGTTTTGAAATCAGTCCGGATCCATAAAAAAACAAAAAGCAAACCAATAAATAAAGAAAGAAACAAACAACAAACAAAGATAGCATGTTTTGAAATCAGTCCGGATCCATAAAAAAACAAAAAGCAAACCAACAAATAAATAAAGAAACAAACAACAAACAAAGATAGCATGTTCTGAAATCAGTCCGGACCCATAAAAAAAAAAAAAAAAAAGCAAACCAATAAATAAATAAAGAAACAAACAACAAACAAAGATAGCATGTTCTGAAATCAGTCCGGACCCATAAAAAAAAAAAAAAGCAAACCAATAAATAAATAAAGAAACAAACAACAAACAAAGATAGCATGTTCTGAAATCAGTCCGGACCCATAAAAAAAAACAAAAAGCAAACCAATAAATAAATAAAGAAACAAACAACAAACAAAGATAGCATGTTCTGAAATCAGTCCGGACCCATAACTAACAAAGCAAATCAATAATAAATAAACAACAAACAACAAACAAAGATAGCATGTTCTGAAATCATCCGACCCATAAAAAACAAAAAGCCAACAAACAAACAGATGAGCGAACAAATTAAGAACAAACAAACAAACACTGGCTTGTTAACTGACCATCTCAATGCTACAGTCTTTTTTGGTGGTGACAGGTTGGTGTTTCACAGGTGTCGTTTGCCCACTCATCATCATCACCATCATCATCATCATCATCATCAGGTGCCTTGCCGCGTGGCGTTGGCGATCATGGACTTCCGTCTGTCTCTATCTCTTGTTGCCTCATCATCATCATCATCATCATCATCATTAGGTGCCTTGCCGCATGGCGTTGGCGATCATAGACTTCCATCTGTCTCTATCTCTTGTTGCCACAAGCATCTCTTTCACCCTCCCTGTCTTCAGCCACTCTGCAAGTCCGTCTAGTATTTTCTCCCTGGTCTACCGGTGCTCTCTTTCCCTCCAACTTTCCCGTTGTGACCAGGTGCTCCAATTCCCCTTTCCTCATAAAATGGCCTATAAATGTAGCCTGTCTTTTCCTAATCGTCCTTATGAATGGTCTTCTTGTGTCTGCATACATCAAGACTGTCTCGTTTGTTTTCTTTGCTGTTCATGGAACTCTCAACATTCTTCTTAGAAACCACATCTCGGCTGCCTCAATCTTTTTCTGGCTTTGCTTGTTGACTATCCACGCCTCACAAACGTACAACAGTATTGTTCTATATAACATTCAAGAAATCTCTTCCTGATGTTAATTGATAGGCATTTGTTGGTAAGAATGCTATTCATCTTCTTGAATGCTTGTTTGGCTTGGCCGATTCTGCTGGCTGTTTCTGACGTGCATCTGCTGTCTGGTGAAATGATCATTGCCCACTACTCTCCCTATTTCAAGATCTTTTCAGCGTATTCACTCACGAAATCACAAGAAGTCTTCCAGATAATTGCTGGCTGATTTGGGTCGGAGACATATAGAACTATCTGAGTACTGTGATTTACTTTTCACAAATTCCATTCTGATCCGATTCACAGTCCTAAACACACAGGGCCAACAGAGCCAGACATAGGGAGGTTGATTTTATCAACATGATCGACATGACGCTTTAGATTACTCTGTGTGGAGACCGGCTTCGCATGACATGCTTTCCCTACGAATACTAAAGACAACAAAATTACCACATCTGATTTCTAACTAGCTACTCTGTATTTTGTTAATAGAACAAAACCACCGTGTCTGAATTCTAACTAGGTACACTGTTAACAGGAACCAGAAAAAAAAACACGAAAAAAGAATAAGAACGCGTATTTAATACAAGACAAGACAGGCACAAATTTTCGGCCAACTTTTGGCCTTTGTCAAGCGTACGATCACAAACAAACAAACACCAGATACAAAAATTAGGAGAAAAAGACTGAAACTTCTCTGCTGCTCCTTCCAGTGTGAGAAAAGTCTCGCTAGTTAGAATACAGATACGGGCTCGGTTGATAGAATGGTGGAATCAAGATAGCATGCAGTGTATCCGAATTCTAACTAGTTAGACTGTTTTTTAAAGAACAAAATCACCGTATCTGAATTCTAACTAATTAGAGTGTGTTTTTTTTAATAGAACAAAATCACCGTATCTGAATTCTAACTAAGTAGAGTGGGGTTTTTTAATAGAACAAAATCACCGTATCTGAATTCTAACTAATTAGACTGGGTTTTTTTTAATAGAACAAAATTACCGTATCTGAATTCAAACTAGTTAGACTGTTGTTTTTTAATAGAACAAAATCACCGTATCTGAATTCTAACTAGTTAGACTGGGTTTTTTTTTAATAGAACAAAATCACCGTATCTGAGTTCAAACTAGCTAGACTGTTTTTTAATAGAACAAAATCACAGTATCTGCATTCTGACTAGGTCGACTGTTTTTTGTTTTGTTTTGTTTTGTTTTTTGATAAAACAAAATCACCGTATCTGGATTCTAACTATCTAGACTGGTTTTGTTGTTGTTGTTGTTGTTGTAATAGAACAAAAATCACTGTATCTGAATTCTATCTTGCAAGACTTTTTTGTAATAGAACAAAATCACCTATGGTTCTACTATCTAACTGTTTGTTGTTGTTGTTGTTGTTGTAATAGAACAAAATCACCGTATCTGAATCCTAACCAGCTAGACTGTTTTTGTTTTGTTTTGTTTTGTTTTTGTTTTGTTTTTTTTTTGTTTTTTTGTAATAGAACAAAATCACCGCATCTGAAGTCTAACTAGCTAGAGCATATCTTTAATAGAACAAAATCACTGTATCTGAATTCTAACTAGCGAGACAGTTTTCTTAATTCCATTACCTTTCGTTTTTTTGTTTTGTTTGTTTTTTGTGTGTAAATTTGTTGTTTGTTGTTTGTTGTTTGTTTGTTGTTTGTTTTGTTTGTTTGTTTGTTTGTTTGTTTGTTTATTTTGCTTCAAAACTATTGCTTCTGTATATCTAAGTCGACATTTGCTCTTAAAACATTATTTTTATACATTCATCTCAGTCGACGTCTCTTCCATCCATTACCCATTGTTCCGTGTCGTGTAGTGAATCGCTGAACGTTTCGGCGTCGAAAGATGGTCAGGTCCCTTGGCACAAGAGTGGGGGGACATACAGAACATTAATCCTAATCTGTCGATCAACCAGCCCACTCCCCAGCGTTGTGAACCGAATCTCTTGGAGCCCCCCCCCCCCCCCCCAACCTATTACCCAGCACACGACCATGGGGCGGAATATTCAGTAGCACAAAACTGTACGGTTGACAAGACTGCCACGTAAACTTTCTCAAACCGGACACAAGGGAACACTTTTGTGAAGCTCCATGGACACTGATGAACGGGTGATACTTTGTGTGAGGGCGACAGACAAACACACGGCAACACTGACGTCACCCATGTGGCCCATCTAACGGCGCATGTTTGATTTTTTTTTATTTCAGAGTTGTGATTTTTCTCCGATGCGTGTAAGAATGTCGAGTGCTTGTGCTTACGTGTGTGAAAATGGTTTCTGTGTGTCAATTTATTGCAAATGCTCATTAATTCTATGTGAACGTGGTAATGTATTTATAATGTGAAAGCTATGTGTTATTTCTTAGAGGTACAGAGATAGATACATAGATATGTAAAAAAAAAAATGTGCAAACTGAATGTTAGACGAAAAGAAGAACGTTATTAATATTTTATGAAATCGAAAGACAAAAGTTTTCAGGGCGAAAAATAAAAAAAACCCAATTTTTTTCTCTTCTGTAACAGTCGGGCCTCATGTCAATGGTTGCACGTTATCATTAATACCACATCACTGAGAGCATGAAATCACTAACACTATTACATATATATATATATATATAATATATACTATATATATATATATATATATATGTGTGTGTGTGTGTGTGTGTGTGTGTGTGTGTGTGTGTGTGTGTGTGTGTGTATGTATATGCGTGTGTGTTGCACGTGTGTGTGCGCGTGTATATGCATATCATACATTTACACACACATAAATATGTATATATAGATTTAGCTATATTTCGTATCAGCCACTCAACACAAACAAGACAATTACTGACATAAACAAGAAAATTAACCTTTTCAAAGTTTTCATATTTTCTACGTCATCACCAACAAATGCCAATCAATTTACATCAGGAAGAGAGTTCCTTAGTGTTAGATAGAACCGATACT
>CM060306.1:29560982-29565982 GCA_030674185.1 Monoplex corrugatus | reverse complement strand
GTCTAAATCCATGTGTGTGAAAAAGAATTATATGTTAATAATCCGATCATAATCAGAGTCTGTTGTAACTTGTTCGTCTAAATCCATGTGTGTGAAAAAGAATTATATATTAATAATCCGATCGTGTTTAGAGTCTATTGTAACTTGTTTGTCCTAAATCCATGTGTGTGAAAAAAAATCATGAAAAGTTAACCGGATGTTGTCATGTACAGAGATCAAGCGTATGTGACTGTTACCAGAAAAACACGAAAATAGAATCAGAACACGTATTTAATACAACAAGACAAGACAGGCCCAAATTTTCGGCCAATTGGCCTTTGTCAAGCGTGAATGTAAGATCACAAACAAACAAACACCAAATACAAAATTATGAGAAAAAGACTGAAACTTCCCTCCTGCTTCGTCCAGTGGGAAAAGAGGACCAGTGCAGGGACGTTTCAGTCTTTTCCTCATAATTTTGTATTTGATGTTTGTTTGTGATCTTACATGCACGCTTGACAAAGGCCAGTTGGCCGAAAATTTGCGCCTGTCTTGTCTTGTGTTAAATACGCGTTCTGATTCTATTTTCGTGTTTTTCTGGTTCCTGTTTGCTTAAACGTGGGCAGTCACACTTGTTTTGGACTACGTGACTGTGGCAGATTTTTTTTTATTTGATGCACACATCCATAATCTGATTAAGGATAGGAGGATAAGGAGATTGTGCATGTGGCTTGATTAGTCTGTTTTCGTGGAAATAAAAGTACACACACGTACGCACACACACGCACACAGATTAAAACACAAATAACTTCACCCCGGAACTAAACCCGACTTGTCCTACTTTGTACGTTTCCCTCCCCCGTGGGAATGCCGGGGATGGGGGTGGGGGTTCTTTCAGTCTAAATAGTATGCCCACCTCCTGGAAAGTCTGTGCTAGACATTTCCTCTTTTCTGTCACTCTCTTTGTTTCTGTCTTGTTCCTTTGCTTTCTGTCATTTATTTCTATCGTTCTTTCCCTTAAAGGTTCATTCACCTCTATGTGTCAGACAAAATTTTACCTACTTTCTGTGAGGATCGGTAATTGGAAACATGTATTATGTACGTTTTTGGCTTTAGGGTAATGAGATATGCGGAAGCAATTTTAGGTAATTTAGGCCCGTTTTTATATTTTTTAGTGTCCTTAGTTATATTTAAATTTGTATTCAGGTATTTTTTTTAATCCCTGTATGATAAATTGGACGGGGTGATCAACGCCAGGGGCATATCCTTAGATGTTGTGCGCGAATGCATTGATATATGTACTTCATTTTCTTTTTTTTGTGTGTGTGTGTGTATGTTCGGAAACGGTTATAGCCCTGATATGGCTCTACTCAGTCGGCTGGGCTTTAAACAAAAATAATAATAAAGCAACAGTAGGTCGCCCAACAAACGACGACTCGCACCTGTATACATGGTCTCCCATTCCCCCTTTCGTCAAATGCTGTTAATATAATAATAATAATATATTTTATTTATATAGCGCAAAATCTTGATAAAATCAAATCTAAGCGCTGAGCGTATACATGCATACATACCTACATACATATGAGCGTATACATGCATACATACATGCATACATACTTACATACATAAATCTAAGCTGAGCGTATACATGCATACATACATACATACATAAATCTAAGCGTATACATACATACATACATACATACATACATACATACATACATACATACGTACGCACATGCATACATAATAATTACAATATTTATATAGCGCAAAATCTCGACAAAATCAAATCCAAGCGCCGAAAAGACACACACGCACACACGCACGCACGTACACACACGCACACACACACACACACACACACACACACACACACACACACACACACACACACACACACACACACACACACACACACACACACACACACACATGCATGGCCACAAATGGGGAGAAAAGAATAAAAGCAATAAAAGCAAGAATAAAACCAATGGAAAACCACAGAGAGCACATCATATACAATTATATATTAAAACAAAGTGATTCCCCTCCGAGCGGAGACAGGCTGCAGAGGGGGGTTGAGTGAGGTTAGGATTTTATGCAGAGGAGAAAAGGTGAGTTTTGAGAGCGGACTTGAAGGAGGCAAAAGTAGGTTGCTGACGGACTGAGAGAGGAAGTTTGTTCCAGGAGAGTGGACCAGAAACAGAGAAGGCTCGTGGACCATAGGTATTGAGCTTAGTGCGTGGAAAGCGAAAAGTCAGAGGATCGGAGGCAGAGCAGAGGGTACGTGAGGGAACATAGATCTCAAGTAGGCTTGACAGGTAATCGGGGGCTGCGTTATTGAGGCTTTTGTAGCACATGGTGTCTAGTTTGTACTGTATGCGCTTTGATACAGGGAGCCAATGAAGTTGTGCCAGGAGAGGAGATATGTGGTCAGCTTTTTTCTTTTTGAGTACAAGGCGTACAGCATTGTTTTGAATGCGCTGTAGGATGTGAATGGGGAGGGAGGAAGACCAAACAGGAGTGAATTGCAATAGTCAATGCGAGACATTATGAAGGAGAGAACGAGTTTTGCAGTTGTTTCCACAGACAGATACTTCCTGATCAGGCTTATACGATGGAGATGATAGTAGCAAGATCTGGCAGTTTGAGAAACAAAGTTGTTCATAGACAGGGTAGAGTCAATGCAGACACCAAGGTTTTTAGCTGAATCAGAAATTGGGACTGATGTGTTACATAATGGGAGAGAAAGAGGAGGCAGCTGGGAAAGTTTCTGACGGGTGCCAATGAGGATAGCTTCTGTCTTGTCGTCATTAAGCTGAAGTCTATTGTGTGTCATCCAGTTCTTAATGTCCGAGTAACACTTAGTGGTGCGAGTCAACAGGCGCTGTATATTATCAGGTGAGTCACTGTCTTGAAGTTGGGTGTCATCAGCATAGAAGTGGTGTTTTATAGAGTGGGAGTTGATGATGGTGGACAGGGGGGAGGTATAAAGAGTGAAAAGAACAGGGCCAAGGACAGATCCTTGTGGAACACCACAGGTCAGGTATGCAGGTTGAGAGTAAGTGCCATTGATGAGAACAGTTTGTTTTCTGTTTGATAAATACGAAGTGAAAAAGGAGAGAGCAATGTCAGAGATGCCAAAAGTATGATGAAGTCTAGAAAGGAGAATACCATGGTCAATGGTATCGAAGGCTGCAGACAGATCAAGGAGTGTGAGGAGAGAGACTTTGCCAGTATCAGTTGCAAGGAGGAGATTGTTGAGAATGTGTAGTAGGGCAGTTTCAGTGCTATGGCACTGGCGGTAGGCTGACTGGAAAGGATTGAGGAGATTGTTGGCAGACAGGTGAGAGTTCAGCTGGTTGAGGACGACCTTTTCAAGGAGTTTTGACAAGAAAGAGAGATTAGAGATAGGCCTGTAATTTTTCAGTTCATTTGGGTCTAAATTGTGTTTCTTGAGGAGAGGGTGAACAATAGCAGACTTGAAAGAATCTGGGACAGTTCCAGTTTGAAAAGAAGTGTTGATGATGTCAGTGATGAATGGGAGGAGAGTAGGGAGACAGTCGGAGTAGAGAGAACCTGGAAGAGGATCCAGTTCGCAGGTTTTGAACGACATGGATCTGATTGTGTTGAAAATTTCTTCTTGTGAGACTGGGGTAAAAGTAGTGAGAGGTGTGCCAGAGAAGGAAGGGTCAGGAGGCATGGTTGACAGGGTATCCTGTCAAGCCTGTCACGAAGAGTTTGTATTTTGGTGGTGAAATACTTGGAGAATACAGATGGGAGTTCTTCATTTGTATGTTTTGTTGGGAGAGGTAAGTCTTTTCGTGTGCCAAGGAGATGATTCATGGTTGTTAGGACCAAGCTTCAAGCAAGACTAAATTTTGCGTCGAAATACATTTGTCTATTAAACCAGAAAAAAAAAAGAATCAGCGTTTGTTCTGGTTCCTGTTTGTTTGAACGCGGACATTCACACTTCTTTAGGATTTCACATTTTTATACTGCTTATTACTACATGCAGTCGGATCGTCCAAATGTTTCCTGAATGATGTAAATAACAATTTACACTTTTGGAATTGATGTTAGGTTCTGGGTGTGGTGCATAAAAATACATGTAGAGGCCGGACTGGAATTTCATCATCATCATCATTTGCCCTGCCGCATGCCGTTGGCGATCAATGCCCTCCACGTCGCCGCAAGCACATCTTCCACCCTCTCTGTTCTCAGCCACCCTGCAAGTCCGTCCAATATCTTCTCCCTGGGTCTACCTGCTGTTCTCTTTACCTCCAGCTTTCCTAATGTGACCAGGTGTTCTAATTCCCCTTTCCCCATTAAATGGCCTATAAATGTTGCTTGTCTTTTCCTAATCTTCCTTATCAATGATCTTCTTGTGTCTGCCTCCATCAAGACTGTCTCGTTTGGGTTTTTTGTTTGTTTGTTTGTTTGTTTGTTTGTTGTTTGTTTGTTTTTTGTTTTGTTTTGTTTTTTGTTGTTGTGGTGGTGGTTTTTTGTTTGTTTGTTTGTTTGTTGTTTTTTTTCTTTGTCGTCCATGGAACTCTCAACATTTTTCTTAGAAACCACATTTCGACAGCCTCAGTCTTGTTCTGGCTTTGCATGTTGACACTGGGAGTTTGGATTTGAATATTACGACTCGGGGAAACCAAAGACTGTCGTTGCAATGGCTTGATACCTCTCCCCCATCTCGAGTTAAATACTACAGAACTGAAGACCTTCGAAATCGTTTCTCATCATATTTCATCAGATGATAGTTCATAGTCGTGTGAATAGGAAGTAGATGGCATTACATATTCATCAGATAATATTTCATTGTCATGTTAATAGGAAGTAGATGGCATTACATATTCATCAGATAATATTTCATTGTCATGTGAATAGGCAGTAGACGGCATTACATATTCATCAGACGATATTTCATAGTCATGTTAATAGGAAGTAGATGGCATTACATATTCATCAGACGATATTTCATAGTCATGTTAATAGGAAGTAGATGGCAT
>CM060306.1:29543482-29555982 GCA_030674185.1 Monoplex corrugatus | reverse complement strand
TGGAGGAAAAGACAGTACCAGGTAGACCCAGAGAAAAAAATATTGGACGGACTTGCCGAGTGGCTGAGGACAGAGAGGGTGAAGATGTGCTTGCGGCAACAAGGGACATGCACATGGGGGGCCATGATCGCCAGCGCCATGTGGTAAGGCACATGATGATGATGATGATGATGATGATGATGATGATGATGATGATGATGATGATGATGATGATGGTGATGGTGGTGATGATGATGATGATACCATTGTTCCTCTTTCGCCATAATGAAAAATGCTACATTAAAGATGTCCCATTTCGTCATACTGTAAAAATTGCTACATTAAAGATGTCCCATTTCGTCATAATGTAAAAAATGCTACATGAAAGATGTCCCATTTCGTCATAATGTAAAAAATGCTACATGAAAGATGTCCCATTTCGTCATACTGTAAAAAATGCTACATGAAAGATGTCCCATTTCGTCATAATGTAAAAAATGCTACATGAAAGATGTCCATTTCGTCATAATGTAAAAAATGCTACATGAAAGATGTCCCATTTCGTCATAATGTAAAAAATGCTACATGAAAGATGTCCCATTTCGTCATAATGTAAAAAATGCTACATGAAAGATGTCCCATTTCGTCATAATGTAAAAAATGCTACATGAAAGATGTCCCATTTCGTCATAATGTAAAAAATGCTACATGAAAGATGTCCCATTTCGTCATAATGTAAAAAATGCTACACGAAAGATGTCCCATTTCGTCATAATGTAAAAAATGCTACATGAAAGATGTCCCATTTCGTCATAATGTAAAAAAAATGCTACATGAAAGATGTCCCATTTCGTCATAATGTAAAAAATGCTACACGAAATATGTCCCATTTCGTCATAATGTAAAAAATGCTACATGAAAGATGTCCCATTTCGCCATAATGAAAAATGCTATATGAAAGATGTCCCATTTCACCATATGAAAAATGCTACTCGAAAGATGTCCCATTTCACCATAATAAAAAAAATGCTACTTGAATGATGTCCCATTTCGCCATAATGAAAAATACTACATGAATGATGTCCCATTCCGCCATAATGAAAAAATGCTGCATGAAAGTCATTAATGACACTTTTTCGTAAAATGGCTGAAAAGCATTTTTTAAACTTTCCGTCGCTGATCAACATATCTGGCTTAGAACTACAAGTACAGAAAAATAAATACGTAAATATATCACTAACATAAGACATGAGGAATTGAAACACTAACAGCATTTGCTGTCTATTGACACAGATGGAAAGGAGAGAAGCAGACAAGAAACTAATAAGGAATATGTGTGAATGAGAACAGAAAAGCAATCCTTTCACCTTTCTAAACAAAAAAGGTGATCAGCAGCAGCAGCAGCAGCAGCATGTTCATTTTCCCTTCAGCTTTCCTGTTGTAACCAGGTGCTCTAATTTCTCTTGCCTCATAAAATAGCCCATAAATGTTGCTTGTCTCTTCCTAATCTTCTTTATAAATGGTCTTCTTGTGTCGGCCTCCTTCAAGACTGCCTCGTTTGTTTTCTTTGCTGTCCATAAAACTTTCAATATTCTTCTTAGAAACCACATTTCAGTTGCATCAATTTTGTTCTAACTATGCATGTTAACTGCCCACGCCCCACAAAAGTACACAAATCTGAAATTCTAGACAGACACAAAAAGGATAAGAAAAGTAGAAAAATGAGACAAAATGAAAATTTTGCAGAAATATTTAATCATTAAAAGAAGGATAAAGCAAAAAAAAAGAAGAAAGAAAAGTCAAAAACACGCACACACAACAAAATCAAACTGTAGATGAAAAAATAAAGCAAAGTAATACAGGGTGTTTCAAAATGAATACGCCAAAATCATCACGTGATGTGTCAAAAACGAAAAAAATTACAAACCTCTAGCATGAACACATGTGTTGTATATACATTCAAGTTTCATTTCATGTTTTATAAGTGCTCAATGTGGCCACCACCGGCAGCGCGGACAACATCAAGCCGATATGAGAATTCCTCCCAAACGCGCCTCAGCATGTCACGGTCCACCGTGTTGATTGCAGCTGTTATTCGATCTTTCAAGTCATCGATACTTGCTGGAAGTGGTGGAACATAAACTTGGTCTTTAACATACCCCCACAAGAAAAAGTCACACACAGTGAGGTCCGGGGATCTGGCAGGCCAAGCACAGAGAGCAAGGTCTTTAGCACCTCTCCTCCCAATCCATCGCTGAGGCACGTTTTCATTCAGATAAGCTCTAACCCCGAGATGCCAATGGGGTGGTGCTCCATCTTGCTGAAAAATGAAGTCATTCGAATCTGCTTGCAGTAAAGTGAATAGCCAGTTTTGGAGCATTTCGAGATAGGTTTGTCCTGTAACGGTGTTTCCTTCAAAGAAAAAGGGACCATAGACCTTGTCTTGAGACACAGCACAGAAGACGTTCACTTTAGGGGAATCTCTTTCATGCTCAACAGTTTCATGTGGGTGATCTGTTCCCCAAATGCGCACATTGTGACGATTGACTGTGCCGCTCAAATGGAAAGTCGCTTCGTCACTAAAAACTAAACGTGAAAAGAGAGTTTCATCACCTTCCTCCATCTCCAGCATTGACTCACAGAATGTCCTCCGCATCACCTTGTCATCATTAGTAAGTGCTTGGACGAGGCTTAGTTTGTATGGTTTCATGTGTAATCGTCTCTTTAACACACGCCAGACAGTGGTATGAGGGATGGCAAGCTGAAGACTTGCTCGACGTACGGACTTACGTGGGCTGCTCTCAAATGCATCATGAATCCTCTCCACTTGCTCCTCTGTAACACGTGGTCTTCCAGGACTCTTTCCTTTGCACAGACACCCACTCTCTTTAAACTGTCTAACTCACCGTCGAATGCTCTCACGATGGGGCGGATCAATGCCGAATTCTGTTCTGAAAGCACGTTGCACCGTGACAATGGCGTTTGTTTTCGCGAACTCAAGCACGCAAAACGCCTTCTGCTGAGGAGTCGCCATTTTGATTGATCTTCCCACAATTCAGCTGCACCGGAAGTTATACTAACGACAGCGGTGAAACTGACACCCAATCAAACTTTGATAACTACTCTATCAAATAACCACTGATTCAGTCCACTACAATGCTATAGACCTGAAAAAACTGCGTAATGATTTTGGCGTATTCTTTTTGAAACACCCTGTATGATAAATTGAAGTTAACAAAACAGAGCTGAGAAGAAGTGTTTGGTAACATTATTTTAAAGAAAGGAATATTGGTCATTTAGCAATGAGAATAGAAAACAATGTAAGCTCTTTCCAAAACATCAAAAGAGGAGTCAGACAGGGTTGTGTTTTGTCACCACATCTGTTTTCACTTTACAGCGAAAACATCATGAGTAACCTAGAAGAGGACCCTGGATTAAAGGTTGGCGGGAAAATGATAAAAAACATTCGATACGCAGATGACACCGTGCTAATTGCAGAAAGTGAAAGGGACCTACAAAACCTTGTGAATATACTAGAAATAGAAAGCAAAGGTAAGGGGCTGGAACTAAACAGCAGGAAGACTGAAGTCATGGTGATCAGTACAAAACATGAAATCCGCTCATGCAAAATAACAGCAAATGGCACAACCTTGACACAGGTTGATAAATTCAAATACCTGGGAACGATCATTTCATCAGACGGCAGATGCACATCAGAAATAGCCGGCAGAATCGGCCAAGCCAAAACAGCATTCGGGAAGATGACCGGCATTCTTACCAACAAATGCCTATCAGTTAACATCAGGAAGAGAGTTCTTGAATGTTATATAGAACCAATACTGTTGCACGGATGTGAGGCGTGGACAGTCAACAAACAAAGTCCAGAACAAGATTGAGGCAGCCGATATGTGGTTTCTAAGAAGAATGTTGAGAGTTCCATGGACAGCAAAGAAAACAAACGAGACAGTCTTGATGGAGGCAGACACAAGTAGATCACTCATAAGGAAGATTATGAAAAGACAGGCAACATTTATAGGCCATTTTATGAAGAAGAGGTATTTGGGGCACCTGGTCACAACGGGAAAGCGGGAGGGAAAGAGAGCACCGGGTAGACCCAGAGAGAAAATGCTGGACGGACTTGCAGAGTGGCTGGGGACGAGGAGGGTGGGGGAGATGCTAGGGGCAACGAGAGATAGAGACAGATGGGAGTCCATGATCGCCAACGCCATGCGACAGGGCACCTGATGATGATGATGAGTAAAGTTAAAGATGAAATTGATGCTTTGTTTAGTATGGAGGGTTATGTTGTAAGGGGCAGAGGAATGGACATTAAGAAAAAGCACTACTGAAGACAATACTGCTGAAATGTGGTTTACAGAAAAATGTTGAGGATCGAATGGAAAGCCAAAAGGACGAAGAAACCCCACCCTTTACCCATCAGGTGGAGGTACCTGGCAAATCGAATCTACGACCTTCCGACTGAAGTACGACAATTACCCATTGAATACCGCCCCCGGAAAGGAATTATTGGGTATTTATAGGCGAATACTTGTGGGAGTGAGATCCACAATGATGCGGCAAATAGTATACATGTAATTGCTGAGAGTCGACAAGTCTGCACATTCTGTTCCTTCCAAATTGGCCAGCAAAAGTGGCCCAAGGTATTGTCACAGCTCAGGCAAAGAACTCTTTCCCCTTTCAGCACTCTCTGATTCTTTGCACAATGTTTCTTTCAAACTGCACCAAAAGCAATTTAAAGCTGGCGTTGTAATTTCTTTAAGAAAGATCAAAATCAATATCATTTTCAATCGTATTGCCCGTTTTTGTTTTTGTTTTTCGTTTTTCTTTGTTGGTTTTTGTTTGGTTGGTTTTTTTGTTTGTTTGTTTGTTTTTTGTTTTTGTTTGTTTGGGGTTTTTTTTATTCCGCAAAAGGAAGTTAAATTTCAATAGCATTTGTTAATTTCTATTGTATATTTCCTGCTATCTCAAAAAAGGCTGAAGCCATGGAATTCACAAAGATTCCTCACGTCATTTTCGTTTCGTATTTTACAAGAAAAAATGGTCAGGAGTTTACATCAAAAGGATGATCTGTTTTTGTTGAGAAACAAGCTTTTATAAGGATTTCCAGGTTGGTTCTGGAGGCACTTGTTGCAATTAAAAATTTGGGTCATAGGTGCATGCGAAGCCAGAACAAGATTGAGGCAGCCGAAATGTGGTTTCTCAGAAAAATGTTGAGAGTTCCATGGACAGCAAAGAAAACAAACGAGACAGTCTTGATGGAGGCAGACACAAGAAGATCATTGATAACGAGCATTAGAAAAAGACAAGCAGCATTTATAAGCTATTTTATGAGGAAAGGGGAATTAGAGCACCTGGTCACACAGGAAAGCTGGAGGGAAACAGAACACCAGGTAGACCCAGAAAGAAAATATTGGACGGGCTTGCAGGCGGCTGAGGACAGAGAAGGTGGAAGATGTGTTTGCGACGACAAGGGATAGATGCATATGAAGGGCCATGATCGCCAACGCCATGCGGCAGGGCACATGATGATGATGAGGTATGATCCAATGGAAAAACTTGAGTGCATGCTTTTAATTGGGTATAACTCAATAGAAGTTGGGAACATGAGTCAAAAATGGGATTATGTATTAGCATGAAGTCAGTAACCATGGGAATGTGCTTAGCGTAACATATTAATGACTGATAGAATGGAAGTTCGAATCCCATCAGACGAGGTCATTATGAAATGTTCGGCCTAAAACAGACTCCTACACAGAGCTCACCGTTCTATGAGTTCATTAGAAAAAAATAGGATCACACAGACGAGTCTCATCCATTTCACGGACGCATAATTCTAACCCTTTGACTCCCGCAACCCTGTCCACCAGCATCCTGCATTGTTAATCACGCTAGCAAAGCAAAAAACTTAACCCTTTGATTCCCTCATCCTATCCACCAGCTCAACTGTCCTAACACCGCGGATGTTTGCATGTCTCGGGTCAGTGTATATCATAAAAAGCAGCGTAGAATATATCCCTGTCACACAGTGTCAGTCCACTCCATAGTAATAACATGGGGATGATCCCCACTGTCATGTACAGTAATAACATGGGGATGATCCCCACTGTCATGTACAGTAATAACATGGGGATGATCCACACTGTCATGTACAGTAATAACATGGGAATGATCCCCACTGTCATGTACAGTAATAACATGGGGATGATCCCCACTGTCATGTACAGTAATAACACAGGGATGATCCCCACTGTCATGTACAGTAATAACATGGGAATGATCCCCACTGTCATGTACAGTAATAACATGGGGATGATCCCCACTGTCATGTACAGTAATAACATGGGAATGATCCCCACTGTCATGTACAGTAATAACATGGGAATGATCCCCACTATCATGTACAGTAATAACATGGGGATGATCCACACTGTCATGTACAGTAATAACATGGGAATGATCCCCACTGTCATGTACAGTAATAACACAGGGATGATCCCCACTGTCATGTACAGTAATAACATGGGAATGATCCCCACTGTCATGTACAGTAATAACATGGGAATGATCCCCACTGTCATGTACAGTAATAACATGGGAATGATCCCCACTGTCATGTACAGTAATAACATGGGGATGATCCACACTGTCATGTACAGTAATAACATGGGAATGATCCCCACTGTCATGTACAGTAATAACACAGGGATGATCCCCACTGTCATGTACAGTAATAACATGGGGATGATCCACACTGTCATGTACAGTAATAACATGGGAATGATCCCCACTGTCATGTACAGTAATAACACAGGGATGATCCCCACTGTCATGTACAGTAATAACACAGGGATGATCCCCACTGTCATGTACAGTAATAACACAGGGATGATCCCCACTGTCATGTACAGTAATAACACAGGGATGATCCCCACTGTCATGTACAGTAATAACATGGGGATGATCCCCACTGTCATGTACAGTAATAACATGGGATGATCCCCACTGTCATGTACAGTAATAACATGGGATGATCCCCACTGTCATGTACAGTAATAACATGGGAATGATCCCCACTGTCATGTATCATCAAGACATTTTTACAAAAAAAGAAGAATGTTTCAGATTCTGTGATCTTCATTGCCCTGTTCTTACCGCCATCTCGGTTTCGATAGGTTTGGAGGGTTTGAAAGCTGGAGTGTGTTGGAGAGCTGGAGGTGTGTTGAGAGCTGGAGTGTGTGTTGGAGACTGGAGGTGTGTTGGAGAATTGGGGTGTGTTGGAGAGCTGGAGGTGTGTTGGAGAGCTGGAGGTGTGTTGGAGAGCTGGAGGTGTGTTGGAGAGCTGGATGTGTGTTGGAGAGCTGCAGTGTGTTGGAAAGCTGGAGGTGTGTTGGAGAGCTGAAGGTATGTTGGAGAGCTGAAGGTGTGTTGGAGAGCTGGAGGTGTGTTGGAGAGCTGGAGGTGTGTTGGAGAGCTGGAGGTGTGTTGGAGAGCTGGAGGTGTGTTGGAGAGCTGGAGGTGTGTTGGAGAGCTGGAGGTGTGTTGGAGAGCTGGAGGTAGTTGGAGACCTGGAGGTGTGTTGGAGAATTGGGGGTGTTGGAGAGCTGAGGTATGTTGGAGAGCTGGAGGTGTGTTTGGAAAGCTGGAGGTGTGTTGGAAAGCTGGAGGTGGTGTTGGAGAGCTGGAGGTGTGTTGGAGAGCTGAAGGTGTGTTGGAGAGCTGAAGGTGTGTTGGAGAGCTGGAGGTGTGTTGGAGAGCTGGAGGTGTGTTGGAGAGCTGAAGGTATGTTGGAGAGCTGAAGGTGTGTTGGAGAGCTGAAGGTATGTTGGAGAGCTGGAGGTGTGTTGGAGAGCTGAAGGTGTGTTGGAGAGCTGGAGGTGTGTTGGAGAGCTGAAGGTATGTTGGAGAGCTGAAGGTGTGTTGGAGAGCTGAAGGTAATGTTGGAGAGCTGAAGGTATGTTGGAGAGCTGAAGGTGTGTTGGAGAGCTGAAGGTGTGTTGGAGAGCTGAAGGTGTGTTTGGAGAGCTGCAGGTGTGTTGGAGAGCTGGAGGTGTGTTGGAGAGCTGAAGGTGTGTTGGAGAGCTGGAGGTGTGTTGGAGAGCTGGAGGTGTGTTGGAGAGCTGGAGGTGTGTTGGAGAGCTGAAGGTGTGTTGGAGAGCTGGAGGTGTGTTGGAGAGCTGGAGGTGTGTTGGAGAGCTGGAGGTGTGTTGGAGAGCTGAAGGTGTGTTGGAAAGCTGGAGGTGTGTTGGAGAGCTGGAGGTGTGTTGGAGAGCTGAAGGTGTGTTGGAGAGCTGGAGGTGTGTTGGAGAGCTGGAGGTGTGTTGGAGAGCTGAGGTGTGTTGGAGAGCTGGAAGGTGTGTTGGAGAGCTGGAGGTGTGTTGGAGAGCTGGAGGTGGGTAGTGTTGGAGAGCTGGAGGTGTGTGGTTGGAAGCTGGAGGTGTGTTGGAGAGCTGGAGGTGTGTTGGAGAGCTGGAGGTGTGTTGGAGAGCTGGAGGTGTGTTGTGGAGAGCTGGAGGGTGAGATAGGTGTTGGAGAGCTGGAGGTGTGTTGGAGAGCTGGAGGTGTGTTGGAGAGCTGAAGGTGTGTTGGAAAGCTGGAGGTGTGTTGGAGAGCTGGAGGTGTGTTGGAAAGCTGGATGTGTGTTGGAGAGCTGGAGGTGTGTTGGAAAGCTGGATGTGTGTTGGAAAGCTGGAGGTGTGTTGGAAAGCTGGATGTGTGTTGGAGAGCTGGAGGTGTGTTGGAGAGCTGAAGGTGTGTTGGAGAGCTGGAGGTGTGTTGGAGAGCTGGAGGTGTTGTTGGAGAGCTGGAGGTGTGTTGGAAAGCTGGAGGTGTGTTGGAGAGCTGGAGGTGTGTTGGAAAGCTGGAGGTGTGTTGGAGAGCTGAAGGTGTGTTGGAGAGCTGGAGGTGTGTTGGAGAGCTGGAGGTGTGTTGGAAAGCTGGAGGTGTGTTGGAGAGCTGCAGGTGTGTTGGAGAGCTGGAGGTGTGTTGGAAAGCTGGAGGTGTGTTGGAGAGCTGCAGGTGTGTTGGAGAGCTGGAGGTGTGTTGGAAAGCTGGAGGTGTGTTGGAGAGCTGCAGGTGTGTTGGAGAGCTGGAGGTGTGTTGGAGAGCTGAAATGAGTGGCATGAGTGCTATGCATCGGATTCACATGCTAATGGTTATGGGTTCGAATCCCGGGGTCGCGACATTAAAACTGGCCTTTTCACTGTCCCATCTTAACATCATTGTTGATCTGGTGGTGTCAGTATAGGATTAGATATTAAATAAACCCCCCCTTCCCCCACTTCCCCGGGATGGTTATCCCTGTCGGCCATATCACCTGAGGTGGGTGTCGACGTAAAATCTGAACCAAGCCAATGTGACGCATGAGTGGCGCGCGCAAGAGCTGTGACATAGTTTGGAATTGTTCAAGAAGGATTCTTCACACTCGGACAAGTACATATGCGCTCCACACACATCTGCCAGCAGCAGTTATCTGACATGGAAAGTCTTGAAATGAGGAAGAAATGGTAATCTTTTGAAATACTGATACAACTAGACTGACTGGAGCATTAGAATGGACAGTGAAACAAGCCAATTTATATGTTGAGGGCTATGGGACTGAATTCCACACATAAGACCTTCAGACTACGGACACAGAGGTGGGGAAAAAAATAGAGAAGCCAAAAAAAAAAACGTTCAGCATGATATCTTTATTGGTTGCAGATATATTCGTTTTTGTTTTGTTTTGTTTTGTTTTTCATTTTCTTCTGTTTGTTTTTTTTTGTTTTTTACCAAATTGTGATCATAACAATGAACGATCAGCGTTTATGACTTTGGTTCTATTTCAATGCTGTTTCAAAATTAATCACATACACACATCATATACACACGCGTGGGCGACAAAAAAATTTTGTATTCTTTTAATCTTCTGATGTACGGTAAAGTTACATTTTCGAGAAAAACAAACCTGTTTATCTCTTGAAAGTTGATATCAACGCAATCACTAGCCAAATCATTTTGCATGTATATTTCGAATTTTCCGTTTCTGAATTGGCGATGAAGTATTCAAAGTCTTAACTCGAGGAGAAAGAAGAGAAAAAGTGGTAAAAAGAATCAACTGGAATGGAGAATTCTTGAAATAATTACTGTAATTAATGTGCTGGCAGTGCTATCATTATCCAGTGTAATAGCTCTCTCTCTCTCTCTCTCTCTCTCTCTCTCTCTCTCTCTCTCTGTCTTCTGTCTGTCTTTCTTCTCTTCTCTCTCTCTCTCTCTCTCTCTCTCTCTCTCTCTCTCGTCTCTCTGTCTCTCTCTCTCTCTCTGCGTGTTCATGTAAATGTATATATATATATGTATACATATATATATATTTACATATATAAATATGTATATGTCTGTATATATATATGTGTGTATGTGTGTGTGTTTGAGCACGCGCGCGAGCGTGTGTGTGTGTGCGTGAGTGTTTGTGTGTGTGTGTGTGTGTGCGAGCGCGCGCGCAAGTGTGTGTGTGCGTGAATGTGTGTGTGCACGCGCGCGTGTGTTATGATCCTGTACGTTTGAATTACACACACACACACACACACACACACACACACACACACACACACCACACACACACACACACACACACACGCACACACACACACACACACACACACACACACACACATTGTTTCTCTGTCACCCTCCTGCGAATCTCTTGTAATTTGATCATGTTCAACCCACCAGAACTAATGTTGAGTGGAAGCGTAAAAACAGAGGTTGCTATATCATATTAAGCCTTGTTCTTGTATTCAAACTGTGCGCGACCTTTAGTCATCCTTTCCTTGGAAATATCTCATTTTTCGATCAATCCCACACTCTTGAAATGAACTTTGTCCCTGTGGCTTCAGTTCTTACAGATTTAAATCTTTGGCTCGTAGACGTAACTTAAGAAGGTGAAACTGAAACTGGGTCTATACAATAAAATGTTCTACTTTCTTTTGAACATCTCATTTTTTTGTGGCTGCGTGCCCTTTTTCTGATTGTCTGTTTCTACAACTCGTTGTTTGTCTGTGTCCTTGTGTTTTGGTTTCCCCCTTGCCAGTCCTTCCCCCTTCCTCCCATTTCTCTCGCTTTTATTTCTGTTTTTCGGTTTTCTTTTTTTTCTGTCGTTTCTCCAATTGCATCTGATCATCATCATCAGGTGCCTTGATGCATGGCGTTGGCGATTATGGACTTCCATTTGTCTCTATCACTTGTTGCCTCAAGCCTCTCTTCCACCCTCCTTGTCCCCAGCCACTCTGCAAGTCCGTCTAGTATCTTCTCCCTGGGTCTACCTGGTGCTCTCTTTCCCTCCAGCTTTCACGTTGTGACCAGGTGCTTTAATTCCCCTTTCCTCATAAAGTAGCCTAGAAATGTTGCCTGTCTTTTCCTAATCTTCGTTATGAATGATCTACTTGTGTCTGCTTCCATCAAGACTGTCTCCTTTGTTTTCTTTGCTGCCCATGGAACTCTCAACATTCTTCTTAGAAACCATATCTCGGCGACCTCAATCTTGTTCTGGCTTTGCTTGTTGACTGTCCACGCCTCGATACCGTACAACAGTATTGGTTCTATATAACATTCAAGAACTCTCTTCCGATGTTAACTGATAGGCATTTGTTGGTAAGAATGCTTTTCATCTTCTTGAATGCTGTTTTGGCTTGACCGATTCTGCTGGCTATTTCTGATGTGCATCTGCCGTCTGGTGAAATGATCGTTCCCAGGTATTTAAAACCTATCAACCTGTCTCAAGGTTGTGCCGTTTATTGTTATTTTGCATGAGGGGATTGCATGCTTTTTACTGATCACCATGACTTCAGTCTTCCTGCTGTTTAGTTCAAACCCCTTACCTTTACTTTCTATTTCTAGTATATTCACAAGGTTTTGTAGGTCCCTTTCACTTTCTGCAATTAGCACGGTGTCATCTGCGTATCGAATGTTGTTTATCATTTTCCCTCTAACCTTTAATCCAGGGTCTTCCTCTACGTTTCTCATGATGTTTTCGCTGTAAAGTGAAAACAGATCTGGTGACAAAATACAACCCTGTCTGACTCCTCTTTAGATGTTTTGGAAAGAGCTTATATCGTTTTTTATTATCATTGCAGCTGTTTGTTCCCAGTACATATTTCTGATTATTCGTAGATGTTTTCCATCAATATTGAGTCTTTCTAGTTGGTTGATCAGTTCTTCATGTCTTCCGATCGAAAGCCGTGGTATAATCAACAAAGCATAGACATAAATCCTTGTTCACCTCGAATGACCTCTCTACGATAGTTTTTAGCATGTATATGGCATTAATAGTTCCTTTCCCTTCCACAAATACTCACTGTTCATCTGCTATTTCTCCTTTGATTCTATTCCTTGTCCTCATCATGATTATTCTTAATAGGATTTTGGTTACATGACTCATCAAACTGATTGTGCGATGAAGTTCGCATTCTATATCCCCTGTCTTCTGTGGAAGTGCAATGAAAATTGATTTTGACATATCTTTGGCG
>CM060306.1:29535982-29538482 GCA_030674185.1 Monoplex corrugatus | reverse complement strand
AGAGACAAAGAAGTGAGGAGATTTATTGTCTACATTTTCATCTACATTTTCACCATTACTATCCATGAGTTCATGTTGTACTGACGTTTGAACCTTAATAACACCAAATGGACGCTATCAAATCAAATTGAATTAAATTGAATTGAATCATATTATTAAATGACAATCTTTATTAACAACATTTGCAAAACTTCAAAACACGGGGAAAAGAGACAGGCAAATAAAGAAAGTAAATAATGACAATTTAAAAGAATAACGGAAAAAAGAAAACAAAAGCAAACTGCAAACAAACAAACGAACGAGAGAAGTAAAAAAAATGATCACAACAACTCAAGTTTGTTTTCAAAGATTCAAACAGTTCAACAACAACAAAACTGAAACAATGTAATCTCCGCTTGCAATGGACTGATTTATCTTCCAATGAAAAAATAATTCTGTATCTGTTAGTTTGTTACTTGTTTGTTTGTTTGCTTTCTTTTCTTTCTTGTTTTTTTTCTCTGTTCGTTTGTAAGTTTATTTGTTTGCTTTCTTTTCTTGTGTGTGTGTGTGTGTGTGTGTGTGTGTGTGTGTGTGTGTGTGTGTGTGTGTGTGTGTGTGTGTGTGTGTGTGTGTGTGTGTGTGTGTGTGTGTGTGTTTGTGTGTGTTGTTGTTGTTGTTGTTGTTCAAAACTGCATAAAGAAATGAGAAACCATTGTGGCAATGATTTTTCGACTGACACAAACATTTTGAATTAACGTGAATCTCTGTCCTTGTCCCCATTTGATGAAAGCAATATCTGTATTGTTAATCTAAGATGGTGAGGCCATGCTTTAAAAAATATCCTTTTTTTATCAGGAAAAGCAACAACAACAAAAACAACAACCAAACAAGGAAACAAACGGAATGAAACTCGACCAGACGCAACGAATCTAACACACGAGAGAAGCAGATTTTTATGTAAACAATCTCACCTCCTTCACCATGAACTCTTTGACTCCCACACCCTGTCCACCAGCATCCTGCATTATCAAGCTGGTGGAAAGGATGAAGGAGTCAAAGGGTTAAATTTTTGCAGTTGGTGGATGGGGTGCGGGAGTCAAAGGGCTAATGTAGTTGCTTTCCTTTTCTTTGCCAAAAATGGTGACCTTGAACAGTGGCTGATTTCATTTAACCTTGCACACTCTTCATGTGTATTCATGCAATCCATCAAGAAGATCCTGCTCATACCAGGTTAAGCGATCAACTAAAATCATTCCACTATAATTCACACACAGTTTGTACGGTCTGATAGTGACACAGAAAATTATACATGGACAATTTCCGAAATGATAATCGAGAAATTAAGCGAGCTGGATATTGGCTCAACAGAAAGAACTGACACAAGATGTGATGTCTTGAGATCAGTTCCATCCACCCACCACACACCACCCACCCGACACAGAACTGGCCTGTTGGCTGCCCATCTTGACGCTTCAATCATTCGATTGTGTGGCAGTGTTTCATGGGTCCACTTCTCTTTCCTCCACATTTTGAGACCTTGCCAGCGCATATGGCTTTGCACAGCCTCAAGGAACGTTATCAGCATACTAGAAACTGATAACAATCCTTTGATCAATGGCCGAAAATTCCCTGCTCAAATACGCTGTACTTTTTTTTTTCTTTTTAACATATTTTGAATAGGCCATGTGAAAAAAGGAAAAAAGCACAACGTATTCGATATTCGCTTTGAAACTAAGAACCATGCATCGAGCACAAGACAGAATCATGCTTGGTATCATCTGGAAAGATCGCAAAACGGCTCAGTGGATCAGAGAAAGAACTGAAGTGCGAGACATCCTGGAAACTATCAACAAACTGAAACGGAACTGGGCAGGACATATCACCAGGAGAATGGACAATCGTTGGACAACCAAAAAAACACGTTATGGATACAAAGAGACGGCACTCACAATAGAGGAAGACGGAAAACTAAATGGAGAGACGACCTAGATGGATTTGACAAGAACTGGAGAGGAAAAGCTCTCGAACGAAGTGAATGGAAGCAGCTGGGGAAGGCCTACGTCCAACAACGGACTTTCGATGGCTGCAAGATGACAGAACAGGCCATGCCCATGGAAATGTACGTGTGTGTGTAGGCGCTCGTTAACACACAATAAAAGGGAATTCCATAAGCACGGAAAACGAAGGACGACTGAACGGCACCGGTACCGGCACCGGCACCGGCACCGGCATCGGCACCGGCACCGGCACGATATAGATCGCTCCAACAAAATGTCATTGTGTGAAACCATCGGTACAGAACGACACCGGAACGATACCGGAACGGCACCGATAACGCTGCGGTACTAGTGCGGTACCTTTCGATTCGGACACATGAGCGATTCTGCCGCTGCCGCAGAGGTTCCACACACAGGATTATGTTGGTTTCACGCTGTCTGTTCCCGCCATCAATATAATTATGCTGCACGGCATTGCGGGAAATGTTCTTCTCACAGAAGGCGGAGAACTGATTGGTTGATTT
>CM060306.1:29510982-29530982 GCA_030674185.1 Monoplex corrugatus | reverse complement strand
TAATTGTATACGGCGGTGCTGAGACAATTACTGCAATGACGCACAACCGCTGTCACCGCAAAAGTAACCAAATTAAACAACGTTCGTGCCATGCTGATTTAATTCAACAAAGGAATATATCTGGCTTATCTCATGCGAAAATCCGATAAATCGGCTGTATATTAGACTGGCTTATCTCATGCGAAAATCCGATAAATCGGCTGTATATTAGACTGTAGAAGGAAGAAAATAATTTTAAAATAACGATGAAACACCGACAGGCAGACAAAGGACTTCCCCGTATCCCCACCCACACGCTCATCCCAGAACAAAGAAGACATAGACAGACGTGTTTTATAATGTGACGGCAGATTCCTGTCAATGACTTCCTTATCGCAGCAGCATTCTTTGTTTAATTCTGGAATCTTTCATTTCGTTCAGAAGCTAAGTGAATTGTTCATCTGGCAGTTAGCGTTTAGCCTGTAGCCTGTAGACCTTTTTGCACTTCCATCATTAAATGTACTTGCAGGTAGGAAGCTGGCATCCAGTGAAGTTTATCACTGATCACCCACACAAAGAAAAAAAATTACTGACATTATACCTGCATCTCTTGTAACCAAGAAAAGCGTCCGAACGAAATAAAAGAAATTTTTGTTTAAGGCAAGTGCACCAATGAATGGGATGAATGGCATCACATTGAGAAAAGTGCACTAATAAATAGGATAAGTGATCATCATCATCATTATCGTCGTCGTCGACATCAGCAGCAGCAGCAGCAGCATCATATTGTTAGTATTACTATTATTATTATTATCATTATTATTATTATTATTATTATTATATATTATTATTATTATATTATTATTATTATTATTATTATTATCATTATTGTTGTTGTTGTTGTTGTTGTTCTTCTTCTTCTTCTTCTTCTTGTTCTTTTTCTTCTTCTTTTTCTTCTTGTTATTATTACTTATAAGGCGCCAAATCTTGATTCAAGAATCAAACCAAGGTACTATATGCTCTTTGCGTGCACTTCCAACAGTCACCAAAGCAATCACCCAACAACGACCAAACCTCCAGGGCACAAAGCACACACAAACTGGGAGGGGGAGACAGGAGGGAAGTGGAGTGTGTGATCCTTGACCCAAATCGTCATCCTCCCTCCCTCACACACACAAACACACACACACACACGCACGCACGCACGCACACACATACACGCGCGCGCGAGCACGCACGCACACACACACACACACACACACACACACACACACACACACACACACACACAGATGCTGAGCTAGGGTATACCCAAGCATGTTCGACGAATGACTCTTGACCCAAGCTGTTATCTTCTCTGTCACGCATACATACATACATACATACATACATACATACATACATACACACATGCATACATACACACATACGTACATACATACATATATACATACATACATACATACTACATTCATACATACATCCATACATACATACATACATAACTCTCCAATATTTGTTTGTTGTTGTTGTTGTTGTTGTTGTTGTTGTTGTTGTTGTTGTTGTTGTTGTTGTTGTTGTTGTGTTGTTAGAAAAGTGTAGAATTAAATACGATAAGTACTATCGTATTGAGAAAAATGTACCAATACACAGGATAAACACTTTACTTAAAGAAATAAACAGTGCCTGAATAACGACAGCAAACTGTCTGACAAAGGCAGATGGTCAAATCAGCAACCACCACTAGCTACAGTGTCAGAACACCATGGAAGCAAAAGTGCAGATCATCGAGTAAAACACAAAAAGAGATGGACTCTGCCATACCTTGAAAGTACACTATGCTTGTTTTCGAGTCACGTTATAAAGATTACAGGATTATGTCGTTTGAAAGAGGCTTTTCGACGGGTACATGCCGAGTGGGTGACACGTCTAACCTCCAGTCGGAAGATTTGGGTTCAATCCTGTACGATAACAGATGGAGATTTTTTCCGATTTTTGAAGTCAACATGTTTATACATGTAAATATGTTCCTTTTATGAAGGTGAGAAACACACATACACATGTCATGTACATGTAATCAAGATTATTCCAGTGGTAGGCTGATAAAATACCAGTATAAAGTATAGACTAGTATAGTCTAGCTAGGGCCTCAGGACCTGGCCAGCTCATGGAATTATGTGCAGGCTTAAGGCATGTGCCACGGTCACCATACACGTGGCACCTGTGACGTTAGTGCAAATGGAATTCGTTCCGAGCGCGGAGACGTTATCTTGAGAAACTGAAAGTGAAACTAAAACTGTGTAGAGACCTGTTAGTGCCGAAACCCTGTTCGTCTTTACACGCACGAAGAACATCAAATATGCACGTTAAAGATCATGTATGTCAGTTCAGTGTCTGGTGACTTATCATCATCATCATCATCAGGTGCCCTGCCGCATGGCATTGGCGATCATGGACTTCCATCTGTCTCTGTCTCTCGTTGCCCCCAGCATCTCTCCCACCCTCCTCGTCCCCTGCCACTCTGCAAGTCCGTCCAGCATTTTCTCCCTGGGTCTACCTGGTGCTCTCTTTCCCTCCAGCTTTCCCGTTGTGACCAGGTGCTCCAAATCCCCCTTCCTCATAAAATGGTCTATAAATGTTGCCTGTCTTTTCCTAATCTTCCTTATGAGTGATCTTCTTGTGTCTGCCTCCATCAAGGCTGTCACGTTTGTTTTCTTTGCTGTCCATAAAACTCTCAACATCCTTCTTAGAAACCACATCTCGGCTGCCTCAATCTTGTTCTGGCTTTGCTTGTTGACTGCCCACGCCTCACATCCGTACAACAGTATTGGTTCTATATAACATTCAAGAACTCTCTTCCTGATGTTAATTGATAGGCATTTGTTGGTAAGACTGCTTGCCATCTTCTTGGATGCTGTTTTGGCTTGGCGACTTATGGAAACATGAAAATACTGAAGAGTGACAAAGAGTGTTTAGAGCCAAAAACCAAGAAAGTGTCTTGTCTCCATCGAGATTCATTTTTTCATACATGTGTATATAAGATAAGACTCATATATGTATACATAGCAGTTGTAAGGTATGCACACGACTATCACCTGTCCACAGTGTTCCTTGTTAGACTGAGACAGGTTTCAGTCAAAATTTTGGAATGCATACACAACTGAGAAGTCGTAAACTAGGCATGAAACATGATAGCTTCTGTTTGTGGCTTGTTCTTCAGAGTTCTTTCTAATGATGTTCTCCTCTCTTTTGTCATCGTCAAAAAGATCTTCGAAGTGCTCTCCCCATTTACCTAATATTTTGTCTGTTTCCATGATAATCATACCACCTTTTGATTTTCAGCAACCGGTCGATGTACATGTCTTTTTCCTGTAAGCTATTTCTTCAGTATTTCTGTACATAAACTAGGGTATATCAATATTGATGTTTTTGTTTCTTGTTATGAAAATAGACATTAATATTTAAGAAATCAATGATGAACATTCATGTCATAAATCCTATCTTTCAGGCCAAAGTTCCGCGAAGTAATGGCACTAGAATAGAGCACATCAAAGCAATAAATTGTCTTTCAGATTTCATAAATGAAAGAAATAATCTAAAGTATCATACACTGAAATAAAACAAAATTTTATTCTCATTAGTATCACATTTCTCTTCCTTGTTTGTGTGTGCGTGTGTGTGGGTGCGTGCGTGCGTGTGTCTGTGTGTATCTGTGTGTGTGTTTGTGCGTGTGTCTGTGTGTGTGTCTGTGTGTGAATGCTTGCTGTTGTTTTTGTCGTTATCGTCGTCGTCGTCGTCCTTGTTGCTGCCGTTTGTGTGTGTGTGTGTGGGGTGTGTGTGTGTGTGGTGTGTGTGTGTGTGTGTGTTTTGTTGTGTGTGTTGTGTGTGTGTGTGTGTCTGTGTGTGTCTGTGTGTGTGTCTGTGTGTGTGTGTGAATGCTTGTTGTTGTTTTTGTTGTTTTCGTCGTCGTCGTCGTCCTTGTTGCTGGCGTTGCTATTATCGTCTTTATCGCGTTTTTGTTGTTGTTGTCGTTATCGTCGTCGTTGTTGTCGTCGTCGTTGTTGTTGCTGCTGCTGTCATCATATTCGTTGTTGTTTTGTTGTTGTCATCCTCGTTGTCGTTGTTTTTGTCGTCATCGTCATCGTGTTGTCGTCGTCGTTGGTGTTGGTGTTGGTGTTGTTGTTGTTGTCATCGTCACCAACGTCGTCGTCGTTGTTGTTGAGAGACGTCAGAAGAAGGGACCAATTATATGAAGGTGTCAAAGATGGCAAGAGACCCTTTAGAATTTGGTGCTGACAACAGTGTCGCTTCTTCTTCTTCCCCCACCTCTCCCCCTGGGCCCCACATCACGAGGTGCATCTTAAGAGAAAGGGGGACACCCTGTTGCATCATTTCCCTGTCAAAATCCCTCTCTCTACCTCCTGCCATGAATCCTCTTTTCCTCCGCTGCTGTAGCAAGCTGTGAGGACAGTGCGACGCCTGCACTATAGACAGTACAACCAGGGAGAAGCTATTTCGGCCTGTGGAGCGTGGAATAGCCTCGCCATTTGCTGCTCCCAGATGCCCCGTCTGACACTCGCTGTGTTCACGCGTTCGGCTATACGATGAAATAACAGTCGTTGTAGATACAATATGCTGCAGGACTTTTTTTTCTTTTTCTTTTTTTTTTCTTTTTTTTTTTTTTTTTTTTTTGTCATCTATGATGATGTCTGTGTGTACCAGTTTTTTTTCTGTGAAAGTTTTTTTCTTATTCATTTTAAAGACGTAGTATAAGCAAATGCAAGACAAACAGCAAAACGCAGTTGGTACAATGTGTCATAAGATCAATTGTGGATTCATGTAAAATATCCATATCTTGGATACACATCTACATGAAGCACAATCATCAATAAAAGAAAAAACAGAACATGACTAACAAACAAACAAAAAACAAGCATGAGCATGTTATTAAATAATGGACTCGCTCCTTGCCGTGTATGAACAACGCTTTGCAACAGTAACATACATAAATATAACACAAATACAAAACAAATCACAGTAAGGAAACAATACAGTATTACAAACCATACTTTAGAGAAAATGGAATATTAAAGATGACTGAAATGTAAAAATACATACAGTACATACTGTTAATATGTTTTAATGCCACTCGCTGCCAAACGAGACGAACAAAATTCTCCAGACACATAAAGTCAATGACAGTATTTATTTTACAAAAAAAAAAGATTTTAAAAAATAACCAGTAAATTTGAAAGAGGGAAAAGTTATCCTTCAAGACCACACACAGTTAACTTTAAATCATACTTAGAATTTAACAGTTGTTTGGAATTATTCTGCGTTGTACCTTTCATTTTGTGCGCAGTGTACATAGAGTAACTATGAAACCGCAAAAGATTGTTTTCAAGAAACAGAAAACACTAAAAAAAAAAAATGAAGCACAAAAAATGTATGTATACTTTTCGTTGAAATACCTGTATTGACAACCGTGCATTTCCAATTTGAAATACATAGCCACACCACAATTGTTTAATTCCATTCACATTTTTGTCACCCACGCATTTCAGACAAGCTATGAGCAGTCACGTAGTTTTGCAAATCTCGATATGACCAACGGATGTGTGCCAGAGAAATCTAAAATATTCATACACACGTTTGGTGGATTAATATTTGCCGTTTTAAGCAGTGGACCAGTCTGGCATTTTTGTTCTGTTATTATTAGATGTCTATTTTATGACTTTTGAAACTAATTTTTATCGATACTTTTAAAACTATAATGATGATCGATACTAATGGCATCACGGTATCTTTGTTCAGTGTATAACCTACAATAACCGAGCGGCACTGTCATGGCCAGCTATTGAGGTGCTCAGTTTACAAGTTATCATCCGCTCAACACACACACACACACACACACACACACACACACACACACACACACACACACACACACACACACACACACACACACACACACACAACAAACAAACACACACACACACACACACACACACTACACACACGCACACGTACACACACCACACACACACCACAACACACACACACACACACACACACATACACATGTACGCACACGTGCACATTCATGCCATGGGAGAGAGAGAGGGATGGGGAGAGAGAGATACACACACTTGTGGTGATTGTGGCTGATGGCTGGTTGGTTGGTTGGATGTTTGCCATTACAGTCATAACCGCCATGTTTGTCATCATCATTACCATCACCAGTATCATGACCACCACGACTGCCACCTACAACCTCTATCATTACTACCACTATTGACTTACAGCATCTTCTACCGCTGTTACTATTACTACTACAGCTGCTCCTGCTACTACTACTACTACTACTATCTACTACTGTCCTCTGCTGCTGCTCTGCTGCAACTACTTCTACTGCTATTACTACTACTAATACTAATACTACAACTATCATTACTATTATTGCTGCTGCTGTTGCTGCTGCTACTGCCGCTGCATTTATTATAACTGCTGCCTCTGCTTTTATCGTAACTGCTGTTGCTGTTGCTGCTGCTGCTGCTGCTACCACTACCATCACTACTGCCACTACTACTGCTGCTGCTGTTGCTGCAGCTACTGCTTCTGCTACTTCTACTCTTGCTATTACTACTGGTATTGCTGCTCCTACTGCCACTACGACTGCTACAGTCACTGCTACTGCTACTACTACGACAACTGCTGCTGCTACTACTTCTGCTGCTACTATTAGTACTGCTAGTGCTACTACTGCTATTTCTACTACTACTGCTTATATCATACTACTACATACTATTACTACTACTACTATTCCTATTACTGTTGCTTCTGCTACTACTACTACCACAACTTCAACTACTACTACTATCATGACTTCTGCTGCTACTACTACCACTATTACTTCTACTGCTGCTGCTGCTTCTGCTGCTACCACTACTACTACTGCTATTGCTTCTCCTACAACCACTACGACTACTAGTATTACTGGTACTGCTACTATTAGAACTACTGCTGCTGCTACTTCTTCTGCTGCTATTACTACTGTTGCTATTACTAATACTACTACTACTACAATAACTACTACTACTACAACTACTACTACAAACTCAACAACAACAACAACTACAACTACACTACTTCTGCTACTACTACAACTACTACTACTACTTCGATTTGATCACTGTTCTAAACCGTATATCCTTACAGAGAACCTATGACGGAGGTAACCGCCAAAACTACACAAGCTGACAACATGGACGCAGAAAACGACATGTCCACGTCCCCTTTGGTGGAGGACATTCAGCACGTGACAGACTACTTCACGCGCCAGCCGTATGTCACTCGTGACGACATGTACCTCTTACTTCAGCTGGACAACACCTCATCAGACAACACGTCATATGGACCAGACAACAGTACTGTTGCTGTCACCGATGTGGGTAGGGACGAGCATTTGGCGAGGATTGAAGTGGCTGTTTTGGCTACCATCTTTACCTTGGTAAGTTTTCTTGTATCATGTCATATCGTATCGTATCGTATCGCATCGTATCGTATCGTGTCCTATTATGTCATCATATATCATATCATGTATTATATCATGGCATAGCATAGCATAGCATATTGTATCATATCGCATCATATCACATCATATCATATCGTATCATATCGTATCATATCGTATCATATCATATCATCTATCAAATCAAATCATATCATATCATGTCATAGCATGGTATAGCAAAGCATAGCATAATATAGCATAGCATATCGTATTGCATCATACATCATATCATATTATATCATATCATATCATATCATATCATATCATATCATACATATCATATCATATCATATCACATCATATATCATATCATATATATCATATATCATATCATATCTATCATATCATATCACATTATATCATATCATATCATATCATATATCATATCATATCATATTATATTATATCATATCATATCATATCGTATCATATCATATACCATATCATATCATATATCATACATCATATCATATCACATCACATCACATCATATCACATCACATCACATCTCCTCATATCATATCATATCGTATTGTATCGTATCAGATGAGATCAGATCAGACCAGACCAGATCAGACCAGACCAGATCATATCATATATCATATCATATCATGTCAGGTCTTATTTATCTATCTTATCGTTCTTATCTTTCTATCTTATCATCTTTTATCTTATCTTCTTATCTTATCTTATCTTATCTTATCTTATCTTATCTTATCTTATCTTATCTTATCTTATCTTATCTTATCATATCATATCATATCATATCATATCATATTATATACAAATGTGGAGGACGGGAGAGCCTTGATAGGGTTTCACAATCATAATCTTGATGCTAGTGATTTATATGACATGTACTTCCTATTCCTATGTCTTTTGTTTATCAGTTTATTGATCTGCTTTTGTGTTGAGCGCTTGGTTTACTTTCATGATTTGATGTCGACTGCTCATGTTTATTGAGTGCTAAGTGCTGAAATGTTGTCTGTTTTTTTCTTTCGTCGTTGTCATCATCATTATTATTATTATTGATGGTGTGCTTCTTCAACCAATCCCCAAAAACAAAGAAGAAAAGAAACTGGCGTCATCTTGATAAATAAATGTTCATGTTCCCCCCCCCCCGCCCTTCTCTCTCTCTCTCTCTCTCTCTCTCTCTCCCTCTCTCATCACCACACACACACACACACACACACACACACACACACACACACACTCACTTCCCACTCTCTCCATGTATGTATATATAATATATATATAATATGTATGTGTATGTATGTATGTATGTATACATATAGATACATACATGCATACAGACATGCATACATACAAACATACATACATACATGATACATTCATACACGCATGCATACATACATACATACATACATACATTCATACATTCATACATACATACATGCATACATACACACATACATACATTCATACATACATTCATACATTCATACATGCATTATGCATGCATATATACATACATGCATACATACATACATATATACATACATAAATTCATACATTGATACATGCATGCATATATACATACATACATACATACATGCATACATACATACATACATTCATACATGCAAGCATACATACATACATACAATACATACGTGCGTACATACATATATACATACATTCATACATTCATGCATGCATACATACATACATAGGCTACATACATACATACATGCATACATACATACACACATACATACATACATAGGCTACATACATACATACATACATACATACATACATACATCATAATCATACATACATACATACATACATACATGCATGCATGCATGCATGCATCATACATACATACATACATACATACATACATACATACATACATACATACATACATACATACATACATACATACATACGCACGTACATACGTACGTATGTAAGTACATATATATACATATATATCTACGAGGATGGACCCTCGATCCATACCTAATTAGCGTTGTGGTCCAACCAATTAAGCGCACCATTATCTAGCACTGAGTGAGCTGTTGACTAACTGACGAATCTGCCGAAGACAGCATGCTAATGGCTTTTGTTGTACGCGGCTTCATCGGAAGATGTGTCTTCTCTTGTTCCTCAGAGTCCATTATCTTTATTCTCCTTCATTAGAACAGATAACAGACATTCTCTCTCTCTCTCTCTCTCTCTCTCTCTCTCTCTCTCTCTCTCTCTCTCTCTCTCTCTCTCTCTCTCTGTCTCACTTCTCTCTCTCTCTCTCTTCTCTCTCTCTCTGTCTCACTTTCTCTCTCTCTCTATTTTCTCTCTCTCTGTCTCACTTCTCTCTCTCTCTATCTCTCTCTCTCTCTGCTCTCTCTCTCTCTCTCTCTCTCTCCCTCTGTGTCTCTCTCTCTCTCTGTCTCACTCTCTCTCTCTCTGTCTCTGTCTCTCTGTGTCTCTGTCTCTGTCTCTGTCTCTCTCTCTCTCTCTCTCTGTCTCTCTCTCTCTCTCTCTCTCTCTCTTTGGCTTTCATCTTCTTCTTCTTTGTTTTCTTCTTATTATGATCTTCTTGTTCCCCTTCCCCCCTCTCTCTCCGTCTCTGTCTGTCTGTTTGTTTGTCTGTCTGTCTGTCTGTCCGTCTGCCTGTCCGTCTGTCTGTCTGTTTGTCTATCTGTCTGTCCGTCAGTCTGTCCGTCACGTCTGTCCACCCGTCTGTCTGTCTGTTTGTCTATCTGTCTGTCTGTCCGTCCGTCTGTCTGTATGTCTGTCTGTCTGTCTGTCTGTCCGTCTTTTTCTTCTGCTTCTTCTTTTTCTTCTGCTTTTACTTCTTCTGCTTCTACTTCTTCTGCTTCTTCTTCTTCTCTTCTTCTTCTCTTCTTCTTCCTCTTCTTCTTCTTCTTCTTTTTCTTCTTCTTCTTCGTCTTCTACTTCTTCTTCTTCGCATTCTTCTTCTTCTTCTTCTTTCTCTTCTTCTTCTTCTTCTTCTTCTTCTTGCAATTCTTCTTCTTCTTCTTCGCAATTTTCTTGCAATTCTTTCTTCTTCTTCTTTCTTCTTCTTCGCTTCTTCTCTCTTCTTCTTCTTCTTCTTCTTCTTCTTCTTCTTCTTCTTCTTCCTTCTTCTTCTTCTTCTTCTTCTTCTTCTTTTCTTCTTCTTCTTCTTCTTCTTCTTCGCATTCTTCTTCTTCTTCTTCTTCTTCTTCTTCTTCTTCTTCTTCTTCTTCTTCTTCTTCTTCTTTTCTTCTTCTTCGCATTCTTCGCTTCTTCTTCTTCGCATTCTTCTTCTTCCATTCTTCTTCGCATTCTTCGATTCTTCTTCTTCTTCTTCGCAATTCTCTTCTTCTTCTTCTTCTTCTTCTTCTCTCTTCTTCTTCTTCTTCTTCTTCTTCTTCTTCTTCTTCTTCTTCTTCTTCTTCTTCTTCTTCTTCTTCGCATTCTTCTTCGCATCTCTTCTTCTTCTTCGCATTCTTCTTCTTCTTCTTCTTCCTTCTTCTTCGCATTCTTCTTCGCTTCTTCTTCTTCCTTCTTCTTCTTCGCATTCTTCTTCGCATTCTTCTTTCTTCGCATTCTTCTTCGCATTCTTCTTCTTCTTCTTCGCATTCTTCTTCTTGCATTCTTCTTCGCATTCTTCTTCGCATTCTTCTTCTTCTTCTTCTTCGCATTCTTCTTCTTCTTCGCATTCTTCTTCTTCTTCTTCGCATTCTTCGCATTCTCTTCGCATTCTTCTTCTTCTCTTCGCGTTCTTCTTCGCTTCTTCTTCGCATTCTTCTTCTTCTTCTTCCTTCTTCTTCTTCTTCTTCTTCTTCTTCCTCGCATTCTTCTTCGCATTCTTCTCTCGCATTCTTCCATTCTTCTTCTTCTTCGATTCTTCCTTCTTCTTCTTCTTCTTCTTCTTCTTTTCTTCGCAATTCTTCTTCTTCTTCTTCTTCTTCTTCTTCTTCCGCATTCTTCTTCTTCTTCTTCGCTTCTTCTCTTCTTCTTCCTTCTTCTTCTTCTTCTTCTTCTTCTTCGCTTCTTCTTCGCATTCTTCTTCTTCTCGCATTCTTCTTCTTCGCATTCTTCTTCTTCTTCTTCTTCTCTTCTTCTTCTTCTTCTTCTTCTTCTTCGCATTCTTCTTCGCATTCTTCTTCGCATTCTTCGCATTCTTCTTCGCTTTCTTCTTCTTCGCATTCTTCTTCTTCGCATTCTTCTTCTTCGCATTCTTCTCGCATTCTTCTTCTTCTTCGCATCACTCGCATTTTCTTCGATTCTTCTTCGCTTCTTCTCTCGCATTGCTCCGCATGTCTCTTCGCATTCTTCTTCTTCTTCTTCTTCGCATTCTTCTTTTCTTCCATTCTTCTTCTTCTCTTCGCTCTCGCATCTCCGCATTACTTCTTCTCTCTCGCGTTCTTCTTCGCATTCTTCTTCGCATTCTTCTTCTTCTTCTTCGCATTCTTCTTCTTCTTCTTCTTCGCGTTCTTCTTCGCATTCTTCTTCGCATTCTTCTTCGCATTCTTCGCATTCTTCTTCGCATTCTTCTTCGCATTCTTCGCATTCTTCTTCGCATTCTTCTTCGCATTCTTCTTCGCATTCTTCTTCTTCTTCGCATTCTTCTTCGCATTCTTCTTCGCATTCTTCTTCGCATTCTTCTTCTTCGCATTCTTCTTCTTCTTCGCATTCTTCTTCGCATTCTTCTTCTTCTTCTTCTGGGGCGCCACACTAAAGCACTGTTCACCAGATTCCTTCAGCTGTATCGGCTGTGTGCCAAAGCATGGGTCCTTGCAACTGGTTTCTCTGTCCATACTCCGATGTTGTCAGTCCATCGTTTTACCTCCGTCTCCCTCCCACAACAGTTCCCTGGAGGACTGACTTAGTAAGGCCATTGGAACTTGTTACATAATCACACTCACGTAGTTTTTCTTTTCTTAAGTGAAGTCATCAGAATTTCATATGGTCAAGTTAGCTTGCTTGATGTTTGGTGCACTTAGGCATTCACGCATGGGTGACATAATTACATTTATGTATTGGTAATATGATCAGTATGTGTGATGTTGAGTATCTTGAGATAACATCTCATTTCCATGGCCTGGGATCGTCTTTCCAGATCTGCTGTGGGGGTCTATATCTCGCCGGTGTGCAAAAAGATGGAATATACCTGCGCACGTAAGAGCTTGATCTTGTGTTTCATGGAAATGTTTTTTGTCCTTCTGTACAGGTTTCAGCCTAGACAATGCTGTTGTTGTCTTTGCTACCCTTGAAACGATTTCTGGCTTGGCTCTCTCGTTGTTAATGAATAATCTCGGGTAAGTGATTTGTTGAACAGTTTCTATCTTCAATCCATGGGCTGTTATATTAACAGTGATGGTGGTGTTGTTGCCGATCATCAATTTGGTCATCTGGGTGCTGATTTCCGTGCCATATCTTGTCCATGTTTCATGTAATCTTGGAACAAGCTTGGGGCGAGTTCTTGTCTATTGCCTGCCAAACTATCGATGTCATCTGTGAAACGAGAGTTTCTGATGGGTTTTTTTTTTCCAATGCTGACTGTGCTGACATTATCTTCATATGCATCAATACGTTCGAGGATTATGTTGAAAAGCGTGGGGGACAGAAGACAACCCTGACGAAGTCCAACTAAAGTATGGAATCACTCTCCAATACCATCCTGAGTAAGTACCGCACTGGTTGCTGCGGAGTGCTGGACGGTATTGATTAGCTTTTGCCCGACGATGATTATTTTTCATTGTTGCTCAAAGTGCCTCTTGCTATAGTCTGTCAAACGCCTTTTTTATTTCTATGGTGACATGGTAGAAGTCCTGGTGATGTTAGAGTTGTTTTTCATAAAGGGTGCACAGGTTAAAGACCTGTTCAAAAATGTATTAAATTTTAATGTTCATTTTTAAACTTCCAATGAGAAAATATTCTGTAAAAATTCTGTATATTGTGCGTCAACATTTTCTTTTCATTTTGTGTAAAAAGATTTTTTGTTTGTTTGTTTGTTTGTTTGTTTGTTTTTCGGTCCCCCCCCCCCCCCACCCCCTCCTGTTTTGTGTTTTATATTTTATTTTTGGTTTGTTTTGTTTTTGTCACTCTTTGTTGCCACATTGTATGTTAGATGTCTGTTTGTTGTGAAACAAAAAATGAATTATAAAAAGTTTTTAAAAAGTGCTTTTTCTGCCCTTGCAAAATCCGGCCTGTTCTTCAGCAATAACGGTACCTGTGTGTGGCTGTAATCTATTCAGAATGATTTTGATCATTCCTTTGCTGGCATGACTGATCAAACTGATAGTGCAGTAGTTCTGGCAGTGCCGGAGATTTTCCTTTCTTGGGATGGATGACGATCAGTGATTGGGCCCATGGCGTGGGCCATTCGTCTGTGGGCCAGATTGTGTTGCTGATGGCAGCGAAGATACTGGTTACTGCCTCTCCGCCATATTTGCAGAGTTCTGCAGGAATGTTATCAATTCTTGTCAGCTTACCATATGTCAGCAACTTCAGTGATACTGCAACTTCCTCAAAGAGTATTGTGAAGTCATCTTCGTTTTTTGAATCTTGTACTTTTATCACTCTTCGATCTCCTTGGCTGTGTTTGTTGTATAATTCAGAGCAGAACTCTGTCCATCTTTTTATGATGGTTCTTTCCTTTATGAGACAGTTGCCGTCTTTGTCAAAAATGGTGCTGTCTGTACTTCGCTTTTGTTTGGTCAAGTCCTGTCTTATCTTAAAAGATCCTTAATTATTTAGTGTAAAAGCTTCAACTCTGACCTGATATTTATTAACGTATTCATTGTTAACTATTTATGTTGATTCATAAATGAGTTATGTCTAGTGTACACCTCCTTCGGGCGAGGGCTGGATGTAAGAACAAAGTATATCAATTGTTTTATTACGCATCTTCGTAAAGATTGTGTGTGTGTGTTTTGTTGTTGTTGTTGTTGTTGTTATTGTTGTTGTTTATTTGTTTGTGTGTGTGTGTGCGTGTGTGTGTGTGTGTGGTTATTGTTTTTGCTCTCTTGTTCTCTCTCTCTCTCTCTCTCTCTCTCTCTCTCTCTCTCTCTCTCTCTCTCTCGTCCTCTCCCTCTCCCTCTCTCTCTCACTCTCTCTCGCTGTCTCTTTGTTTCTTTCTCTCTCTCTCTCTCTCTCTCTCTCTCTTTCTCTCTCTCTCTCTCTCACTCTCTCGCTGTCTCTCTCTGTTTTTGCTGTCTCTCTGTCTCTGTCTCTCTGTCTCTTTCTCTCTGTCTCTGTCTCTCTGTGTCTGTGTCCTCTCCTCCGTCTTCTCTACTCTCATCATCTCTCTCTTCTTCCTCTTCGTTTCTTCGACTGTCTGTTTCACCATTGTCGTCTTTAGTTCTGTTTATTTCGTTTGCCGTCATCAGCTAATGTCAGTGTCCGTGTCTAATTTTTGCTCTTTGTTTATTCTCTCTCATGAGACTCTATATCCATCTTACATTTTCTACCCACCCGCTTCTCATTCTCTCGGTCTCATTGTACTTCTCTCTTCTCATCATGCGATCACTTGGCTTCTTTCTCTCTCTTCATTCACTCGTCATCGCTGCCACTGTTTCGCTAGCTCTCTGTCTCTATCTCCTTTCTGTTCTTCATGTCATCTGTCTCTGTCTCTTGTCTTCTGTCTCCTGTCATCTACTTCATTGCTCCGTCATCTCGCTCTCTCCGCGCAAATCCAACCATTGCGCCATATCTCAAGTTACGGACCCACATCCAACACTCTCTGCTCAAGTCTTGTTATCTCTCCATGAAAGGATGAGGACCATGGTTAATTCCCTCACCCTTAATGAGTTTGTTCATCAGGCGATCAGCTTGGCTTCTTTCTGCTTGGATTCGGTCGTTGGACACGACTGTCACTGGTATGATCTCATGTTCTCAATTTGAATGGTTTTGTAAGTTGTAGTACTAAAGTAATGATTCGGGTCTGCAACCTGATGGAATATCTCGAAAGGATTACGAGACGTTATTGTCATATGTGGTTAATCCTGAATTATGTTGTTTATCAGGCAGATAGATGTTGCGTTGGTTGGTGTTGGTTGGTTGTGTTGGTTGGTTGGTTGGTTGGTGGTTGAATGGTTGGTTGGTTGGTTGGTTGGTTGTATGTTTGGTTGAATGATTGGTTGGTTGGTTGGTTGGTTGGTTGGTTGGTTGGTTGGTTGGTTGGTTGGTTGGATGTTGTGGTTGGTTGGTTGGTTGGTTGGATTGTTTGGTTGAATGGTTGGTTGGTTGGTTGGTTGGTTGGTTGTTGGTTGTTGATTGTGTTGGTTGGTTGGTTGGTTGGTTGGTTTTGGTTTTGGTTTGGTTGGTTGGTTGGTTGGTTGGTTTAGATGGGTTTGGTTTGGTAAGTTGGTTGGTTGGTTGTTGGTTGTTGGTTGGTTGGTGGTTGGTTGGTTTGGTTGCTCGATTGCTTATTTGCTTGCTGAATGGTTGGTTGGTTAGTTTAATGTTTGGTTGGTAAGTTGGTTGGTTGGTTGGTTGGTCGGTTGGTTGGTTGGTTGGTTTGGTTGGTTGTGTTGGTTGGTTGAATGGTTGGTTGGTTGGTTGGTTGGTTGGTTGGTTGGTTGCTCGGTTGCTTGTTTGCTTGCTTGAATGGTTGGTTGGTTGGTTGGTTGGTTGGTTTAATGTTTGGTTGGTAAGTTGGTTGGTTGGTTGGTTGGTTGGTTGGTTGGTTGGTTGGTTGGTTGTTGAGTTGGTTGGTAGTTGGTTGGTTGGTTGTTGGTTGGTTGGTTGGTTGGTTGGTTGGTTGGTTGCTCGATTGCTTATTTGCTTTCTTGAATGGTTGGCTGGTTAGTTTAATGTTTGGTTGGTAAGTTGGTTGGTTGGTTGGTTGGTCGGTTGGTTGGTTGGTTGGTTGGTTGCTCGGTTGCTTGTTTGCTTGCTTGAATGGTTGGTTGGTTGGTTGGTTGGTTGGTTGGTTGGTTGGTTGGTTGGTTTAATGTTTGGTTGATTGGTTGGTTGGTTGGTTGGTTGGTTGGTTGGTTGGTTGGTTGGTTGGTTGGTTGGTTGGCTGAATGGTTGGTTGGTTGGTTGGTTGTGTTGGTGGTTGGTTGGTTGGTTGGCTGGTTGGTTGGTTGACTGAATGGTTGGTTGAATGGTTGGTTGGTTGGTTGGCTGAAAGATTGATTGGCTGGTTGGTTGAATGGTTGCTTGCTTGCTTGCTTTTTTCTGTTTGGGATTTTTCTTCGTCTGTTTGTTATCTGGAGGATATGATGGGGGGCTGTGGTTAGTGCTCGCGTTCTCAAGATTACACAGTAAACATCACGGTGCACAGGTGGCTTAGTGGTTAAATCACTCATCTGTGAAGCGAGGGTGTCCGACTTCTTTTTCGTTTCTGTTCGATCATGGTGACGTCTCTCACGGTCAGCCCGGTGGTTTGGAGGAAAAACGTGATCATCAAAATATCCTCTTTGTTCTTCCACATGTCACGATAATGATGATGATGATGATGATATGATAATAACAATAATATTATTATCATTATTATTAACAAAGGAATTAAAAATACCAGCGACGACGACGACGACGACGGATGATGATGATGATGATGATGATGATGATGATATGATGATGATGATGATGATGATGATGATGATGATAAACGATGATGATGATGATGATGATGATGATGATGATGATGATGATGATGATGATGACGACGATGATGAGATGATGATGATGATGATGATGATGATGATGATGATGATGATGATGATGATGATGATGATGATGTCATTGATGATGATGTCGTCATTGATGGTGATGTCATTGATGATGTTGTCATTGATGATGATGTCATAGATGATGATATTGATGATGATGACGACGACGAAGATGACGAGGATGATAGGGCGCTTAATCTTGATGTGTAAATCAAATCCAAGCGCATACTTTCATCGTTCACTTAAACTTTCACCCTCAATGACACCAAAAAAAACGAAAGTTACAAACCACATACATCCTGGGCGGGGGAGGTCAGGAGGAGAATGGGATAAGCGCGGTAGGGTGAAGGGGAAATCACTGCTGGACAAAAAACAAAATATATGTCTTTATGTTAAGACTTCTTGAAAGAATCTGCGACTGTTGAGAGAGACAGAGAAAGCTCAGTCCAATTATTTGGACCAGACACATAAACAAATGATGTCAGAAGCAGAATGAAGAGGTCAAGTCAAGCTGTACATTCTGGGGTGGCTGAAAAGACTGTCAATACACGTAGAGAAGAACTTATTGGTTTTCTATTAAATTCTTTTGAGTAACAGGCAACCAGAGGAAGAATTGAAGCAAGGGAGTGACACGATTATACTTCTTTTTATGGATGGACAAGACAGACCACAGAACTCTGGATACGCTGGAGGTAAGTGAAAGAAAAAGCAGGCAAGCCAGAAAGCAGAAAGATAAAAAAAAATAATGAACGATACGAGACAAGACGAGAAAAGTCGCAAGAGAGAACACTGGATACGCTGGAGGCAAGTGACAGAAAAAACAGGCAGTCCAGAAAGCAGACAGATACAATGAACGATACGAGACAAGATTAGTAAAGATGCAGGTGCAGATGTCGCTTCAGTTGAAAGATACTCCGGCAATTTGAACTGAATCTCCGCAGCTGACACGTCACAGGACCGACATGTTTGGTTAATGAATTTCTGCATAGAGAACCAAGGTTCAAGAACCACTCCCAGGTTGTTGACTGAATCAGAACGTACAAAAGGATTATCATTTATTTGGAGAGAACAGACTGTTGCAGTAGAAAGTTTACCATTGGTGCCAGAGAGCATTGCTTGTGTCTTACCTCTGTTCAGCTGCAGCCCGTTCTGTGTTATACAATTTTGGATTTCAATATAGCAACTAGAAGCTTTAGAGAAAGAGGTGTTTCGTCATATCGTATCGTATCATATCATATTGTATCATATCATATCATATCATATCATATCATATCATATCATATCATATCATATCATATCATATCAGATCAAATCAGATCATATCAGATCAGATCAGATCATATCATATCGTATCATATTATATCACATCACATCAGATCACATCACATCAGTTCACATCACATCAGATCACATCACATCACATCACATCACATCACATCACATCAGACCACATCACACCACATTGTTTCAGATCACGTCATATTGTGTTGAGTTTTTTCACAGCATCTTGTGTGGTACTGCATCATATCATAGATCGTGTTATATTGGATTAGATTGTATCATAACACATCGTATTAGATTGTATCGTATCATATTACATTCTACCGTATTTTCATCCTGTACAGTGCAAACCACTGTGTGATCTCTGCGTTTCATAAAGAGACAAGAAATGAGCACGATTGTTCCGGAGAAGTTCCGCATACAGAGAGAGCTAGCTGCCTGTTTTTCTCTCGTAAAGAAAGAATATGAAGTGTGTGCGTCACGAGTCTGCCTAATTCCTCATGGTTTCAGGAAGTGTCAGAAATAAAACAGTGTTCGTCACTGATGATGCACGCTCGTTACAAACCTGTCTTTTGTACAACAAACAAATCATTAGACGAAGACACTTTCCCTTGTTTCTAAAGAAAATATGAACAAATGAAACAAACGAACAGTAAAAAGAAAAGGCATCAGAGCAGCTATTCATTTATGAATATATAGTATGGTATGCCACATAGGAGGTTACACAAATGAAACGAATATATGGTATGCTACATAGGAGGTTACACAAATGAAACGAATATATGGTATGCTACATAGGAGGTTACACAAATGAAACGAATATATGGTATGCCACATAGGAGGTTACACAAATGAAACGAATATATGGTATGCTACATAAAAGATTTTACACAAATAAAACCAATATATGGTATGCTACATAAAAGATTTTACACAAATGAAACGAATATATGGTATGCTACATAAAAGATTTTACACAAATAAAACCAATATATGGTATGCTACATAAAAGATTTTACACAAATGAAACGAATATATGGTATGCTACATAAAATATTTTACACAAATGAAACGAATATATGGTATGCTACATAAAATATTTTACACAATAAAACCAATATATGGTATGCTACTAAAATATTTTACACAAATAAAACCAATATATGGTATGCTACATAAAAGATTTTACACAATAAACCAATATATGCTATGCTACATAAAAGATTTTACACAATGGTATGCTACATAAAAGAGGTTGTACAGATAAAACCAATATATGGTATGCTACATAAAAAAGGTTGTACAAATAAAACCAATATACGGTATGCCACATAAAAGAGGTTGTACAAATTAAACCAATATATGGTATGCTATATGAAAGAGGTTGTACAAATAAAACCAATATATGGTATGCTACATAAAAAAAAAGGTTTGTACAAATAAAACCAAGATATGGTATGCTGCATAAAAGAGGTTGTACGAATAAAATCACACATCACACATTTACAAATATACAATATGGTATACTC
>CM060306.1:29500982-29503482 GCA_030674185.1 Monoplex corrugatus | reverse complement strand
AATGTCAGCCATGACTATATTTATAAATCTTTGTTTCGTGAAAACGTCGCTGTAAAATTTAATGACTTTGTTTTATGCTCCTTGCCACAAGGACAAAAATGTCAATGGCAATAAACCATTTTCTCAGTTTCAGTTTCAGTTCACTTCTTCCCTCTCTCTACTCTCTCTCTCTGCTTGTCTCTCTCTCTCTCTCCTCTCGTCTCTTCTCTCTCTCTCTCTCTCTTCCTCTTCTCCCTCTTCTGTCTCTGTCTCTCTTCTCTCTCTCCTCCTCTCTCTCTCTTCTCTTCCTCTCTCTCTCTCTCTCTCTCTCTCTCTCTCTCTCTCTCTCTCTGTCCCTGTCCCTGTCCCTGTCCCTGTCTGGTTTGAAAATGTGCCAGCAGGCCAGCAAAACCTTCGTGGTAGTTTAGGAACGGGTTCCATCACCACTTTTGGACAAACGTCTCGAATTTATGAAGCTGAGGTTACTGCGAATATACTGCATGTACTTTGTCCTAGCGATTCTACTGTCTATTTCTTCTTTTTTTCTTCTTTTTCTTTTGCTTCTTCTTCTTTTTTCTTCTTCTTTCTTCTTCTTTCTTCTTCTTCTTCTTCTTCCTTCTTCTCTTCTCTTCTTCTTCTTCTTCTTCCTTCTTCTTCTTCTTCTTCTTTCTTCTTCTTCTTCTTCTTCTTCTTCTTCTTTCTTCTTCTTCTCTTCTTCTTCCTTTTCTTCTTCTTCTCTTCTTCCTTTTTCTTCCTTCTTCTTCTTCTTCTTCTTCTTCTTCCTTCTTCTTCCTTTTCTTTCTTCCTTGTTCTTCCTTCTTCTTCTTCCTTGTTCTTCCTTCTTCTTCTTTTCTTCTTCCTTTTCTTCCTTCTTCTTCTTCTTCTTCTTCCTTGTTCTTCCTTCTTCTTCTTCCTTGTTCTTCCTTCTTCGTCCTTGTTGTTGTTGTTGTTTGTTGTTGTTTTGTTGTTCTTCTTCTTCTTCTTTGTTCTTCCTTGTTCTTCTTTCTTCTTCTTCTTTTCTTCTTCTTCTTCAAGATAGAGACAGAGAGACTGAGAGAGACAGAGAAAAAAAGGAACCTTTCAGAGAATGAAAGGGCCTCAAAGAAGAGCTATTTCATTCTTTCCTGGTCTGATCACTGGGTTTGACCTGGCCGGTGTGTACTGTGTGGCTACGTCCCTCGGCTTTTCATCTCCACACGTTGCCATTCAGCCTGTAACATGATAACTAACGACTGGGTCCAAATGGGTCATGCAGCGCATGGGCTGCTCCGGAGCTCGGGAGGTGATTGCCTGGCCAGTGGTAAAGCATTGTTGCTCTGGGTCACACGTAGCACGCTTGAATGTTTCTTAAAATAGCATAAAAGTCCTTTGTGTCAGAAAAAAGGGAGACAGTTAAAATGATTTGACCATCGTTTAAATTCTGACTTTCAGGCAGTGGTAGGCAACGTGTGCGTGTTGGTGGCGCTGGGCCGGCGGCGTAAGGTGACGTCCAGAATGCACATGTTCATCCTGCACCTGAGTGTGGCGGACCTGCTGGTGGCCTTCTGCAACATCCTGCCACAGATCGCTTGGGATCTCACCGGTACTTTCCGTGGGGGTGACTTTCTCTGTAGGCTGGTCACTTTCCTGCAGGTGAGATGTGCTTTCAGTGTGTGTGGGTGGTGGGTGGGTGTTTCGTGTGTTCGTGTGTGTGTGTGTGTGGTGTTGTGGTGTGTGTGTGTGTGTGTGTGTGTGTGTAGGGGGGGTGTTCTTGTGTTTGTACGCGTGTTTGTATGTGTTTATACTGTTACTGCTAGGTGTGTGTTTGCGTGTACGTGTGTGTGAGCGTGTGTGTATATGTGTGTGTGTTGTGTGTGTGTGTATTTGTGTGTTTGTGTCTGTGTATGTGTGTCTCTGTATGTGTATGTGTTAGTGTGTGTATGTGTATGTATATATGTGTGTCTCTTGTGTGTATGTGTTAGTGTGTGTATGTGTATGTATATATGTGTGTCTCTGTATGTGCGTGTGTATGTGTGTGTCTGCGTGATGTGTGTGTCTGTGGTGTGTTTTGTGTGTGTGTTGTGTGTGTGTGTGTGTGTGTGTGTGTGTGTGGTGTGTGTGTGTGTGTGTGTGTGTGTGTGTGTGTGTGTGTGTGTGTGTGTGTGGACGATGATGATGATGATGATTTAGAAAAATAAATGAATGATGATGATGGGTGGTGGTGATGATGATAATGATGATGATGATGATGATGATGATGATGATGATGTATGATGATGATGATGATGATGATGATGGAGAAGACGACGACGACAACACGACGACGACGATGATGATGATGATGACGACGATTCTAATAATGATAATAACAATAATAACAAAGTGGCGTACATCAGCAGACCTGTAAATGTTTATTTGCAAAAAGTGACGGACCTGTTGCAGGTGTTTGTGATGTACCTGTCCACTTACGTGCTGGTGATGACAGCAGTGGACAGGTACAGGGCCATCTGCTATCCACTGTCCAACTACAACTGGACCCCAC
>CM060306.1:29488482-29495982 GCA_030674185.1 Monoplex corrugatus | reverse complement strand
TGATGATGATCGTGCTGCTGTGTGTGTGTTTGGTAAGAACGCTTTTCATTTCTGCTCGAATGCTGTGTTTGGCCAGGCCTATTGTATCAGGCTATTTCTGAACGTGGATGTATTAGATTAATTAAAAGAGAAATTCCGACACTCTTCATCCTCCACAGGCGATACACGCTACGTCCCAACCACCCCACTGTCCACCACAAACAACAACGTGCCTTCACCCAGACGGTGGCCGCCCAGCCGTAACAGTTCCACCAGCTCACAGCACGTCAACGGCCGACACTGGATGCTGAGGCCTCGGGCACACAGCATCAAAGGCTTCTCCCGCGCCAAGCTGAAGACGGTCAAGCTGACCTTTGTGGTCATCCTGGGCTACCTCTTCTGCTGGTCGCCCTTCTTCATTTCGCAGATCTGGTGGTTGTATGACCCATCACAGGAGAATAGTGAGTTTGGGATTGTTGGAGTGAGGAGGGGGGGGGGGCAAGGGGGGGGGGCGGGGTTCGTAGGGGTGTCGGTGGTTGTGGTTTGGGGTGGTCGCTGTGGTGATGGTTGTGGTGACGATGTTGGTGGCGGTATGTATTATGTGTGAGCGTGCGTGTATGAGCACGTGAGTTGTGTGCGTTGTGTGCAGTGTGTGTGTGTGTGTGTGTGTGTGTGTGTGGTGTGTGTGTGTGTGTGTGTGTGTGTCTGTGTCTGTGTGTCTGTGTCTGTGTCTGTGTCTGTCTGTGTCTGTATCTGTCTGTCTGTGTCTCTGTCTGAGTGTGTGTCTGTCTGTGTCTGTGTCTGTCTGTGTCTGTGTCTGAGTGTGTGTGTGTGTGTGTGTGTGTCTGTGTCTCTGTGTGTATGTGTCTGTGTCTGTCTGTGTCTGAGTGTGTGTGTGTCTGTGTCTGTGTCTGAGTGTGTGTGTGTGTGTGTGTGTGTGTGTGTGTGTGTTGTGTCTGTGTCTATGTCTGTCTGTGTCTGTGTCTGTCTGTGTCTGTGTCTGAGTGTGTCTGTGTCTGTGTCTCTCTGTGTCTGTCTGTGTCTGTGTCTGAGTGTGTGTGTGTCTGTGTCTGTGTCTGTGTCTGAGTGTGTGTGTCTGTCTGTGTCTGAGTGTGTGTGTGTCTGTGTCTGTGTCTGAGTGTGTGTGTGTCTGTGTCTGTGTCTGTCTGTGTCTGTGTCTGTCTGTGTCTGTGTCTGAGTGTGTCTGTGTCTGTGTGTGTGTGTGTGTCTGTCTGTGTCTGAGTGTGTGTGTATCTGTGTCTGTGTCTGAATGTGTGTGTCTGTGTCTGTCTGTGTCTGTGTCTGTCTGTGTCTGTGTCTGAGTGTGTCTGTGTCTGTCTGTGTCTGTCTGTGTCTGTGTCTGTCTGTATCTGTGTCTGAGTGTGTCTGTGTCTGTGTCTGTGTCTGTGTCTGAGTGTGTGTGTGTCTGGTGTGTGTGTGTCTGTCTGTGTCTGTGTCTGTCTGTGTCTGTGTCTGAGTGTGTCTGTCTGTGTCTGTGTCTGTCTGTGTGTGTGTGTCTGTGTGTGTGTCTGTCTGTGTCTGTCTGTGTGTGTGTCTGTCTGTGTCTGTGTCTGTGTCTGTGTCTGTCTGTATCTGTGTCTGAGTGTGTCTGTGTCTGTCTGTGTCTGTGTCTGTCTGTCTGTGTGTGTCTGTGTCTGTCTGTGTCTGTGTCTGAGTGTGTGTGTGTGTGTGTCTGTGTGTGTGTGTCTGTGTCTGTGTCTGTCTGTGTCTGTCTGTGTCTGAGTGTGTGTGTCTGTGTCTGTGTCTGAATGTGTGTGTGTCTGTCTGTCTGTGTCTGTGTCTGAGTGTGTGTGTCTGTGTCTGTCTGTGTCTGTGTGTGTGTGTCTGTTCTGTCTGTGTCTGTGTCTGAGTGTGTGTGTGTATGTGTGTGTATGTGTCTGTCTGTCTGCGTCTGTCTGTGTCTGTGTCTGTGTCTGAGTGTGTGTGCATGTGTGTGTGTGTGTGTGTGTGTGTGTGTGTGTGTGTGTGTGTGTGTCTGTGTGTGTGTGTGTGTAATTGTGTGTGAGGGCGCGCGCGCGCGTGCATACACTAACGCACTTTTGTTTAAAATGCACCGCATGTACAAAAAGTGAAAGACACAAATTGTTCTTTCCGTGTTTAAACCGTCCGATGAATGGCTTGACGGATGGAGGATACATTATACACGTAATTAACAGTAATTCATGTAGTAGAGTTCTCCCATCTTAACATAATATAAGGTTCGTGGCTCAAGTTTCAGGTATGTGCAACACGAAAAACACAAAAATAGAATCAGAACGTGTATTTAACCCTTTGACTCCCGCACCCTGTCCACCAGCATCCGACATTGTCAACCATGCCAGCAAAGCAAAACCGTAACTCTTTGACTCCCTCACCCTATCCACCGGCTTCCTGCGTGAGGAGTCAAAGGGTTAAGTTTTTGCAGTTGATAGATTGGGTGAAGGAATGAAAGGCGCAAATTTTCGGTCAACTGGCTTTTGTCTAGTGTTACAAAAGACAATTTAAGAATAAATACACAATACTTAGCAGGAAAAATAGACACTGTCGAAATGACAGTGGTAAAATTGTTTTCATTCTTCGGATAAGTGTTATGCATTTATTCTTTGCTGTCCTTCGTATACGTTTAACAAAGACCAGTTGGCCGAAATTTTGCGTCTGTCTTCTTTTGGTTGGATCAAATACGACTTATGATTCAAGTTTGGTTGGTTTGTTCGCTGGGTGGTGGTGGTGGTGGTGATGAGTAGTGAGTGGTGAGTGGTGGTGGGGTGGTGGTATTGTTGTGTGCTGGGGGTGATGATGTTGGTATTTTTGTTGTTGTGGTGGTAGTGATGGTATTGTGGTGGTGGTGGTGGTGGTATTGGCATGGTGGTGGTGGTGATGGTTGTGGTGATTGGTGGTGGTGGTATGATGGTGATGGTATTGTGTTGGTGGTGGTGGTGGTACCGTGGTACCAACACTGTGTGTCTTGTCTCATTGTTCAGACAGTGCCGTGGTGATCATGGTTCTCCTCAGCTCTCTCAACAGTTGTTGCAACCCGTGGATCTACCTGGCCTTCTCCGGCAACCTCCTCCGCCACCTCTTCCCCTGCACTGCCACCCCCTGCTGTCCACCCGGTATCTTCCGCCGCACCCCTTTCCTGCTGCAGACGCCCTCCAACAGCCCCCCACGGCGAGCCCTGGAGCTCCTTGGCTTTCCCGCTGCCGCTCGCCCCGCGCTGGCAGACGCCCCGAAGAACACGAGTCCTGGAGGCATCACCACTACTCCGGAGTGTGAAGCTAGAGATCTTCAGGGAGCTGGTGGTAGAGATCTTCAGAGGCGTGAGGCGAAAGGTCTTCAGGGATGTCATGATGCTAGAGGTCGTCAGGGGGGTGATGCTAAATGTCTTCAAGGATGTGATGTGAAAGGACTGCAAGGGGATGATGACGATTCTCTTCACCAGCCTCAGCCTCCTCCACGTCACAGTTTTCTGACGTCACTGCTGATCATGCGGATGGCGTCACGCAACAAATCACAGGTGACGGTCCCCGCGCAGCAGTCTGCTTCTGCCGAGTCCTTGCCGATGCAGAGTCGTTACGCTGACGTGTGGCTGCACGGGGGAGACCTACCCTCAGAACGTCACGCTACGTTTCCTAACGGAGGAGGACCATCACTCTCAAAGACGGGTCTGCCACCTGACCATGCCGAAGTCCTCCAGTTGTTAAACATGAACAGACAAACATCCCCGGCCTTTGGACATCCAGGTTCGGTCTCCAACGGACACGTCATCGGCAGGAAGATGAAGATCCCCCCAGATCTGATCATCCAAGCTCTCAACGAGGATGCTGGCTCTTCGTGTTCATCCCTTGGGCGGGAGTCTAGCAGCGGGAGCAATCCCCGCTCCCCTCATTCCGTCAAGCGTACACGTCTGCACGAGCGGCCAGCCCAGGAGGTGGCTGAGGCTCAGCTCAAATGGGAACACAACATGGGAATCAGGGGATCTTCTGCTGCTACTGCCCCTTCTACTTTCACTTTCGATGTGGATATGCACTGACGTCCGGTATGTAAATGTCGTGTCAATATACCCCCCCCCCCTCCCAGCCCAAAGCAGTAGCCCTGAGCACCTGGCTATGCTGCTCAGAGACTGGACGTCCTACTAATGACACATTCAACAGTTATTTTGGTTCCACCTACGATGTCTGTGCAACATCTGCAATTTACGTGGCAAGCTGAAGTGTCTATATTCAAGTTCTGAAGAAGTGTGGCTTTCAAAGTATGAAGTTTGTAGGCCTCGACTTTTCTTCTCAGTTTGACCGTAAAATCGAATTGAACGTCTAGTCCTTCGGAAAGGGACGAACCTCTAGTCGGACCCGTGTGCCTTCTCGATGCGCACACTCAAGATCCCACGGCGGCAGTTGACAGTCGTGAAGAGCAGGGTATTGCCCGGCTGCCTTGGTATAAAAGATTGGACGGATAGGTAGATTTCCCAGGCCCCACCCCTTGAAGACCAATTAGCCTTCTTGCCTTTCTGATGTCTTGGTGAAAAAAATGTGAATATGAATTTGAAGCGAGGGGAGGGGATGGGCGCCGCCCTCGTGGTGCTGGCCACGGGAAAAGTTTAGGTCTGTGCCACCTCATTCCCCTACGACCCCAGGGGTTATGGACCTGGCCAGCTCATGCGTTTATGTGCAGGCTTAAAGCTTGTGCCGTGATCATTCTGGATCTTCTCCATCACATGGCACCTGTGACGTCAGTGCACATGGAATTCATTCCGAGCGCAGAAACGTCATCTTGAGAAATTGAACCTGAACTGAACTGATGATTCAAATGCATGTCAAAGTGTTCGTTTAAATCAAGTAACTGTCTTCTGCCTTTGTTCTAAGATGATTCAAGTGCATGTCAATGGGTTAATTTAAACCAAGCGATTGTCTTCTCTCTTTGTACTAAGATATTCAAGTGAATGTCTTCATTTCTCGTTATAGAAGATAAATCGATTGTACATAAAGGTTCCCCTCGTTTTCAGATAAATCAAGTGACTGATGGTTACATTCAAGAAATGGCGGTCTGTATATCGATCTATCTCTGATGACATGACACTGGATCAGATGCCTAGCACAAAGATTCTCTGCCTGAAGATTTTAGGAAGATGTGGGTTATGGGATGCTGGCCAATGGAAACGTCCCTGGGGGACGTCATCTTGAGAAAATGAAATTGGAATTGAAATTGAAGTGTGTACTTTATCAAATGCCAGCTTCTTTGGACAGGACGTGTTGTCCGCATGGAAACTAACAGCATTCCAAAGAAGCTCCTGTACGGAGAACTGAAGCTAAGACTACTACAGTGATACAAGGATAGTGTAAAGGCCAGCTTCATCAGATGCAGTATTTGATTTATTGATTGATTTTGGTTCACTTTTTTTTACCTCAGCACCCATCTCAGGTGATAAAGTGGTGGGGGAAGAAGGGGGGTTATCTAATCCTATACTGACATCACCAAAACAACAATGACGTTAACTCTTTGACTCCCGCATCTTATCCATCAACATCAAAAACTGAACCCTTTGATTCCCTCACCATATAGGTTGAGGGAATCAAAGGGTTAAGTTTTTGCTTTGCTAGCGTGTTTGACAATGCAGGATGTTGGTGGACAGGGGGCGGGAGTCAAAGGGTTAAGATGGGACAGTGAGAAGGTCAGTTTTTAATGTAGCGCACCCCCAGGGATTCGAACTCACAACCATTAGCATTTGAATCCGACGCTCAACCAACTGAGCTACTGAGGCCTGCTCACTATTGGGAAGACATTGGCCGTGACAGAGTACATTTGCGAGAAGCTCACACAGGGCACAGTCATATTGGAACAGCACGGAACAGCTGCTGTTTAACCCTTTTGACTCCCGCACCCTGTCCACCACCACCCTGCATTATCAACCCTGTTGCTTTCAAAGCAAAAACTTTTTTTAGGATCATCGCACCCACGGAGGTTACCTTTGCGCTCACCTTTTTTTTTTTCGTCCCATTTTTTGCGGCACCTTGATGGCTACAGAAGCTGGCACAGTTTTTGTTTTTGTTTTCGTTTTTACACTGCGATGATTATGATGTCGACGAGGATGATAATCATGATGCTATGGAGTTCCATCAAGGGCTGAGACTGCGTGACAGGGCTGTACTCTACGCTTACTATTATACTATATCCTGGCGTCAACCAGGCTCGAGAGGTACAGACACCTGCGATGCTGGTCAGAAAATTTGAGCAACACCCTCAGTGACGCATCCGTGAAGTGGATGAGACTCGACTGTGTAGTCCCAGTCTTCCCAATGAGCCCATAGCACACCCAACTCGGGGTAGAAGCCAGTTAGAGCCGAAAAATCCCACAATGTTTTTTTTAAGGTACTGATGGAGATTCGAACCCACAACCACTACACCACGGCGACTAATTCAAAACAAAAACTTAACCCTTCTATTCCCGCATTCTATCCACCAGCTTCCTGCAGGAAGCTGGTGGATAGGGTGTGGGAGTCAAAGGGTTAATCATCATGCATCCCCATCGCTCATTTTCTGCTTCAGTTCACACAGTGGAATATTTCATAAATCTTCTGTGCAAAATTCCTGCAGGAAGCTGGTGGATAGGGTGAGGGAATCAAGGGGTTAAGTTTTTGCAGTCGGTGAATAGGATGCGGAAATCAAAAGGTTAACTCACTCTCTACTAGGCGATTTGGAATTTAACATTCCTCTGTACCATTTCGCTTGGGAGATCCTGGATTCAGGACATTAGAGCTGAGTGAATAAACGCTTTGACTCCCGCACCCTATCCACCGACAGCAAAAACTTAACCCTCTGGTTCCCTCATCCTATCCACCAGCTTCCTGCAGGAAGATGATGGACAGGGTGCGAGAGTCAAAGGGTTAAGTTTTTGCTTTGGTAGCATGGTTAACAATGCAGGGTGTTGGTAGACAGGGTGCGGGAGTTGAAGGGTTAAGTTTTTGCTTTGGTAGCATGGTTAACAATGCAGTGTGTTGGTGGACAGGGTGAGGGAGTCAAAGGGTTAAGTTTTTGCTTTGATAGCATGGTTGACAATGCAGGGTGTCGGTGGACAGGGTGAGGGAGTCAAAGGGTTAAGTTTTTGCTTTGATAGCATGATTGACAATGTTGGTGGACAGAGTGCGGGAGTCAAAGGGTTAAGTTTTTGCTTTGGTAGCATGATTGACAATGCAGGGTGTTGGTGGACAGGGTGCGGGAGTCAAAGGGTTAAGTTTCTGCTTTGGTAGCATGGTTAACAATGCAGTGTATTGGTGGACAGGGTGAGGGAGTCAAAGGGTTAAGTTTTTGCTTTGATAGCATGGTTGACAATGCAGGGTGTCGGTGGACAGGGTGAGGGAGTCAAAGGGTTAAGTTTTTGCTTTGATAGCATGATTGACAATGTTGGTGGACAGGGTGCGGGAGTCAAAGGGTTAAGTTTTTGCTTTGGTAGCATGGTTGACAATGCAGGGTGTTGGTGGACAGGGTGCGGGAGTCAAAGGTTAAGTTTTTGCTTTGGTAGCATGGTTG
>CM060306.1:29470982-29483482 GCA_030674185.1 Monoplex corrugatus | reverse complement strand
ATTCCGACAACTGAAATGGAATCTTTTTCGTTTATTACCTGCACTGTCCTCAGGATGATGGTGCCATAGAAATGTTACTGAATGGCACGACAGACAAGGCCTATATCTCGCCGATGTGAGTGATAAAACAGTCATAATCAGACGCACAAACAGGCCACTGTTAAACAGTTGGCAAGACAGGCATGCAGCACTGGTTTGATGTAGATACCTGTGGAATTATTTAGATGTTCCCGCGTCGTGTGACACATACGGCATCAAGAGCTATCCAACGGGCTTGGTCAGCAGAGGTCTGAGGCACTGACATCCTATAATATGTCTGTGGTTTGACGGCATCATCACTCCATCGTCTATCCACAAATTGTAGGCCTTTGTCAAACATCTGGCGCCGTTTCGTTTTTAGTCTACCGCTCCTTCGCCGTTCTCCTAGTTACCAAGTTCACGACTTTGTTGGCAGATCTGAAAGAATCATGGACAGTCGTTTGATACATGAGATCCTCGTTTGTATGCACGCGGTTTCATTGAGGAAGCCTACTTGTGAATATTGGCCCAAACAACTCCATCGATGCTTGGAGATGATGTTGGTAACTGGGATTTGTTTGCTTTCTTGATCTTACCTCATTGTTTGTCACAAAATCTTTTCATTCGATGCCCAAGATTTGCGCAGGCACTCTAGGTCAAAGGAGTCCAGCTTCTTCTCCTGGCGTGTTATCAGGTGCCACGTTTCACAGCTGTACAGCAAAGTTGACAGAATGCTGGAGCTGCAGAACCGTAATGTTAGCTTCAGGGAGAATTTTCTTGTTATTCCAGATATTGGACAATTTTTTGAATGCTGCTCTCTTTGCCCATCTTACAGTTCATTTCTTTTGTCATTGTTTTGAACTGTTGTGTGGTTGCACTTAAGGAAAAAACCTCAGATCCTACTGGGATTGTTGCTGGCAGCCCAGCCAACAGAACTAAACGTTTATGTTGTCCAGCTCTCTCCGCATTCTATTGTAGGACAATTCGGTGTGGATAATCATCAACCTTTCATTTTCATTCAGTATGACCATTATATGTAGGCCGACAGGCGTTCGATTGGGCATGTAGTAAAGTGTCCAGTACATTTCTGGAACGAGAAAGACATGAATCAGAACACGTATTTACGCAAATTTTCGGCCATTGCCAAGCATAAACGTAAGATCATAGAACAAACAACAAATACAAAAACTAGCAGAAAAAGACCAAAACTTCCCTGCCGCTTCGTCGAGTTGGCCTGAAATTTTGTGCCTGTCTTGTCTGGTTTTATTGAGTACGTGTTCTGAGTCTGTGTTCATGTTTTTCTGGTTCCTGTTTGCTTGAACGCGGGCGGTCGCACTTGTTTTGGATTCCAGTACATTTCTGGTTTTGGATTAGGATGACAGAACGGCGAAAAACATATTACACAAGGGAGATAATTTGCTTGTAAGCAAGGAGCATTCTGACGTGAATGACGTTGATGATCGCAGATCAATAACGACTGAGCGTGTGTACGAACTTATCTTGTTAAAACACACGCATACACATACACGCACACGCATACACACACACACACACACACACACACACACATATATATATATATATATATATATATATATATATATTATATATGTATATATATACAAACATATATATATATGTATGTATATATATATACTGTATATATTTACATTTATATATATATATACACACACAAATACACACATACACATATTTAAGACACACACACTTACATACACTCCCACTTACACACACAGACACACACACATACCAACAGACACAAACACACACACACACGCACGCACTCACTCACTCACGTACACACACATTCAAAACACACACACTCAAGACAAACACATTTACACACACACACAAGCGCGCACACACACACACACACACACACACACACACACACACACACACACACAGACACTCACTCATTCACTCACTCACTCACTCACTCACACTTACACATTCAGACACACACACACATAAGCATACACACACAAACACCACACACACACACGTACACACACACACACAAACACACACACACACACACACATATATATATATATATATATATATATATATATATATATATATATATATATTGTACATTTATATACATGTATTTATACATTTATATATATATGTATATATATTTTGGCCAAGCCAAAACAACATTCAAGAAGATGAAAAGCATTCTTACCAACAAATGCCTACGGGTTAACATCAGGAAGAGAGTTCTTGAATGTTATATAGAGTCAATACTGTTGTGAGGCGTAGACAGTCAACGAGCAAAGCCAGAACAAGATTGAGGCAGCCGAGATGTAGTTTCTAAGAAGGATGTTGAGAGTTCCATGGACAGCATAAAAAACAAACGAGACAGTCTTCATGGAGGCAGACACAAGAAGATCATTCATAAGGAAGATTAGGAAAAGACAGGCAACATTTATAGGCCATTTTATGAGGAAAGGGGAATTGGAGCACCTGGTCACAACGGGAAAGCTGGAGGGAAAGAGAGCAACGGGTAGACCCAGGGAGAAGATGCTAGACGGACTTGCAGAGTGGCTGAGGACAAGGAGGGTGGAAGAGATGTTTGAGGCAACAAGAGATAGAGACAGATAGAAGTTTATAATCGCCAACTCCATGCGGCAAGGCACCTGATGATGATGATGATATATATATATATATATATATATATATGTGTGTGTGTGTGTGTGTGTGTGTGTGTGTGTGTGTGTGTGTGTGTGTGTGTGTGTGTGTGTGTGTGTGTGTGTGTGTGTGTGTGTGTGTTGTGGTTCACACAAATCAGCCAGGTTGAAAATTGACAGAGGAGAAACATTTGCCATAACACACAGTCCTCACAGCATGGCCTTGCAACCCTTACCAAAAGGAGACAAATATCGGTCTGTGACCATACCTTTAGTATCCTTGCCATGAACCGATCAATACAGAAGAGCCCATCAGATTTTGACAGGCGAATCCTCCTCTGTATGGACACAGTGCTATAATCTTCTGGCAGTGAGTCTGGTTGTAACAGACTGGTATTCAGCACAGCCACAGACCTTGACTATGGTCAGGGGAAATCATGGACAGTCGTTCAATACATGATATCCTCCTTCGAGTGCACGTGGTTTGCGCTGAGGATGCCTAACTGTGAGTATTGAACTATGTGTGTATGTGTGTGCGTGTGTGTGTTGGAGGGAGGGAGGGCGAGTGGGAATGGTTCGAAGAGTGTGTGACACAGAAAGATTGTGAGCATAGGTGTGAGAGAGTACCGAAGTGTCTGTGAGTTTTTTTGGTTTTGGTTTGGTTTTTGGTTTTGTTTGTTTGTTTGTTTGTTTGTTTGTTTGTCTGTTTGTTTGTTTTTTGTGTGTGTGCATTTTTTGGGGGGTGAGGGTTTGTTTTGTTTACTTTTCTTTTCTTTTCGTTTGTTTTTATGGACCTGAGTTGCATGCAGGTACATGGGCACCAACTAATTTATTTGGTTGGTTGGTTGGTTGGTTGGTTGGTTGGTTGGTTGGTTGGTTGGTTGGTTGGTTGGTTGGTTGGTTGGTTGGTTGGTTGGTTGGTTGGTTGGTTGGCTGGCTTGGTTGGTTGGTTTCAGGGGTTTCTTTTTTAAGTGTTTCATATGCCTTTGTTCCTTTTTTTTTGTTTTGTTTTTGTTGATACAATAAATTGATATCCTATTCGTAATACGAGGGTGAGTCAAAAAGTAATGCCTTTTTCTTTAGTACAGGAACAATTACCGACACAGGAACATGTATCATACATCCAAATGAAGCTGGTCCTCTGGGGATCACATCCCTACTTCTCAACATAGTCACTGTTTCTCTCTATAGCAGTGTTCCACCTTCGAATGAGGGCATGTATCCTGCCTCGTAAAATTCTGTTGACTGTGCTTGGAGCCACGTCTTCACTGCAGTTTTCACTTCCTCGTCACTGGCATATTGTTTGCCACTCAAACCCTCGTTCATGGGGCCGAAGAGATGATAGTCAAAAAGTGCTAAGTCTGGTGAGTATGGACGATGCGGTAAAGTTGTCCACCGGAATGAGGCGATTGTCTCCCTTGTCCTGATGCTTGTGTGTGGTTTAGCATTGTCATGCAGAAGGAGGACATTATCGATTTGCAAGCTGGATCTCACTCGTCGGAATCTTGCTTTGAGCCTCGTCAGGGTCTTAATGTATGCCTCAGAGTTTATTGTTTCTCCTCTTGGCAAGAAATCAAGCAGAATGACACCTTGAGCATCCCAAAAGACAGTCGCCATGATTTTTCCAGCTGACTTTTCCGTCTTGAACGTTTTCGGCTTTGGTGACGTAGGGTGGCGCCATTCCATTTACTGCCTCTTTGATTACGGTTCATAATGGTGCATTTGTTCTTTCAAGGATTGATTACTGCAACTCTCTCTTAGCTGGCATCCCCAAAAACCTTTTAGACAGACTTCAAAAGATTCAGAACAACGCTGCACGTCTCATCTTTAAATCCTCTAAGTTTGACCATGTCACTCCTCTCCTCCGCACTCTGCACTGGCTGCCTGTCTCTGACAGAATAGATTACAAGCTTGCTACTCTTTCCTTTTCGATTGTTTCGAACACTGCGCCAGAATACCTATCCTCGCTTCTTGACATCTACACACCATCCCGTCAGTTGCGTTCTTCTGCAGACACACGACTCTTTCGCATCCCCCGCATTCGAACAAAAACATACGGACAACGAGCATTCTCCTATCAAGCACCCCAAACATGGAACAACATCCCCAACATCCTTAGGCACTCAGACACAATCACCTCATTCAAATCTGGCCTCAAAACACATCTGTATAGAAAAATGTGAAAAAAGTTTCTGTCTTTAAAATATTGTTTGGGCTGTTGCGTTTGTGCGCATGATTCGTGTATTATATAATGTGCATTGTGGGTGTGGTTGTTTGTGTATTTTGGATAACTTGTGATGTAATATCTATTATTGTCTGTCCGATGGGCAACTATTGGTTAGATTTGATAGACATGTTTCTGTTTGTGTTGATGTCATTGTAATTATAGTAGACTTGATTGATATGTATGTATAACTGCTAATGTTGAAGTGGCGAATAGGGGTGGTAAAGATAGGGTGAATTGTAAAGCGCTTGGAGCAGAGTTCTCTGGATCTTGCGCTTATAAGTACTCATTATTATTATTATTATCTATGTTTCATCACCGGTAACGAGCCTTCCAAAGATGGTGTTGTCTCTTTGACTTTGTTCAAGAAGTTCAGTGCAGGCGTTGACCCTGTCAGTCTTGCGTTCGGAAGTCAGCTCTCTCGGTACCCAACGGTTCACTTTTTTTTCACAGCAACAAATAAATAGTAGCAGCATTAGTAGTGGAGTAGTACTAGTAGGCCTAATAGTAGTGGTGGTGGTAGTGGTATCAACAGCAGCAGCCATCGCATTTATAGTGATAGTAATAATGGTAATTAACAAAAAGTGATAACAAAATATAGAACGACATTCTAATGACTAAAATCTGCGTATCATTTATAACACACGACCTAAAACAAAATGATACATATCTATCTCCCTTTCATCAGCTTGTCCAGCACTGTGAGTTCCATTGTTTGTCCTGTTAACACTGTCCACACTAGATAAGATACTGGAATTGGAATTGTTCAGGGCGGATTCATGGCACTCACACAATTCCATATATGCTCTAGCCAAATGTGGCAATTACTGGTCTTGAGCCTGTTCAAAATCCTATGAACTGACAAGGCCAGGAAACGGAAGAATGGGGGCTACTCTAAGCAGGGATTAGGACCTTTGAAATACAAAGCTGACAGCATCAGAATGATTGGAGCATTAACCCTCTGACTCCCGCACCCTGTCCACCAACATCCTGCATTGCCAACCTTGCTAGCAAAGCAAAAACATAAACCTTTGATTCCCTCACCCCATCCACCAGCTTCCTGGAGGAAACAGGAGGATAAGGTGAAGAAGTCAAAGGATTAAGTTTTTGCTGTTAGGTGAATGGGGTGTGGGAGTCAAAGGGTTAATGTGAGCAGCGAACAGGTGAGTAGATACATTGTGGGTTGGGACTGAAACTGAACTGGAGACCTTATTCAACAGTGTATTAGATACAAGTCTGCTTGTATGTGTTACAGTGTTGTTTTTGGCACTGTGTTTCTTATATCTCTGAATTGTTCCATGCCTATTCTCCTTCTCTTCGCCTACTCTTCGCCATCCTAACGATACTCGGCTATTCAGAATTTCTCCATGGTACGCAAGAGTCATGATTTCCGATCTTTGGCTCGTTTTGGGCCTTTTCTGTGGAATAGTCTGTCCTTTCATCTGAAAAAATTGCCTAACCTTTCCTCTTTAAAGACCCAGCTTAAAGCCGGTCTATTCCGTGAATCTTCAATTTAAATTAACCTTGATATACTTATCCTATCTCTTCATGTATTCGTACGTTTTTGTAGTACATTGCATGTGGGTGTTATTCAGAGTGTGTGCATGATATTAATCGGAAAAATAATGAATGTGTGTTACATGTAAATTGAATTTATTTTTGCATTGCAAAAGAGTACGTGCCTACAGCACTGTTCATCATCATCATCATGCGCCCTGCCACATGGCGTTGGCGATCATGGCCCTCCATACTAATCTATCCCTTGTCGCTGCAAGTACACCTTTCACCGTCTCTATCCTCAGCCACCCTGCAAGTCCGTCCAATATTTTCTCCCTGGGTCTACCCGGTGTTCTCTTTCCCTCCAGTTTTCCTGTTGTGACCAGGTGTTCTAATTCCCCTTTCCTTATAAAAAAAAAGATGTCCTACAAATGTTGCTTGTCTTTTCCTGTACTTCTTTATCAATGATTTTCTTGTGTCTACCTCCATCAAAGCTGTCTCGTTTGTTTTCTTTGCTGTCCATGGAACTCTCAACATTCTTCTTAGAAACCACAGAGCACTGATGTTCACACAAATAGTACTTTAGCTCTTACTTTCCACGGCTTGGCCAACTGAGCCAGGCTGGCAAATACAAGAACTTTGTGGAATCGATCAACACAGCGTGTTTTTTTAGCCAAGTGTGTGTCGTCCTCAACAGATAATGTCACTCACTTTAATCCGCACTGACACATCGTGTGTGGTGTCTGGAAAGTAACTTAATTATCCTGGTGACCGGGCTGTTTCAACTCCATCGACCCCTGTGACCTGTTAGAAGAGTGGTTCTAGTATCCAGTGTGTGGGTGGGGAGAGGAAGTTGCTCACTGGCGCACAATACTTGGTTCGTTTCTTATCGCACGGTTTAGATTTACATTTGTGACAGGTGGGTGTGCTAGAGGTGTTACAATGATATGTGTTAGCACTTAGTCATTTTTCAGATAAATAGATTTTACGCGTTTGAGTGAATGGTGTGGATGGCATCAGTACGAATCAGAATATGATTACAGCTGTTTGTCATTGACCTGTTGTGATAATGTTTTCCCTTTCACAAAGATAATTTGACATGAAAATGAGGATTGCATCCCTAATGTGACTTTAAAAGTCGGTTACTAGAAACGGGTACAACAGCATACTTGACCATTACATGGTGCATCATGACACTGAAGTGAAAGGGGGTCTTGTCAATAAAACACATCAATAGATTGCTGTGAAATGTGATGATTCTGCATAAGCTTTTTGTATGTTAAATTTCAACATTGTTTTAATTACAGTGTAGGACATAACGACTCCAAAACTTGAAACTTATTTTGAGTAAACAGTGATGACAATCGGACTGATAGAGAATTGGTGACAGGTGTCTGATAGAAGAAGAAGAAAAAACAACAACAAACAACAACAACAACAACAACAAGCAAAAGAACAAGAAGAAGAAGAAAGAGAAGAAGAACAAGAAGAAGAAGAAGACCAAGAAGAAGAAGAACAAGAAGAAGAACAAGAAGAAGAAGAACAAGAAAAAGAACAAGAAGAAGAAGAAGAGACAGACAGACAGACAGAGAAAGAGAAAAGGCTTCGTTGTCATCAGCCGTACTATCACTTAACACATGTACTATGGACATTTGCGACCGAATCATCCAGTCTTCAAAGATTATTGGTTTGTGCAGTGTTATGACATTACCGAAAGGACCCCCCGTAAACTGTGCAATAACCAGACTGAGACTGCTTATCTATCCCTCCCCACCCCCCCCCCCCCCCCCCGTCTTCACCCTGTAGCGTTATGCACATAGATATGTTCAGTTCAGTATTTCTATCCCATTCCTACACTCTCTTCCCAGGAGGCCCTTAAACTACTGGAAGTTAGAGCTGCAAAGGCATGTGTGAACACTGGATAGTTTTCACTCTTGGAAACGAAGGTAGGTTATTTCCAGCCATGACTTATTATCACGATGGTTTCAAAAGCTTAGTCTCGGAATGTTTTACTTTGATCTGTTTATGATCCTGGCCGATGCACCAGTTGCGTGATATGTGTGTGCATATGCATGTGTGAGTGTACATGTATGTGCGTGTTTATTTTCACTTTATATTTTTTAATTTCATTTTCATTTTCTATTTATTACTTGTTTCTCGGAGATGGAAAATAGACTGGTGGAACTACAAAAGAAAAAAAAAGAAAAAAACAAAAAAAAAGAAAGAAAGAGGGCAGACAGACAGGCAGGCAGGCAGAAAGATAGAAAGACACAAAGGAAAGAAGGAAGGAAGGAACGAAAGAAAGAAACAAACAAACAAACAAAAACTTAACGAGGCAAGATAGGCGCAAACTTTCGACAACTGGACTATGGCAAGCCAACACAAAAGACAATCAAGAAACAAATTATTATCACATATGTTATCACAGCTCCAAGAAAGGAAAACAAAGGTTAGTTCCCTTGCTAAACCTTACCAAGGGAAACAACTGGTTTTTCCTCACTTGGGGCTTTGCCAGTCAATCTATATTTGCTTTTCCCTCCGTTTCGTTGAACGTTGAGCTGTAGGTCTTTACAAATGGGAAAAATGACATGAAATATCATCTGGATTGATCATCCGTAAGCCTAAACGGTAGATTTTCACCAAATGTAAGCGAAATGATGAACTAAAAGTAAGTCGTCCCTTTTTCCTGATCATGAAAGTGGGCCATTTTCAATGTATCTACGACTACCTGAAATGCCAGATATGCGTATAAATGTTATTCTGTTTAAACACTGTTCTCAGTTAGAGAGATTAAAGACGGGAGGAAATAGAATAAGAAAGTGGGGTGTTTGCGCGCGCACGTGCGCGCATGCGTGGTGTGTGTGTGTGTGTGTGTGTGTGTGTGTGTGTGTGTGTGTGTGTGTGTGTGTGTGTGTGTGTGTGTGTGTGTGTGTGTGTGTGTGTGTGTGTGTGTGTGTGTGTGTGTGTGTGTGTGTGTGTGTTCTCGCGTTTCCTGTTTATATTATAGTATTTCTAAAGAGTTTTACACCTCCGGAAATGCCAGTATTTTTGCTTCCTCGTTTCAAGGCAGTGTATTGATTAATTAATGGGTGTTTGAAATATGTGAAATAAGCATATGGTCGTGAAGTAGTCATAGTTTTGCTGTTTATTTTTCACCTTAAACGATATACACACTTTCCAATGATCTTTGCTATTTTGCCATCCTCTGTCTGTCTGTCTGTCTGTCTGTCTGTCTATTCTCTCTCTCTCTCTTTCTCTCTCCCTCTCTATTTCACTCATTCACTCTCTCTCCCTCTCCTCTCCCTCTCCCTCTCCTCTCCCTCTCCCTCTCTCTCCTCTCTCTTTCACACACACACACACACACACACACACACACACACACACACACACACACACACACACACACAATCTTCGCTTTTTTGATGCTGTCTCTGTGTGTGTGTGCCGACATGCTTGTGTTATTATATATCTATGTGTGGGAGGGGGGGTGCGTGTGTGTAGATATGTATAGATATGTATAGATATGTATATATGTATAGATATACATACATATATATATACATCAGTGTGTGAGTGTTTGAGTGTGTGTGTGTGTGTGTGTGTGTGTGTGTGTGTGTGTGTGTGTGGGTGGTGTGTGTGTGTGTGTGTGTGTGTGTGTGTGCGTGTGTGTGTGCGTGCGTGCGCATGTGAAATATAGAGAAAAAGAGGGAGGCGTCCAGAGATGTTTTGTGTTCTGTATGTTGGAACTAATGCGGGGGTTGTCCTGCACTTCTCCCATGTCTTCCTTATTGTTATCACCAGTCGACATCAGTACCATTGTACAAGATCTCGTGGAAATTAATGGGATACGTTTAGGAAAACTATTTTCATGGCTTTTTATGTGTTTGTGTGTGTGTGTGTGAGAGAGAGAGAGAGAGAGAGAGAGAGGGATGGAGAGAGAGTGAGACAAACAGACAGAGAGGCAGACAGACAGACTTACGAGATTTTTATCCATTAAATGATATGATTCATACGTGCAATGAACAATTAATCTTTTGATTCATAAATGCATTGATCATTTAATCTTTTGACTCATGAATGCAATGACCAATTAATCTTTTGATTCATGAAAAAATAAAACGAGCAATCAGTCTTTTGATTTATAAATGCAATGAACCATTAACCTTTTTGATTCATAAATGCAATGAATAATTAATCTTTTCAATCACCTCGTGGGTTCCTGTAGAAACGGTGAATCGTAAACGCAAGTTGTGTTGTGTAAAAGAACAAACAGGAGTAGATTTTAAAACAAACATACAAGCAATACAAAAGAAGACAAACATTCGAGTAGAGTGTAGGCCTACGTGTTCCATAATAACAAAATCTCATTGGGCCCCTAGGACGTTAACTATAAATGTGGACAGTTGAAAAAGAATCAGTTGTTTCTATTTTTTTTTGTCTTATTCCTCCTCTGCCTCTTCTTCTGCTATGTGCTTCCAGTCTTCAAATCAATGGCTTTGAAAGTTTATAAAAAAAAAAAAAAGAATTCGGTGGGTGTGTGGATTGTGTGTTATGAGTGGGGTAGAGGGAGACGTGGGAAAAAGAGGATTACCTAGTACCAAAGCTTAGAAAATCAAACAGGCTTCCGAAGAAAGTATTCTACGATAGATCGGGCATTCTCAAGAGTTACTTCAGACGGCGAAGTCATAAAAACAAAGCTGTCAACTTATCATACCTATAGTACACACACACACCAACCTACAGTCTGAAGCTGTTATACGGCATGGGTCAGTTCTCACAGTTAAAGCAAAACTGTGTAATCTTTATATATTGGCCGAGTACCCCTCCCTGCATCCCCACCCTCCTCTGTCTCTCTGTCTCTGTCTCTGTCTCTGTCTCTCTCTCTCTCTCTCTCTCTCTCTCTCTCTCTTTCTCTGTGTGTGTGTGAGTGTGTGTGTGTGTGTGTGTGTGAGTGTGTGTATGTGTGTGTGTGTGTGTGTCTGTCTCACTGTCTCTCTGTCTCTGTCTCTCATCTCTCACTAATCTCTCTCTCTGTCTCTCTCTCTCATCTCTCACTCTCTCTCTCTGTCTCTCTCTGTCTCTCTCTGTCTCTCTCTCTCTCTCTCTCTCTCTCTCTCTCTCTCTCTCTCTCTCTCTCTCTCAACTCATCATATAAACTTGTTATGAAGTTGATAGACAGGAGGATCTTATGAAAAATCTATAAGAAACTGCTGGAAACGAAAAAAATAATCCAATAGAAAAGATAAAGTTGCGTCACTTGCTATGAATATACTAAATCCTACCCAGTGCTGGGAAGAACTAAAAAACTTGAGCAACTCCAAATACTAAATGAATGATGAAAACATTATCAGCACGAAAGAGTGCCCTGAACATTTCAGAGGGTTCTTTTCAAATGTTGAAAGTAATCGTGGGTTTTTAACTTAAACGCTGAAAACGAAGAATTATACGATGACTAAAACAATGACTTGAACCGAACAATAAGCGAAGAAGAGATAAAGAAAAGTATGAAAAATTAAGTACATGAACAGACAGTGGAACTGATGGCGTTACAGCAGAGATGCTTTTAAACAGGAAGGTGTTCTACAATGCCTTTCCTGACAAAATTGTTCAGTGTACTATTTGACAAAACATTACAGCCAACAGAATGGGCAAAAGCAATTATCATACCCATACAAGAAAAGAGTAGCACTGAAAACCTCCACAGCTATAGAACAATTTCCTCACTGTGGATTGTTTCGAAATATTCTTCTTCTACATTAAATGCAATATTCTGTAATGGTTTGAGACTAATAGCATGACTTTTTTTTTTTAGAAAATCAAACAGGCTTCCGAAGAAAGTATTCTACGATAGATCGGGTATTCACCTTGCATGCTGTTGTTCAAAAATGTATGAAAAAAAAAGCATTCGATTCTGTCCGACACGATAAGCCACTCGACTGTTTGAAGAATAAAAGTGTTCAGGGGAAAATGTTCACATACACACACACGCACGCACGCACGCACATACACACATACACACACCACACAAACACACATACACACACACACACACACACACACACCCCACACACACACACACACACACACACACACACACACACACA